>JAWHQI010000512.1:457500-972547 GCA_033032865.1 Dactylorhiza incarnata
TGGCGTTGGCGGCGGCGGCGACGATGCGTTGGCGGCGGCGACGATAGTGAAAATGATATTGTTATTATGTTAAAAAAAAATTGACAAAAAAGTGCTAATAGTAATAGTGCTTTGCTAATAGACAGGTTGAGTGCGAATAGACAATCACTTAAAACAGCGCGTGCTAATAGCGGCGAGTGCAAATAGACAAAAGTGCAGTGCTTATAGCAGCGCCCAAAATTAATTAGATAGCAGTGCGGATTCTTGATAAGGTTTATGCAATTAAATATAGCTGCTTCATGCTTGCGTGTAATTCGCTCACATGTCCTTTTCTCATACCATCTTAAGTTCAGAAATATCATCACATCGATCCATTCACGACAATACTTCTCTCTCTCTGTATATATACAATCAGTCGTGCACGCGCAGGGGCCGATCAGCCGTTACGTTGTGTTGGTCTGCCTCATGCTGACCTTCGTTGCACCGCCCGTTTGTTCTTGGTTTCAGGTGGCGTAGCTCGTAGCGGAGCGTAGTGGGCCGAAGCCCAAGAGCTGCTGAGGAGCTGGAGTCTTGCTTCTACCTTTTTGTTTGTATGTACCTCTTTTGAAAGCCATGCAAGGCCTTAATGCCGTGTACTTTACTTGTGGTGGAGTACTTTCTTTTGTCGTGGACATTCTGACCCATTTGTTTTGTGCTTGTGGTTAGCTTCCGTTTCTGTTTACTCTGAGATGTATTAGTATGTTTTCTTGTATCAATTACTAACATTTTAGACTTTGTGGATATTATATGTCGTGGGGTCCCGGCCGGACCCATGTTATATTCTATTTGCAGACCAGAGATGTTACATGATGAATGTGATGCCTCTTGTGGTCGGTTAGGAGGGAAGAAGGCTAGGGCGAGGACTCCCAACAAATGCACGATCGGTCTCACGGATTTGTGGGTGATTTGCTAATATAAATTATAGGGATATGAAAATAATGCAAAATAATAATTTTTTCGAGTTGTTTTGATTTGCTAAAAGTGAAACACGATTTGCTAATAAAACATCATTTTCATGCGCACGCATTTTCATAAGATTTTCAGTGTCACGACGACGACAGCACCATCATTCCATGTTTTGCTTTCATCATCGATCATGATTCCTATTTTATAGTCATAAGACTCATAATTCACTTATTACTCAATTATTAAATAATAAGATAGAATTAAAAAAACGTTAAAAAGGAATAAAAACGTAGAAAAAGTTGCTATATATTAAAAACAAATCAAATAAAGTTGTCGTGCTGGATTATGCGACAATCGCAGGGTCATTGTCACTTGCCAAAGGTATTTTCTCCTTTGTACGCGTTAAACTTAGGCTCCTTTTGGCGCGGCGGAGGCCGTCGTGAATTCGGGAACTGTTGTTTGTGAACGTCCGATCATCGTACTAACCACTGTTTTGCATGTCAAACATACATCCTATGACTGTGTCGTTTTTTTCCAAACTCATTGGAGCAAAAACGTCACACCAAACGGAGCTTTAATGATTATTGCAGTCGAACTCATGGGAGCCAAAACGCCGCACCAAACAGAGCCTTAATGATAACACAATGAAAAAAACAACACAGATGACACCTACCAGAGCTAACATCTATTTTTATGCGCTGCCCTTGTCGGCATCGTGCGGTGACGATCGGATCTCCAGCCTTGCTCGACATCCTCGATCTATGTATTTTTACGCGTGAGAGGCGAGATTGTCGAATTATAAATTCCCACACTTTGTCAAAAAAAAAAAAGAGATTTATTGGGGATTTTTCTTCCCAAGTGAAAAAGCCTCAACTTTCAAACTCCCACTCACTTCATCCGCAGTGCAGTGTAGAGATGAAGCACGCCCAAATTCCAATATGAGGTAATTTATTTCTCAAGGAAATATTATGAAACTAATATGTTTTATTTTAAATTTAGTTAAATATCATATTAATGCATTTAGAAACTCAATATATACGCGCACACACACGAGTGTCAGACACGGGGCTCCGTCTTGGGCTTCGCCCGTGCTCAATGCATTTGCGGGTTGCGCCCGCAACATATACATATGAGTAATTGAAGTAACCGTAAAAAAATATACATAAATATTACAATATTTATTTTGTAAAAAAAAATACGTATATACTTAAAAAAGATTATTATTTTTCCTCTCTCTCTCCCTCTCCGCCGCACTCTCCTCTCTCCTCTCTTTCTCGCTCTCAGTGAATTTTGCTAAGAACTATTTATTCTGGCAGGAGGAAGGTGGCGGGCGGCTTGAGCGGGAGGAAGGAGTCGGGTTGCGGCTAACCAAGGAAAAAAACATGTTCTTTGTTAGCCAAATAAGAAGAGTTACGATTAACGATCGCTTAAATTAAATAAATTAGATTTATGAAAAGATATATCATTTTGAAATTCAAGATTAAAAAATAAAAAATATGAGCAGTAGAACTAATACCCGACCTAAGTATTTTGCATGTGCAGGCATATGGTCAACAGTGTTGCGTGTTGAGCGCAGGTGGCCTAAACAACTTCTTCATTTGCCTAACCTTTAACTTAGGGAATTTTTTTTAGCGTATACGGAGAACCGTGCCCGCGGATGCATCCGCACCGTCCATGAACCTTTTTTTTATTAAAATAACTGCGAGCGGCGCACCTTCTTCCCGCACGAGGAGGAAGGTGCGCTACCCTTAGGAAATTTTTTCGCTTATCTTAGAGAATCTTAACAACACATTGTTTTAAATTTAGGGTCATGTTATAAGCAGATCAGTTTCAGCTGTATGCAGTTCAAGGATAAATGTAGATCAAACTATAAACCTATAGGAAATGTGGACCCGTTCAGGAATCGGCCTGCATATAGCCATTTTCAAATTGCTATATGAAATGAGTTCACAGATTCCTACGGGCTGGTTTTTAGCCTGCATATATCATTGGACTGCATAAAATCAAAATTGGCATGCATATAACATAACCCTAAAACAATTGCGATCAAATTTAGGGATCGAGGGACCAATGACACCGAAGATGACGTCCTGAGGATCAAGCAACTCCGCGCCAAGGAAGATCAATGCTTGATTTGGCGCAACATTTTTTTTTGAACAAAAACGTCAGGGTCATAGAATGTATGTTTGGCATGACAACGAATATATATGACTGCCACCAAAAAAAGGAAACTAGTTTTGAACATAAAAGTGGAGGTCGGGCGTTCACTAACGATAGTTAGTTAGATTGTGGAGCCTGAGTCATTGCTTGACTTGGAAGTACTGGACACTCGTCTCAATTTTCGCCATTGTCGTGGCTATATTAAGCCCGTTTTCGGCCTATGGTTCATAATTTTTTTCTGGGAAGAAAAACCAATGAAGGTGTATTTCTTTTACTCTGGAATTTCTTCATATTGGTTTTTGTGGTGCGGGTGGATCGTGATTTATTTTCTCGGATTTAGGGTTTTTTCGCGTTGCTCTTGACTCTCTATTTTCTATGATTCTTGTGTGTATTTTTTGTTTGTGTTTGCTCCGCACATTTTTCCTAACACAGTTCATAACCACCGTGTTCACAACCACCACCTTTGTGCCGAATGGAGCCCAAGTTGGGTCCAACCTTGCCCGAACCATGTGGGTGGGGCGCACCAATTCGACCGGTGAATTTACTTAGGATCTACCGATTTGGTGGCGGGAGAGGGCTCGAATGGACGATTTCTGGAGGGGACACGTGTTGATCGCTGAGAGGAAGTGTACCCGCTTATCATTAGCCAGCTATTTAAGTTCCCACTCCACTATCTTCTTCCTCCTCTCATTCTCCCCCTCCCCCTCCCCCTCCAGTCTCCGTTGTGGGTCATCGGAAATCATGGCAGGCATGGTGATTCTCTCTCTCTCTCTCTGCTTTCTCCTCCAGCTATTTCCATTGTATTTCTGCTGTTCTCAAAGTTCCTTCTATGCATTTTTTCCCGCAGAACTCGACGTTGATTCTCCAAGTCGATCTTCAATGCAAACTGTGCAGAAGGAAAATCAGGAAGGTTCTCGGTAATCTCGAAGGTAAGCGGCCCCTATTTCACATGCGACAATATTTATTTTTAATTTTCACGAACTCTTGAATATCTTGCATCGGTTAATTAGATGTTTTTCTAAATCAATGAATTGGTAATTTATTTCTTCGAGATCGGGGGAAGATCCATCCGCCGAAGTATAATGAAGAGGAAGGCACAGTGATCATCTCAGGGCCGTTCGATCCGAAGAGACTCTCCAAGAAGCTCTGCTGCAAGGCCTGCAAGGTCATCAAGGATATTCAGATCGTGGAGAAAAAACCCGAAAATCCTCCTCCACTTCCCCCTGAACCCGTACCTGCTCCCGCCTTGCCAGAACCTGAGCCAGCCCCGGTGGTGCCGCCTGCCCCAGAACCTGAGCCTGCACCGGTGGCGCTGCCTGCCCCAGATCCCGATCCGCCTGCCCCTCCAGAACCTGAACCCGCACCACCACCAGCAGAACCCGAACCAGAGCCAGATCCCGAGCCAGAGCCAGAGCCAGAGCCCGCACCAGCAACGATTCCGCCGGCTCCTGCGCCAATTCCGGAGCCTGAGAAACCAGCGCCCGCTCCACAAAAACCCGAGTATGTATATCCGTATCCGTATCCATTTCCATATCCGCAACCCTACTCGTACCCTTGTCCTATAGTCTGGCCGTTCATTGCACTGTGCGGCTGCAATGGTTCGTGCCACTGTAATAAGTCTAACGTAGATCCTCCGCCGCCGGTAAACCCGGAGCCAACTTACGCGACGCCGTATTACGATGGGTGCAGGTCTTGCCAGTTCATCTGCGAGGAAGAGCCTTCTACATGCTCGATCATGTGATTTCTCTTCTGATTTCAGTTACTTAAAAATAATTTATATACAACTGTAATAAAGTCATTGTTTTCAGTGTTTATCATCTTCCTGTTGTTGTTTGTTGAAGTGGAGTAAATAAAAAAGGAGTTGTATTATTATGTTAAATTTTCGAATCAAATTTAAAAAAAAAAATTCGAATAATAATTTACCTGAATTTATAGATCGATCCGAAGTGACCCGATTGCTCCGAACTTGAGTAGGCCCCGGGATCTTCTGGAGCACTTACATATTAGGATCCAGATCTCTATTTGGAGTGAACGGTCCATATTTATTTTTGACTAATGAGTTCACTAATCTCATCGTTATATATATATTTTTTAATAAAAAAATCTTGCACCATTAGATCAAGTGAGAATGTATCCATACCATGAAATAGACCTTCATTTAAGGCTCCAACAGGAGAGGATCGTGATCCCAACACGGTAGTGCAAGTCTTGCAAGTTTGTGCGCTACGCGTACTTTTACCTTTAAATCACATTTTTTAACCTCAAAATATTTTCTTGCAAAACAAAATATAGAATAAAAATTGTTATATTTTTACAATTATCTTAGGTAGTTATTTACCCACATTCTTAACATATTTGAAAAAAAAATCGGACACATTTTTCCAAGCACAATGTTCCAACCGAATTATAGTGTTAAGAATGTACATGGTGCTGAAAAAAGTAATTAGAATAAATAGAAATGAGTACTTAAAATAATTGTAAAAATATAATAATTCTTATTCCATAATTAAAAAATGCAGGTAATTAAAGGCAAAAATGTGTAGTGCATCATGCTTGTTGCGGGTCGCTCAACGTTCTTTCAGACCGGGCGGATCGAACCGTCTTAGCCCGAGAGTGAACCGAGCGCGCAAACAGTCACAGAGAGAACGAACATGTGTCAAGAGAACGTTTTTACCGTGGAAAACCCGAAAAGGGTGAAAAACCACGTGGTCGGATCAGCGCCGACCAAATTTCACTATATGGTGGAGCGTTACAAGTAATGGTGCGAGAATCAGGGGCGACAGGCCGCTCCCGTTACAATTGTAATTTGAATGAAGGCTTCTGAGGGTGACAGACCACCTCTCAGAAAAACTAAGTGTTTTCTTCTTCTTGAGCAATCTTCAGAGTTTGCAGGAGATCTTCAAGTGGCGACGGGGGTCTTCAAGCGACGAAGGAGTACTTCGAAGGTTGAAGGAGGTCTTCGCGTGCTGATGAAGGTCTTCGAACGTTGAAGGAGATCTTCGGGTTCCGAAGGAAATCTTCGAATGTTGATGAAAATCTTCAAGTTCCGAAGGAGGTCTTCGAATGCTGATGAAGATCTTCAAAAGAATTCCAGAGAGCTCTCCCCCGTGAAGAAGATTCCAAGTCCCTCGAAATGAAGCCATGAGGTTCCTTTTATAGCTTTTGAGGGTGGTTATGGTGGTTAGGATGGCTATCCGCACACCATAACCAATTTATGTGCTATATGCACATTTATCATGAATATGGCTATGCGCACACTAGTTTGTATAGTTTTTAGGATGATATGAGTTCATATGATGGATATGGTTATGCGCACACCATAACCATATTATTTGCTAGACGCAGACCGGATGCCCACTCACCATGAATATGGCTATGCGCACACCAATTTGTATAGTTTGGTGATGATATGTATTCATATGATGGATATGGTTCGCGCACACCGTAACCATATTATTTACTAGACGCAGACCGGATGTCCACTCACCATGAATATGGCTATGCGCACACCAATTTGTATAGTTTGGTGATGATATGTATTCATATGATGGATATGGTTACACGCACACCGTAACCATATTATTTGCTAGACGCAGACCGGATGAAGGTTTTTTCCATTTATATCCCCATGTTGGAGGATTTTCACTATTTACACCCATGATGTGGAGTTTCACTATTTGCACCCCATGATGGGGAGTTTCACTATTTGCACCCCACGATGGGCGGTTACAGGTTTAGCGGGATTTGCCTTGATCGTCCTCGTCTTCTCCGCCGAATGAGGTGGGAGAGGTCGGGCGAGCGCATCCGTTGGTCAAGGGAGGCCGACCGGGGATGAGACGAGAGGGGCCGGAGAGTGCGTCCGGCGACGAGGGAGGCCGGCCGGCACCGCGCCCACCGCGCGGCCACGCGAGGTGTCGGGCGGTACCGCGAGGTGCCGGGCGGTACCGCGAGGTGCCGGGCGGTACCGCGAGGCGCTAGGCGCGCGGCACCGCGCGGTGCCGCGCAGCGGCGCCGCCGCGCGGCACCGCGCAGCGGTGCCGCCGCGCGATACCGCGCGGTGTCGCCGCGCGGTGCCGCCGCGCGGTACCGCGCGGTGTCGCCGCGCGGTACCGCGCGGTGCCGCGCGCGGTGTCGCCGCGCGGTACCGCGCGGTGCCGCGCGCGGTGTCGCCGCGCGGTACTGTGCGGTGCCGCACAGTGTTAGGCGCGCGGCACCGTGCGGCCGCGCGCCTGCGGGATGCCGCGCGGCCGGGGGTGCCGCTCGGCCGCGTGGTGTCGGGCGGCCGCGCCCGGCGCTGCGCGGCTGCGCGGTGTCGCGGTCGCGCGGCCTTGCGACGCCGCGTGGCCGCGGGATGCCGCGCGGCCGGGCGGTGTCGCGCGACCGTGTGGTGCCGCGCGGCCTTGTGGTCGCGTGTGATGCCGTGCGCGGCTTCGTGCGGTGGTTGCGGCGGTTTCTATAGTGGTTACGGGCGGTTTCCTCCTCTTTCTTGCTCATGCCCCCACCATCTTAGTGGGGAGTTGGGTTTTTGGCTAAATGCAACCCGGATTTCTCTACAAAATAGATGAGGACCCATCAATTGCCTCCCAAATACTCGGAGTTCGCTCATCTTGCTTAGAGAAGTACGGGGATTTTATCATCCTTTGGCGCGGTCCAGTTGCTGTGGTGATGTTATGACGGAGGTATTTTGCGATATTCTTCCTCTTATTTTGTCGTTTGTCGTTTCTCCTTTTGTAATAATCTCTGCATTGTGCGGTGTTAATCCGCACGATTTTTGTCGATTATTTTTTGTTTATTTCTTCTTTCTCTTTTCAGGCGTCACGGAATGGTGCACGATCAAAATCCATGCGGACGCGTTCCTCGCTAACCATTGAGCGTGTCGAGGCTTGGCGCAAGCGGTTTAGACTCCCGTCATCTGTTGATGTGAAGATTCCGTATCCGGAGGCACGTGCCCAGAACCCCCCGACCGGCTTTATTACCATTTCTGAGAGTTGTTTGAAGTCGGGATTCCGCTTCCCCCCATCGGAGGAGGCGATTGAGATTTTCAGATTTTGCGGCGTTCCTATCTCGCAATTCACCCCAGCCGGGATGGCGAGAATCATGGGGTTGATTGCGTTTTTTCGGGAGCATGACTCGCAATTCTCTTTGGAGATCTTCCAAGATTGGTGTGAGGTCTTCACGGATCCAGGAGGCCGGATTGATGTTTGCAGCAACAAGAGGTGGTTCCGTTTTGAGGAAAGGAACGACTATCGCCATGAGAACACTTTGTATGGGTATGTTCGCAACCGATGAGATTTGCCAGAGCTTTAAAGGAACCTCCCGGGACATTGCCGCCGTCAAGTGGGGTGAGAGAATGAATTCCAGCCCCTTCCTGGTTTTCCCGGTCGTGATGATTTGTCGAAGGCTCTTTATGGCGTGGTTCATTATGCGGAGGAGAAGAAATTGTTGTTGGTCGGCCTTTCGTCGGACGCCGAGCGTGATGCTGCTGTTGCTTTGTCGCGTGATAGGAAGAGGAAGTTTGTTATCAAATGCGGAGGTTCAGAGATGGTGCCACCTCCACCTCCACCGAAGAGCCGTTCTGATGGTGCGGATCCCAGCAGAGTCGTGCCCGAGGCGATTCCTATCGATGTTGATGCTGAGATCGTGGCTTCTCCCGTGGCGGAGGCGCTTCCTCGGAGCGGTCCTCCTCCTCCTCCATTGGTGACGGTGAAGAGGGTAACCTCTTCATTACGGGCGATGACTTCGGCGGTTAGTCATGTCTTTCTGTTGTTTATCTTTTATGTGTTCTTTTTTCCTGAGATTCTTATCCCATTTTTTTTCACAGGCTGATGTCATGACTAGCGTCGCTCGTACTTGGAACGATTGCTATGTTGGGTTGAAGGACGGGTTTTTTACTCTTCAAGAGGAGCTTCGTGTTGCGAAGAGTTCTCTGGAGGATTCCCAGAAGAAGAGGGAGCACGAGAAATCACGTGGGATCAAATTGGAGTCTGATCTTGCCTATGCTCGCTCTGAGGTAGAGCGTCTTCAGAGGGAGCTTAACGCAGAAAAAGCCGCTGCCGAGAGTGCCTCCTAGTTGGTCCAAGATTTGCAGGGTGACATGTTCCGTCAAGATGGCGAGCTGGAGTTTTTGAGAAGCGAGGTGGAGAGGCTTTCTTCCCTTGAGCCAGATATCAAGGCCATTAAGGCCGAGGGAGTTGCCGAGTACAAGGACTCCCTGGAATTCGTAGAGGAGCGCTCTAGTATCTCTGAGGAGCTTCGAGCCGAGATCATGACCAAGGAGGTGGACCCCCTATTGGAAGATGAGTGTGAGATTTCTTTCAAGAGGGGGATCGGGAAGACCCTTCGTATGGTGGAGAGGAAGCTTGGGTGCAGCACGTCCGGGCTTGGCGCAGACGATCTTTCTGAGGATGACTGCACCGATGTAGATGTTGAGGGCTGATGGTCTTTGTCTTTATTTGTCTGTATGCTTTACTTTCTTTCGTTACGTATCGTACTTCCTTGTTCCTGTATTTGCGTCTTTTGTAGTGGAGTTGTACAACTCTTCGCTTTGTTATATTGATTGATGGCTACTTGTTTGTCCACCGCTTACTCCTGTTTTTCTTATTTCTGCGTGAGGTTAGTGGGGATCTGGTCCCGAGTAGCGGTGAAGGGCAGACGCTTCGAACCGTGGGCGACCGCGAGGGGGGCAGGCCCTGGCGGTGCCGTGATCTTACTACCGGGGAAGGGGGGACGCTTCGGACCGGGTAGCGCGAGATCACTGGGGAACTGGCCCCGAGTGGTGGTGAAGGGCGGATGCTTCGAACCGTGGGTGACCGTGAGGGGGGCAGGCCATGGCGGTGCCGTGATCTTACTACCGGGGAAGGGTGGACGCTTCGGACCGGGTAGCGCGAGATCACTGGGGAACTGGCCCCGAGTGGCGGTGAAGGGCGGACGCTTCGAACCGTGGGCGACCGTGAGGGGGGCAGGCCCTGGCGGTGCCGTGATCTTACTACCGCGGAAGGGCGGACGCTTCGGACCGGGTAGCGCGAGATCACTGGGGAGCTGGCCCCGAGCCATATTGAGCCATCGTTGGGAGATAGCTTGCGCGAGTCGGGGCTCGCGGCTTCCGTAATAATTGCGTAGAAATAATTTGCGCGAATCGAGGATCACGGCTTGTACATAAAGTTTTAGTAAAGTAGTTTACGCGGGTGGAGGCTCGCGGCTTGTACATAAAATCATAGTAAGGTAAGTTTGCGCGAGTCGAGGCTCGCGACTTGTACATAAAATCATAGTAAGGTAAGTTTGCGCGAGTCGAGGCTCGCGACTTGTACACAAAATCATAATAAGAGAATTTGCGCGAGTCGAAGCTCGCGGCCTGCATACAAAATCATAGTAAGATAGTTTGCACGAGTGGAAGATTGCGGCTTGCACACAAAATCATAATAAGATAGTTTGCGCGAGTCGAGGCTCGCGGCTTGTGCATGATGGAGTAAGAAAAATCACTGATAAAAACGGCGCAGATTCTGCGCGTTCCAAGTGCGCGGGAGGGTCTTTCCTTCTGTCGTTCTGAGTTTGAATGTTCCAGGCTTCACCACCGCGGTGACCACATAGGGTCCTTCCCATGCTGGAGAGAGTTTGTCTTTCTGCGGGCCCTTCCCGGCTGCTTCAATGTTGCGCAGGACGAGATCTCCGACGTTGATTGGCCTGGGCTTAACCCTCCTGTCGTAGAGTCGGGCCACTCGCCTTTGGTAGATAGCGATGCGTTGAGCGGCGTTGTCTCGAGTTTCGGAGATTAGATCGAGGTTTTCGCGGAGCAGTCCGTCGTTCTTACTGGGATCGAAAGTCAGCACCCGGATGCTTGGCACTCCGATGTCGACGGGGACGACAGCTTCAGTCCCGTAGCAGAGGTTGTACGACGTCTCTCCTGTTGGAGTACTCTCTGTTGTACGGTATGCCCACAACACATTTGGGAGCGCATCCACCCACTGCCCCCCAGCTTCTTCGAGACGCGTCTTCAGCCCTTTGAGGATGGTACGGTTGGTGACCTCCACCTGCCCATTTGTCTGCGGATGTGCTACGGCGGTGTGGCGGAGATTGATCTTCAGGTCTTTGCACATCTTGGTGAATGACTTCCTAGTAAACTGGGTGCCGTTGTCGGCGATGATCGTTGCTGGGATTCCGAAGCGGCAGACTATGTTCTTCCAGACAAACTGCTTAGCATTCTCCTCCGTGATTTTCGCCAGGGGCTCAGCTTCTACCCACTTGGTGAAGTAATCGATGTCTAGGATGATGAATTTTCTCTGCCCGGATGCAAGAGGCAGGGGACCGAGGAGATCAATCCCCCACTGTGCGAAGGGTCACGCACTCTGGAGCGCGGTGAGCGCGACTGGGGGCTGGTGAGGTACGTTCGCGTGAAGCTGACAGCTCCTGCATTTCTGGACGAGTTCGGACGCGTTTTTCTTCATTGTTGGCCAATAGAAACCTTGGCGCAAGATCTTCTGGGCCAGCGCTTTTCCTCCTAGATGTTCCCCGCAGACCCCTCCGTGCACCTCTCTTAGGGCATAGTCTGCTTCGCCGGCTGGTAAACATTTTAGGTAGGGCTCCGAGAACGCCTGCTTGTAGATCTCCCCGTCAATGATGGTAAATGACGCCGCTCGCATTCGCAATCTACGCGCCTCCAGGCGGTCCTCGGGGAGACGCCCATGCTCAAGGTAGTCCCGCAGGGGGGTCATCCAAGATGGCTCCTCTTCATTGATTGATGCAATCTCCCATGGCCCTGGGATACTTGGGACCATGATTTCTTCGACTCGACTTCTTCGCGATTGATAGCGGGTGGATGAAGTTGCCAGCTTAGAGAGCGCGTTCGCTCTAGAATTCTGCTCTCGGGGTACGTGCAAGATTTGGTATGACGGAATCTTCTGAAGAAGCGACTTTACGTATGTGAGGTAATGCGCCATTTGATCACTCTTGACCTCGTAATCTCCCTCGACTTGCGAGACTACAAGTTGGGAGTCGGCGTGAATCGTCAGGCTCTCAACTCTACAATCGATGGCGAACCGGAGGCCGGCGATCAAAGCCTCGTACTCTGCGACGTTGTTAGTTGCTGGGAACTTCAATCTGAGGCCATACTCCAAAGTGATCTCGTCGGGGCTTATGAGGAAATAATCCTGCTCCGGCTCCTTCAGCTCCTGAAGCACCGTCGACGTAGAGAGTCCAACGGGGTGTGGTGATATCTTTGACATGAGTTGTTTCCGGCGGGATGGTGTATTCTACAACAAAGTCAGCGAGCACTTGCGACTTGATGTCCGGCCGAGGCAAGAATTGAATGTCGAATTCGCCGAGCTCCACCGCCCACTTCACTAGTCTTCCTGAGACTTCTGGTTTCTGGAGGATTGTTCGTAGCGGGAGCTGAGTTAATACTTTTACTGTGTGCGCCTGGAAGTAGGGCCGAAGCTTTCGCACCGAGAAGACGAGTGCTAAGGCCATTTTTTCCGATGCCGGATACCTGGTTTCGGTATCGGTGAGGACCTTGCTGAGGTAGTAGATCGGTCGTTGCACCCCTCCTTCATCCTTCACAAGCACAGAACTGAGGGCCATAGGCGAAACTGCAAGGTACAAGAACAGGGTTTCCCCGGGGACTGGCTTCGACAGAAGCGGCGGCGAGGCCAGGTACCGTTTGAGAAGCTCGAAAGCCGTCTGGCACTCGTCCGTCCACTAGAACTCAGTGTGGCGCGCTCCCTGGAGAACCTTGAAGAAAGGGAGGTACTTGTCCCCTGTCCTTGACAGGAAGCGGGACAACGCATCGATCCTCCCGTTCAGGCGTTGTACTTCTTTGATTGAACTAGGCGGCGACATATCCTCCAATGCCTTGATCTTCTCGGGGTTAGCCTCGATTCCCCGATGGGTTACCATGAAGCCCAGGAACTTCCCCGCCATCACACCAAACGCGCATTTGCTGGGGTTGAGCCGCATCTGGAAGCGACGAAGAAGCTGAAAGCACTTTCCCAAGTCTTTCAAATGGTCGCGACGGTGGACGCTCTTCACTAGCATGTCGTCCACATATACCTCCATCGTCTCCCCGATGAGGTCCTTGAAGACTTTGTTCATCAATCTTTGGTATGTCGCTCCGACGTTTTTAAGGCCGAACGGCATCACCTTGTAGCAGTAGACTCCTTTATCGGTGCGGAAGGCGATGTGCTCCTCGTACGCGGGATTCATTCTTATCTGGTTGTAGCCTGAGTACGCGTCCATGAAGCTGAGCAGCTCGTGGCCGGCCGTTGCATCGACGAGCTGGTCAATCCTTGGAAGAAGGAAACTGTCTTTTGGGCAGGCCTGGTTCAGGTTGCTGTAGTCGACGCACATCCGCCACTTCCCGGAGGCCTTCTTCACCATCACCGCGTTAGCGAGCCACGTGGGATAATCTACCTCACGGATGAACCGTGCCTCCAGAAGCTTAGCCACTTCTTCTTCGATTGCCTTCACTCGCTCGGGGGCAAAGTTCCTCTTCTTTTGAATCACGGGCCTGCAGGCAGGGTTAACATTCAATGAGTGAAAAATGACTTCAGGATCTACCCCAGGCATGTCCTCCGGGCTCCAAGCGAAAATGTCCTCGTTCTCTTGCAGGAAGGTTGCGAATTCTTCTCGTTCTTCTGGCGACAAGAGGGACCCGACCTGGATAGTCCGGGTCGAATCCCGCTGGGAGAGCGGCACTTCCACCAACCCTTCAACGGGCGCCCCCCGCTGAAGAGTAGCTTCATCTCGCAGGTCGAAGTTGTCGATGTTGAGGGTCGTCGCCCTTGTGGGTTGAGCTTGCTTCAGATAGCAGGTCCTGGCTGCTTCTTGATTCCCGCGAACGACTCCTACTCCAGCGGCAGTCGGAAACTTCATGGCTATGTGCGGGATTGATGGGATGGCTTTGAAGACAGACTGGAGTGGTCTCCCGAAGATTGCGTTGTAGGCGGAGTTTGACTCCACGACTACGAACTGAATGTTGTGGCTTGTCTGTCTTGGAAACTCGCTGAGTGTTACCAGCAGGGTGATCATGCCCTGGACCGGGATGGGGCGATTATCAAAACCGTAAACGGGCCCCGCTGCTGGGCTAAGGTGCTCCTTGGTGAGATTCATACTCTGTAGAGTGGAGAGGAACATGACGCCGACTGAGCTCCCGTTGTCGACTAGTATTCTCTTGACGTTGAAACAGGGATCCCCGATCCCGACATTGATCACGAGCGGGTCTTGGTGCGGCAGCCGTAACCCCTCTAGGTCTTCATCTCCGAAGGCGATGATGGTGTCTTGCTTTAACCTTTTATCTTCATGTTCTCTCTCTGGCCTAGCGATGCAAAGAATTTGCTCGGCGAGGTTAGGAGACCCGGCTATAGTCTCGACTTCTCCTACCATCGGCCTTCCTGCTGCTGCCCCGTGAGGTGCGGGGGGCTGATCTCTGGGCTGCCTGGGTTGCTGCTGTTGGTTTGGTAGCTGACCTTGCAGGAACCTTCCGAGGAGCCCTTGCCTGACAAGGCGCTCGATCTCCTCCTTCAGCCTGGTACACTCTTCAGTCGTGTGCCCGACCCCTCTATGGAATTCACAGTACTTTGATTGGTCGGTTCT
Organism: Dactylorhiza incarnata; assembly: GCA_033032865.1. Classification (NCBI taxonomy): domain Eukaryota; kingdom Viridiplantae; phylum Streptophyta; class Magnoliopsida; order Asparagales; family Orchidaceae; genus Dactylorhiza; species Dactylorhiza incarnata. The sequence continues at coordinate 472,168 of JAWHQI010000512.1, forward strand.
TTCATTCGGGATAGGCGGTCTTGGCCTGCGGAACGCCGGGTTTTCTTGAATGGTGTAAAGCACGTTGGTTCGTGACGTGTTGAGTGGGGTGTAAATCCGTGGCGGTCGGGGACCCTGATCTCTTCGGGGGTCTCGACGATGATCATCATTCCGGCGTTCCTCCATACGCCGCTCCTCCTGCCTCCTTGGGGCCTGCTTCTGCCCTTTCCTTCTCTTCTGACTTCCTTCGAACTGCTGGCGATATGCCTCAATCGCCTCATCCGCCGCTATCTGCGCCTCCACCCGATGCACAAGGTCAGGATAGCTGGGTACTGTCTCCCTCATCAGAGCGAGTAGAATCCGCTTGGGCGGAGTCCCCCCAGGAAAACGCAGCGCAGAAGCTCGGGATCAACCCCTGGGATTTGCCGCGCCTTAGTCGTGAAGCGGCGGAAAAAGTCTTTGAGGGTCTCTCCTTCGTTCTGGCGAATTCCTGAAAGATGCAAGGGATCTCGAACGATTCTTCCGTTTGCGATGAATTGGTCCGTAAACTGCTGCGCGAGCTCGGTGAAGTTGTTGACGGATCCATCCCGCAGGGAATGAAACCAAGTGCGTGCCTGCCCCCTGAGTGTTGCCGGAAACACTTGGCAGAGGAGCTGATCAGCGGCGTTGTAGATCCGCAAGATGGTTGTAAAATGGTTGACGTGCTCCAGGGGATCGTCCATTCCATCGAATGTCTCGACGTTGGGAAGCTTGAAGTCGTGCGGAATTGGATGGTCCAAGATTTGTTGTGTGAGCGGGGAGCCGCGACGTAGGGGGCGGCGGGTGAAGATGCCTCGGTGTCCGGCCTGTTCGTACTCTTCCACTATCACGTCGCATATCTCCTCGCGAGTGGGCCTTCCTATGGCTTGCTCGACTCCTACTCCTTGCTGGCGGTGAAGGGGTTCTCCTCTAGCTCCTCTGGCGGGGCGGACTGGATGCGCGGAGCTGGCAGCATCCGAGTATTCTTCTTCGTATGTTTCTCCTTCTCGAGCAGCTTCTCCTAATGGAGCGTGATCAGGGACCAAGGGAGGCGGGATGATTGGAGCGGCAGGTGGAGCAGGACCTTGCGGGACTCTGAGGTTTCTGAGAAGAGCCAGCATTTCAGTTTGCTGCTCTTCCATCTGGCGTATGCGCCCTTCTAGCGCGGCCACAGGCGCTAAACTGACTTCTTCGGCGGGAGGTGCGTTGATGAGTGAATGGGATGGAGCAGGATCAACGCGTCCTTCAGGGATGGAACCATCAGTGGTGCGAGCACTTCTTCTTGCCATTGCTGTCAGTCTCGAGTATTGCCACGAGGCGAATACTGTCTTCGAAAAGCTTTTGCAGGGTTTGGAAAACACCTTTCCCACAGACAGCGCCAACCTGTTGCGGGTCGCTCAACGTTCTTTCTGACCGGGCGGATCGAACCGTCTTAGCCCGACAGTGAACCGAGCGCGCAAACAGTCACAGAGAGAATGAACAAGTGGCAAGAGAACGTTTTTACCGTGGAAAACCCGGAAAGGGTGAAAAACCACGTGGTCGGATCAGCGCCGACCAAATTTCACTATATGGTGGAGCGTTACAAGTAATGGTGCGAGAATCAGGGGAGATAGGCCGCTCCCGTTACAATTGTAATTTGAATGAAGGCTTCTGAGGGTGACAGGCCACCTCTCAGAAAAACTAAGTGCTTTCTTCTTCTTTTGCGATCTTCAGAGTTTGCAGGAGATCTTCAAGTGGCGACGGGGGTCTTCAAGCGACGAAGGAGTACTTCGAAGGTTGAAGGAGGTCTTCGCGTGCTGATGAAGGTCTTCGAACGTTGAAGGAAATCTTCGGGTTCCGAAGGAGATATTCGAGTTCCGAAGGAAATCTTCGAATGCTGATGAAGATCTTCAAGTTCCGAAGGAGATCTTCGAATGCTGATGAAGATCTTCAAAGGAATTCCAGAGAGCTCTCCCCCGTGAAGAAAATTCCAAGTCCCTTGAAATGAAGCCATGAGGTTCCTTTTATAGCTTTTGAGGGTGGTTAGGGTGGTTATGGTGGTTAGGATGGCTATCCGCACACCATAACCAATTTATGTGCTATATGCACATTTATCATGAATATGGCTATGCGCACACTAGTTTGTATAGTTTTTAGGATGATATGAGTTCATATGATGGATATGGTTATGCGCACACCATAACCATATTATTTGCTAGACGCAGACCGGATGCCCACTCACCATGAATATGGCTATGCGCACACCAATTTGTATAGTTTGGTGATGATATGTATTCATATGATGGATATGGTTACGCGCACACCGTAACCATATTATTTGCCCACTCACCATGAATATGGCTATGCGCACACCAATTTGTATAGTTTGGTGATATGTATTCATACGATGGATATGGTTACACGCACACCGTAACCATATTATTTGCTAGACGCAAACCGAATGAAGGTTTTTTCCATTTATATCCCTATGTTGGAGGATTTTTACTATTTGCACCCATGATGTGGAGTTTCACTATTTGCACCCCATGATGGGGAGTTTCACTATTTGCACCCCATGATGGGTGGTTACAGGTTTAGCGGGATTTGCCTTGATCGTCCTCGTCTTCTCCGCCGAATGAGGTGGGAGAGGTCGGGCGAGCGCGTCCGTTGGTCAAGGGAGGCCGACAGGGGATGAGATGAGAGGGGTCGGAGAGTGCGCCCGGCGGCGAGGGAGGCCGGCCGGCACCGCGCCCACCGCCCGGCCACGCGAGGTGCCGGGCGGTACCGCGCGGCGCTAGGCGCGCGGTGCCGGGTGCGCGGTGCCGGGGGTGCCGCTCGGTCGCGTGGTGTCGGGCGGCCGCGCACGGCGCTGCGCGGCTGTGCGGTGTCGCGGCCTTGCGACGCCACGTGGCCGCGGGATGCCGCGCGACCGTGTGGTGCCGCGCGGCCTTGTGGCCGCGTGTGATGCTGTGCGCGGCTTCGTGCGGTGGTTGCGGCGGTTTCTTTAGTGGTTACGGGCGGTTTCCTCCTCTTTCTTGCCCATGCCCCCACCATCTTAGTGGGGAGTTGGGTTTTTGGCTAAATGCAATCCGGATTTCTCTACAAAATAGATGAGGACCCATCAATGCTTATGGTGTGTTACATGCACATATAAATTTTCCAAGAAATATGATGGACATAAAAGTATTTGTATAGTTATATAGGAGATGCAGGTCGTTCGACGCTCAGGTAGACCGGTCAAATTGAACCATCTTAGCTTGGGTCGAGCGCTCAAGCAGTCACAAAAATTCAAACAGCTGACAAGAAGACTTTTTTTTAACGTGAAAAACCCGAAAAGGGTGAAAAATCACGTGGCTGGTTCGGTGTCGACCAAATTCCATTATCTCTTTTGGTGTTACAAGTAGTAGAATGCAAGAGGATGATAAGTCGTCGCTCGTTGCAGAGGGTGCAGAGAAGAAAGAGAGAGAGAGAGAGACATAAATCTCTAAAGATGGAGATCTCCAAGAGCCTAAGGGAGATCTTTAAGTCACCTTCGAATGAGATCTTCGAAGGGGAAGGAGATTTTCGAAGGCCGAAGGAGATCTTCGAACGTCGAAGGAGAACTCTGAAGGATCTTCGAAATAGCTCTAGCAGACGCTGAAAACAAAGTTTCTTTAAATGAAGACTCTGAGCTACTTTTATAGTTTTTGGCATGGGCGGTCCGGTAATTGCATCGTTGTAACCGTCATAACTACCAGACGGACCAATCAAGTTCCTCGATCAGGAGCACACAGATCGTCATTTTTGCACATATGACGATTTTGCCCCCGGACAGTGATGGTAACGAACTGCGAACTGCAAGCTGCGAACTGCAAACTGCAAGCTGCGAACTTCGAACTGCAAGCTGCGAACCATGAACAATTCTGTTGTCCCTACAAGAGAAAGTAGATTGTGATGCGCGCCTGGGGAGAATCTGTGCGCTTGGACATAGTCGGGCAGCGGTCTGAGGTGGAAACCTCACGTTTGCTACCACCTGGCGGTAGCAACGCTACCGCATCACGATAGCGCACTCAGTCCAAATATAGTTTCTCCCACTCCCCACTCACTCCAACATGAGCCCAAATTCTCCTTTAAATAAAGGGGGTACCCATAAAATGACCCCCAAATCCTCGGAGTCCAAATTCGGTGCTAGGGAAGTGCGAGGATTTTTCAAGCTTTGTGTTGCGATCGAGGTGGTGACATGGAGGTAAGCTTATTTTTCTTGCGAACTGGCGGAGCAACGCCGGTGGAAGGGGACGCACACGATTGCGCGCCTGGGCGGTTGCGCGCGTGGGCAGAATTGCGAGCGGTAGTGCGCATGGGAAGTTACGCGTGCGCGTGCGGGCGTTAGTGCGCGTGTGGGCGGAATTGTGCGTGCATGTGATGCTACCGCCGCACGGTAGCAGCTACCGCGGGTGGTAGCGCACAGTGACGCTGCTGCGTTTGCACTTTCTTTCACGTGTCGTATGTCATTCGAGATGTTTTTCTGACATTTGTCTTTGTTTCTGCCAGGGGTCAAGGCAAGGTGGGTCATCAAAACCAATGCATTTGCGTTCTACGCTGGATAGCGTGCGGGTCGATATGTGGTGAAAGCTGTTTGGATTGCCTGTGAATATTGAAGTGAACCTCCCGTATGCTGAAGAACGCGCGCAAAACCCTCAGACTGATTTTATCACGCTTTCGGAAAGCTGCATGAAGTCGGGTTTTTTATTTCCTCCATCTGATGAGGCGATCAAGATCATTCGGTTCTGCGGAGTGCCGATTTCCCAGTTCACTCCCGTCGGAATGGCGCTGATCGTGAGGGTGATTGTGCTCTTTCGGGAGCATCGCTCGCGGCTCACGTTGGAGATCTTTAATGATTGGTGCGAGGTCTTCACAGTCGCGGGTGGCAGGATAGAGATCTGCAGTAACAAGTGATGGTTCCGCTTCGGGGAGAGATCTGACTACCGCCATGGGAATACTCTTCATGGTTATGTTCGTAATCGCTGGCACTTGCCCGAGTTATGCAGAGAGTTTCCCGGTCATTGTCGCCAAGGCGGAGAGAGAGATTGAATTCTCGCCCCTTCCTGGATTCCCGTATCGTAATGGGTTGTCGAAGGCTCTCTTCTATATCACTAGTTGTGTGCAGGAGGACAGTCTGCTGTCGACTGGCCTTTCTTCAGATCTACAGCGTGACGTTGTCGCTCCCTTAGCTCGTGACAAAAAGAGGAAGCTTGTTTTCAAATGTGGGGGCTCTAATGCTACGCCTTCTACCACTCGGGCAAGGAGTCATGTTGATGAGGCAGGTCTTAGCCGTACTGCCGGGGAAGTGAAGTTGTTGTTGACGACCCAGAGATTGAGGAGATCCAGGTCACTTTCGTTATGGAGCCACCTCGTCGAGATAATCCTCATACCGCTTCAGGGATGGTGAGACGAGTTTCTTCTTCGTTACAGGCCACGACGGCTACGGTAAGCGGAGGTATAGTTGATTGTGCTTTTATTACTTCATAAGCTATGATTTTCTTTTCTCTTTGCAACTTGGAGAGTTGAACAATATTGTTCATACTTGGAACGAATGCTACGTGTGCATGAAGAATGGGTACTTTGCTCTCCTAGAGGAGTTGCGGAAGGTGAAGAGCACCCTGATTGAATCCCAGAAGGAGGTTGAGCGTGATACTTCTCGCATCCCGCAGCTGGAGTTAGATTACGCGTGTTCAGAGGACGAGCTCGAGAGAGTCTGAAAGGAGCACTGTGCATCCAATGCACTTGCTGAGGATGCTGCTTGACATCTATTGGAGGCCTAGGGGAGATGTTCCGCTAGGACGGTGAGCTGGGATTTTTGAGGAGCAAGGTGGAGATGCTATCTTCTTTAGAACTTGGCGTCGAGGAGACCAAGGCTGTGGGAGTTGTGGAGTATAGAGATTCTTTGGCTTTCGTGGAAGAGCGCTCCCATATGTCAAGGGAGCTGCGAGCTGAGATTATGATCCATGAGGTGATCAATCATCAGAAGGGGGAAGCTGTCTTTCAGGCACGCCTGATTCAGATTACTGTAGTCGATTCACATCCGCCACTTCCTGGAGGCCTTTTTCACCATGACTACGTTGGCGAACCATGTGGGGTACTCTGCTTCGTGGAAGAATCGCGCTTCTAAGAGCTTTTCTACCTCCTCTTCGATCGCATTGAGTCGTTCAGAAGCGAATTTCCGCTAATTCTGGATCACCGACCTGCAGGCAGGGTTAATATTTAAAGAATGAAAGATGACTTGTGGATCTACCCCGGGCATGTCTTCTGGACTCCATGCGAAGACATCTTCGTTAGCGCAGAGAAAGATGGTGTATTCCTCCCGCTCTTCTTGAGATAAGAGGGACACAACATGGACTGTCTGGGTCAAATCCCGTTGGGAGAGCGGCACTTTCACGAGCCCTTCAACGGGCGCTCCGCGCTGCAGAGTGGCCTCGTCTTGCAAGTCGAAGTTGTTGATGCAGAGAGTTGTTGCCTCAGCTGGTAGAGCCTGCTTTAGATAACAGGTTCGTGCTGCTTCCTGGTTTCCACGCGCGACCCATATTCCTCCGGCGGTCGGGAATTTCATGGCTAGGCGCATGATGGATGGAACTAATCCGAAGATGGACTGGAGTGGCCTCCCGGAGATGGCGTTATAGGCGGAGGTCGATTCTACAAACATGAACTGGATGTTGTGCGTCGACTGTCTCAGGAATTCACTCAATGTGATCGGGAGGGCAATCGTACACTGAACCGAAACTGGTCGGTTGTCAAAGTCATAGATAGGCAAGACCGCGGGACTGAGTTGCTCTTTTGTGAGTTTCATGTTTTGCAGAGTGGACAAGAACAGGACGTCAACTGAGCTTCCATCGTCGGCCAATATTCTTTTGACATTGAAGCAGAGGTCCCCAATCCCTGCGCTGATTACGAGTGGGTCTTGATGTGGTAGTCGTATCCCCTGTAGATCCTCCACCCCAAATGTGATGGTGGTGTCTTGCTTGAGCTTTTTATTTTCGTGGCCTCTTGGGTGGTCTGATAATTAAGAGGATATGTGCAGCGAGGGTGGGAGGCCCGACGATAGACTCGACTTCTCCCACCATCGTCCTGCACCCCCTCCCCGCAGCGCTGAGGGGGCAAGAGGTTGAACTCTCGCCTCCCTGGGCGACGGAGGTTGATTGGGTACTTGACCTTGTAGTAACATTCCGAGGAGTCCTTGACGGATATGACACTCAATTTCATCTTTCAACCTAGAACATTCCTCAGTGGTGTGCCCGGTACCCCGGTGGAACTCGCAATACTTTGACTGGTCATTTCTGGGATTTGGTGGATATGCCTTTAGTCTCTAAAATGTCGGATTGTCTTGGATGGCACAAAGCACATTGGTTCGAGTCGCGTTGAGCGGAGTGTAGACTCTGGGAGGTCGCGGGCCCAAATCTCTTCGGGGGTCACGATGACGCTCATCGTTGCGACGTTCCTCATTGCGTCACTCTTTCTGTCTTCTGGGGCATGTTCCAACCCCCTATTCCTTTTTTGACTACCTTCAAACCGCTGTCGGTGCGCCTCGATAGCTTCATAAGCTGTGATCTAAGCTTCCACCCGATGAACGAGATCCGGGTAACTTGGCACTATTTCCCTCATCAAAGCTGAGTATAAGCAGCTTGGGCGGAGCCCTCCTAGGAAAACGCCTCGCAGAAGCTTGAGGTCGACCCATGTGATTTGTCATGCCTGAGCAATGGAGCGACGAAAAAAATCCATGAGGGTCTCTCCCTCGCTCTGGCGGATTCCCAAAAGATGGATGGGTCTCGGATAACTCTACGGTTGGCGATGAACTGATCAGTGAATTGTCGTGTCACTCCGTAAAACTGTCAATGGCTCCATCCCGCAGAGAATGGAACCAAGTGCGTGCTTACCCCTTCAAGGTTGCCGGAAACGTCTGACATAAGAGCTGGTCTGGAGCATTGTAAATTCTCATGATAGTAGTGGAATGATTGATATTTTCTAGCAGATCATTCGTCCTGTAGAATGTCTCGATGTTGGGGAGTTTGAAGCCATGTGGAACCTGATGAGCTAGAACCTGGGGCGTCAGTGGGGAGCCGTGGTGCAGAAGACGATATGCTTTTTTAAAATAGTGGCCCGTCGTCCAACCTGTCTGTACTCTTCTGCTATCACATTCTGTATCTCCTCGCGAGTGATCCTTCCAATAACTTGTCCGGGGCCAACTCTTCCTTCACAATGATGATGAAGGTCGACTCCCGGGCCCCTGGCCGGCCGAGTAGGATGAGTGGAGCTGACTGCGTCGGAGAATCCTTCTGAGACATCTTCCTCCCGAGCGGCCTCTCAGTCAGAGCATGATTTGGAGCTGGTGGGGGAGGATTGATCATTGCGGGAGGTAGAACGGGAGCTCGTAGGTTTCTCAGGAGAGCCAACATCTCGGCCTGCTGCTCCTCCATTTATCGCATGCGCCCTTCCAGTGCTGCTACAGGCGCAATCATTGTCTCCTACCCGAGAGGCGCATTGATGAGCGAGTGACAGAGAGCTGGGTCGACGCGTCCCCCTGGGATTGATCCTTCGGTGGTTCGGAAACTCCTCGCCATTGTTATCAGTTTGAGTATTGCTGCGAAGCGAATACTGTCTTTAAAAAGTCTTTGCAGAGTTTTGGGAACACCGGTTCTTACAGACGACGTCAAACTATTGCAGGTCGCTCGACGCTCTGGTAGATCGGTCAAGTTGAACCGTCTCAGATCTAGAGCGAGCCGGGCGCGCAATCAGTCATAGTAAAATGAGACAGCTGACAAGAAGACTTTTTACGTGGAAAACCAGGAAATGGTAAAAACCCATGGGGCCGGATCGGTGCCGACCAAATTCCACTATATCTTGGTGTTACAAGTTGTAGAACGTAAGAGGGTGACATACCACCGCTCGTTGCAGGGGATGCAGAGAAGATTGAGAAGAGGAAAATCCCTCAGCCTTCAAAGACGGCGGCGGTGGGAACACGCTCCGACGCGCGCAAACAAATAAGAAAAAATATTATCAAAGAATGATCATCTCTCTCAATTTCCATTCATCAAAGTTATCATGAAAAGCCGCAAACAAATAAGAAAAACATATCTGAAGAAGTGATCTTTCTTCTCGCCCATCAAGAAGGAAAATTGTGTTGTTACCGTTAGTCCCATAATTCGTGAATTTTAAAGCATCCTTATGTGCTCATATGAAGCTTCCTTCTGTGCTCCATCTCTGACCTCCGCCGCCGCCGCCCACCCAAACAAGCTCGCCAGCCATGCGCCCCATAGCCGCCCAAATTCTTAAAATCCAACAATATATTTTCGATGCCTTGGCCGCTCACAACGCAGTTAGCTAGCTAACGGTTCCGGTGGTCTATAATATCGAATATAGTTCAATAATTGACTAATTAGAAAATAGATGTGCGCCGCCAAATTTGTCGTCAACAACGTAACGACGATCGATTGTCAGCCAACTATGCCTGATCTAATGCACTCCGGCATGGCGGCGCTCCGTCCCCTCCCGGCACAGTAACAACTTTTCTCCGGTTCTTGCAATTCTTCTCCGTTGAGGAAAGAAAAGACATATTTTCCCAAGTTATATAGTGTTCATTAATGTGTGAAATCAGTGCCGCTATAAAAATAGCAATGTGTATAAATTATCAATTGATGTTTAAATTTACTTGCACATGCAGTTGCTTCTCTTGTGATACACAATAATTATAGGAGATATTCTCTTATCCACCATAAGTGTAGGGTACAAACATCATCGACTTAAAAAAGGTAAATATCTTAGAAAGTTTCGTCAAAGTTGCTGGTCCCATACCTCACACCAGGATCGGTTTGACGCGAAGGCGGCCGTAGCGAACGCGTGCGGTGGTTATGAGCCGTCGTTTGTGAACAACCGACTTCACCAAAGGAAATTCATCCGTTTTTATGTTCAAAAGTACTAGTTTTCTTTGCTTTGTGGCGGTCATAACTGTTATCATTGCAAACATACGTTCTATGACGGTGGTGGTTTAGTCCGAACTCAACGGAGCAAAATTGCGGCGCCAGAGCCTCAATTATCTCCAATTAAAGGCTAGTCATCAGTGGCTTGCTTAACGAATCGTATATTTTCACTTGTCTCATTTGGTGCGCACGATGGCCTACAAGCAGAGCGCGGATACTCTAGGCCGACCTACGGTACATGCCCTCCAACAATAATTCAATGTCCGCCCTTTTGCACGCCTTTCCTTGTTAGACGCGCGAGCTCTAATGCCGCTCACACCAAACTAAGGTACCCTTTAAAATCTAGTTTACTCATACTAATTAATCGTTAAAACAGCAATCATTCTAATAATTACATATTTAATCATATAAATATGGCCTCCTGCAGCCTCATCGTTTTAAGGAAAACTAGGGTTGTAGGTACGTGCGTGTAGCGCACCAAAGATCACTAAGCGAATATGCTATCATCATCATCCTCCAGTCAATTTTTTTTTTTAACGTCTCCATCTTATCGGAGTCGTTTCTTCCTCATTCGGCCATCGTTTTTGACGTATAAGTAGTCAAAATTCATTGCCTCAATGAGAAGAATCCGAATCCACCAACTTTTTTGCAGCCCCCTGACTATCATGCCGTTGCTTTCTGCAAGCACGGTTTTTTACGCATGATTAATAAAAAATACTAGCATATTTCAATACGATCGTATTACGCATATATTTTCGCACACAGTCTTCACCGTTGAATCGCAAATCTTATAAATATCTTTTTGGCGTCTGACCGGTACCTAAATATCTTTTTGGCGGGAGAGGCCGGGTTCGAACGACTTCTGCAGGGGACACGTGTTGATCGCTGAGATAAACCCGCGTATGATTAGCCAGCTATTTAAGTTCCCGGCCACTCACCATCTTCTTCCTCCTCTAATTCTCCCACTCCAGTCTCCGTTGGAGGTCATCAGAAATCATGGCAGGATTGGTGATTCTCTCTCTGCTCTCTCTCTTCTCTCTCTCTCTCTGCTCTCTCTCTTCTCTCTCTCTCTGCTCTCTTTCTCTCTCTCCTCCAGCTATACATTTCCATTGTCTTCTAAAAGTTTCTTCTTGCATTTTCCGGCAGATGCCGGCGTTGAGACTCAAAGTAAATCTTCAATGCGAGCTGTGCAGAAGGAAAATCAGGAAGGTTCTCGGTAAGCTCGAAGGTAATGAATTAAGCGGCCCCTAATATATATTTTCTATTTTTCATGACAAATATCTAGCATCGGTTAATTAATTAAATGTTTTTCTAAATCAATGAATTGGTTATTTATTTCTCCGAGATCGTGGGAAGATCCAACCGCCCAAGTATAATGAAGAGGAGGGCACAGTGATCGTCTCAGGGCCGTTCGATCCCAAGAGACTCTCCAAGAAGCTATGCTGCAAGGCCTGCAAGGTCATCTTGGGTATTACGACCGTTGATGAGGAAAAACCCGATAGTCCTGATCATAAACCCGATCCGCCTCGCTCTCCTGTTAAAAAATCCGAGTATATATATCTGTATCCGTATCCGTATCCGTATCCATATCCGCAACCCTACTCGTACCCTTGTCCTACAGTCTGGCCGTTCATTCCGCTGTGCGGCTGCAATGGTTCGTGCCACTGTAAGTCTGCCGCAGATCCGCCGCCGCCGCCGCCGCCGCCGCCGGTGAAACCTGCGCCGGCGCCAACTTTTTCGACGCCGTGTTACGATGGGTGCAGGTCTTGCAGGTTCATCTGCGAGGAAGAGCCTTCTACATGCTCGATCATGTGAATATTTCTCTTCTGATTTCAGTTGCTTAAAAAATAATTGTAATACTAGAGTAATAATATCATTGTTTGCAGTGTTTAATTATCGTCTTCCTGTTGTTGTTTGTTGAAGTGTAAAAATAAAAAAAAATTGTTGTATTAGAGTGACGTTGTAAGCCGTCATATATAACATGACTAATTGTAGTCCAATGATGTCCCTAGTCAATTTGTACATAGTGTTATATAAACTCCTAGACGTTCTGTCTTCTGTGCGGAAATCTGACGCTTCAATTTGGTGGCAGTTCCGAAGTAGTCGTTCTGGGATTTGAACATTCTGTTTTTCTGTACTATGTGTCTGTATTCGTCCACCAATTGTAACCGTCTTTATTCTGAATAGTCAAAATTTGACTGCTACTGCCCTTGGAAGTAGCCATCTTGGGGTGAACCACGTAAATTTGTGTTGTTTATGATTGTTTATTTCTGTTTCGTTTTTCATTCTTCTCGTGTTTCCGCAACGGGATACGTCCCCGGGTGAAATTAATGATGCATGGGACCTGTTCGACGGAATGCGTGATAGAGAATGCGGCCACTTTTATTCACTAAATTGCTATGTTAAGCACGAAAAATTTGTTTTTGAAGAGAGCAAGCATATGCAAGGACTAATAGCGTGCAAATACATCACCACCATCACAGCTAAAAACTATCCCAGATTCAATTCACATTAGATCCAACGAAATGCCTGGTTTTCCGCCGGTGACGGTTGAAATCCGAGGTGAACGACCTGAAGGATAGCCCGCAACTGGCCGGCAACCTTGCTTGCAACTGTACGGCTTCTCCCGGTGTGGAGCTGCAGTGCGCTCGGTCCGGGCCCACTCCCACTTGAACGACATCCCGCACCCTTTCGACGAGCACAACCGCTTCCCACATTCTGTGGGTGCAGCGGTTGCCCTTTGTGGAGCCGCGCGCAATTTCATTCTCTTCCCGAACACCATGAGGCGGCCTTGCGGTTACCCTTGAATAGTCATATTAGGACGGCTTATAACACCACTCTTGTATTATTATGTTAAATTGTTGAATCAATTATTTAAAAAAAAAAGGTGAATAATCAATTACCTGAATTTATAGGTTGACCCTAAGTGACCCGATATAATCTATTTTTAATTAATTATGTTGATTTATACTTTTATAAAATTTCAGATTTCCCCCCTCTTTTCATGGGGCCCTGAGTGGGCTCAACATGTGTGGGCTCAACATTACCTCAGAGGCTCTGATATTCTTTCAACAATCGGCAAGTTTTTTTTTTTTTTTTTTTTTTTATGATCAGTAATGTTAAAAGCACCCCAAAAATCGCTATTTTAACACCCCCCCAAAAAACCTCAAAAAATAACTGATGGGGACCACCCTAAATTAAATAGAAAGCAGAACCGTGCATGAAAGGTCCTTAAACAAGGAAACGTAATATTGGGTGAATCCTCTTCGCAAGGAAAGTCTGCCCCGCACGCATGATCGGGGCACCAGATCGCTCACACGGGCCACGATCCCCATGTAGCCCTTCACGCTCGAAGCCGGCCGCGCACGGGCCCTTGGCCGTGGCCGCCTAGGGTGCTGCCGCCCCCGGCCGGGGCGACCTCCCCCCTTCCGGCCGTCATCTCCTCTCTCTCTCTCTCTTCGAAACCTTAAAAGGGTTAGGGGCGGTTTCGTCTTTCCTGGGGATTTGGTGATCCATGTGCCGGCCGGTCCGGTAAATAACAGCAGGTAGATTTACCGGACCGCCCTTTCAAAAGCCTATAAATAGACCCCTTAGGCTATTCATTTCTTCAATTTGGACTTGGATCATCTTCCGCCTTTTCCTGTCTCTCTCTCTCTTCCTCCACTCTCTCTCTCTCTACAGGGATTGGATAACGGAAGACCGCCTGGACACTTGGAGAGCGATATTACCTGATCGCTAGGAGGCTTGGAGAGCGCTATGAGCAGACCGCTTGGAGACTTGGAGTTTGCTATTCGCAGACCGCTTGGAGACTTGGAGCATGCTATCCGCAGACCGCTTGGAGACTTGGAATTTACTGTTCGCAGTCTATCACTCGGAGATTTGGAGCTCGCTATTGGCGGAGCAATCAAGGAGTTAAAGACACGCGGTGGTACGACCGAAGCTTGGACTCGTGGGGCAAGCCCGCGAAGGAGCAAGGAAACAAACTCTCTCTCTTACTCCTGTCATTGTAACGAGGCGCGACCTGTATGTCGCCCTCGTTCTCTCAAGAATAAGCCTGTAAAAGGAACGCACATCATAGTGGAAGTTAGGCCGGCACAGCTCCGGTCGCTTGTTTTTTTACCCCGATTGTGGATTTTCCACGTCATCAACTCCTGGACTCGGTCTGTCAGGAGATCGACCCTTTTATCTGTTTGCACGTTCGGACGTTAGCGGGTTAAGGTGGTCAAGTTGCCCGATCTACCGAAGGCCCCGAGCGTTCCGCAACAATAACATAATCCTAGCCCACTTCATCTTTAAGCGCACGCCAGCCCGCCCCTTCTCTCCCACGCGATTTTGCATCTTTAACTCTTCGTCATAGTCATGCTAGGCCGCCCAGTGTACATACAATGTCTATCAGTGCGCACAAATTTGTTTTTTAATGGAGGTCTTCCCCTAATGACTTTCATGGCTCTGGGGCGGGTAGATGCTAATGCATGTAGTGCCGCGTCGGCATTCCACCAAAATCACTTCAAAACAATCTGCTGCACCAAAGGAAGCCTTTTGGATTGTAACACTAAGGCTCTGTTTGGGGCGGTGTGGTGGAGAAAGGGTAGGAATGCCACTGCGATCGCCGACTGGAGACCTGGGCTCGGTTCGGAGATGACAGGTTTCCGCCGTTTCGAGGGAGGGAAGGGGCTCAGCGATGCGAACGGAGACCAATAAGGCTAAAAATCAAACGTGCAAACGAGCAAACTCGCCGCAGTTTGCGACCGGGTGGAAGGGGACGGGTCTGGAAACGGTAGGGGAAGACGGGAAGGAACGATGGCGGTGGCGTTCACTCCGATCTCACCGGAATCCTGACACCGCCCCAAACGGGACGATTTATCCGGCGGCAGCGGTCCCGAGTAAATTATGGTGCAAATGGGAGGGAGGTGTGATGGGGATGGGGCAGCCACCGGAGAATATCCACACCGACTTATTATTATAGCGTTGTTATCCCCTTTATCTTTTTCTTCTTCTGTTTTTTTCTTGAATGAATGCAGCAGCTGTAGACCAAAGCTTTTTTTTTCCTTTCCTCCCCCATCATTTTCTATTTTTCTTTTTAGTGGCCTCCTTTATTTATGCCAAACTATACTTTTTTTTGGCTCTAACTTGTAGGCCTAGTTCATTTATGTTTGTACAAAAATTGTACCTCCATAATTTTACATTTAGGGACATCGGATGGGGGGACTGATGAGTTGTCGACCGGTTACTTGCAGATTGAAGAATGATAGAAAAAGAGGGGGCCGCATGGCGGCAAGACCAGACTTATCCGCCGCGGCAAATATTACTTGCGGCGTGTAATTTATAAATTGAAATAGACGGTTACAAGAGAGAAAAACTGAGCGGCTAACAAGTGATTCAAAAGTCACTAGATTCGAAACCGTTTTCACGGGCGGCAAATTTGAGGATTCGAATCAGGGTCCCTGTTGGGTACTGTTCACCCATATTTATAGGTGCAAGGATTTGTCTCAACGTGCAGGTTCTAAAATTACAGGCTGCCTGAGATAAAGGAGAACCGGGCAGGATGAGAGGTTACATGAGGGCGCAAATAACAAGAAAAAAAGAAAAAAAACTCTGACCGCGCTCAGGCTGGTGCACATTTTGAACCTTTCTTTGGTGCACATTTTGATCCTTTCTTTGGAGAGCTGCTTGGAGAGAGCTGAGCGGTCTGGGCGGTCACAAAACTGTTAACCGTGCGGACTGACTTGGGATGAACAAAAAGCTAGTCGCGAGATCTCGGGTAAACAAATTAGGCTTCTTTTGGTATGGCTTTTTTGCTCCGATGAGTTTGGAAAAAAATGACACCGTCTTTGAATGGATATTTGGCATGACGAAGGTTATGACCGCCACCAAGAAAATAAAATTAGTTTTGAACATAAAAGTGGATGAAGTTCCTGGGGTGAGGTCGGGCGTTCACGAACGATAGTTCATGACCACCGCCGCCGCGCCAAACGGAGCCTTAATATTTAACATTTAAGAGTGAAAGTGCACGGTGCTCCATGTATATCGTGACAGCCATGCCGATACATGTTAGGCATCGTTTGGCGCGGCGGTGGCGGTCATGAACGCTGCGGTTATGAACCATCGTTCGTGACTGCTCGACGCGGTGTTTTTGCTCCGGTGAGTTTGAACAAAAACGACACGTCATAAAATGTATGTTTAGCATGACTATGATTATGACTGTCATCAAGAAGAGAGTTTGTTTTGAACATAAAAGTGGACGAAGTCCCTTAGATGAGGTCGATCGGGTGTCCAGGAACGATGGTTCATAACCTCCACATTCACAACCGCTACCACCGTGCTAAACGGAGCTTTAGTCCATGGGTGCTATCAAACCTCCTAACTATCAATCCAAACTCGATCGCAACCTACCTCGCGCATATATTTTTTTTTTAACTCCCAAGTAAAATGAAGTTTAAGAAATGGCGGTAAACCAAACAAATACCTAATCCGCGAAAATAAATATTCAGGAGAAATCATTGCGGAGAAGCTATAGCGGCAAACCACCGCAAAATTGGGAATTCAGTCCCTAAACTTGTAAGACATTAAGAATTTAGTCCCCGTACTTTTCGCTTTAAGATATCAGTCCTCAAAATTCAGCACCTTTTAAGAAATTAGTCCTAAAACTAATTCAGCCATATTTTTTAAGAAAAATATTGGTGGCAAAATAATGACGGGTTTTGAAAATCGGACCGGACTGGACAGTTCAACCGTGAATCGGATAGAGAGCCGGTCCGGTCCACCATGCATCAAGAACCGCCTCCGCTAAGAACCGGATTTGAACCGGACAAAACCGGGTTAAACCGGCAAACAGCAGAACCGGGGGCGGTTTTGAAAAACCGGGCAGGCCTTAATTAAGGTAAAAATTTTGGTTGTTGGGAATCAAACTCAAACAGTTTTTAAAGCATGAGAGATAATGACCACTCAGTAAGCTGGTTCTCATTGTTTAGCTTGAAACTAATTTATATATACATATATATGCCCTTCAAATAAATATTTAAATTATAAATGTATCTTACTATACATAACTATTCGATTATTAAATTTTTTTTTAATAAATGCTTATACTTGTGTTATTCCAATATAAGATTTTCAAGAAAATATCTAATATTTTAAAAAAATCTATAAGAATTACTATAACAAACATGATATGATATGTAGTATATATCACATTTATTTGTATGAATATTATAATTATATTATTTAGTTGCATTTAAGTTCAATTTGATATTTAAATAATACATAATATGTTATGAACTCATGACTCATGATATGTTATATGTTATTATCTAACATCACGGTTCAACCGCGGTCCGGCCGGTCTGACAGATCGAAACTTGAACCTTTGATTCCACCGATTCATTTTCCGATCCGATTCTTAAAACCTTGATTAAGTGAATATTTTTTTAATTCTAGCTGCCCTCTTAAATTTTTTTATCTGTTTAATATTGTTTTAATAAGCTAAATTTCTCCCCTTCTCAGTTCTCAGCGTATTCCTCTCCGTCCGCGGTCAAAGAGCAATTTTATTAAAAAAATATTTGTTATCACTTAAAATAGTTAGATAATTTTTTTAATAAATTTAAATGTATTTGATTTAAGTTTATATTAAACTTTTTGTACTCAATTTGTGCATTTGAGTGTACTTAATTCCATTTCAAATTACCCACTTAAATTAATTAGATAATAAAATTAAGAGGGCTGCTAGATTTAAAAAAAAAACTAACCTAGGCATTATTATTTTGCCAGAGATTTGACATTTTTTTTAAATACGACTAAAATAGTTTTAGGCACCAATTTGTTGAAGATGGTAAAGTTTGAAGACTAATATCTTAAAGCACAAAGTACGGGACTGAATTCTTAAAGGTATACAAGTTTAGGGACTGAAGTCCCAATTTTACCTTTAACTACACAGCTTTAGCTCCATGGGGTGGGAAAGATGATGGCGCCGACCCGGTTCCTCGCGCCGACGTGTCGCATGGTTACGACCTTCGCCCCAACACGAAGAAATCATACCGCGCCATGCTTCGTAACTTCTAAATATTTTCTCTTTTATTTGAACTATTTCTGGCACGTGTTGGTCCGTCCGGCTTGACCAAAATGTTAGGTGATCATAAGTCGGTTTACTTAAAATTTTCTCCATTTATCTTGGCCAAGGACATTTAAATGGCCAGGATTTTGTCTCTTGGATGTGGGGTTGTGATTGCTCCTCTTGGGAGTATATAAGCCCCTTGTTTTAATTGGAATGCAGATTTGGAAGAACAAAAAAAAAGGAAAACATCCTCTTGCTTTGTCCGCCCCCTAGGGTTCGGCAGCCCGGCCCCTTGCGATCGTGAGACGCGATCGTCGCTCTTCCCCTTCCGCCGGCGTGTGACTCGCCGCCCCCCCCTCCCCTCCGTCGGTGTGACTCCGGCAAGGCTCCGGCTCCCTCGTGGTGTTGTTGGTGCAGCCCCCGCCCCTTCCCCTTGTCAAGTCTCAAACCGCCGCCGCCCCTTTGCCGTGCGAAATCAGCAAACCGCCTCCTCCCTTCTTCGGCTTTCCGCTGGGCCTTCTTCATCCAGCCCCAAACCGCCCCTTGGTGGGGATCCGGCGACGTGCGCTCTCATCAACACTCGGTGGTGTGAGTAAATCCGTGGTGGTGTGGCTCTCCGGCGTTGCTTGCTATTGTGAGGTCTATTCAAGCTCTCTCTGGTTGGGTAACGATTTCCTCCACCCTCTTAAGTGATTTCCTCTACCTTCGTTCGAATTTTGGTGGTGAGCCCTAGGCGTAATTTTGGACATTGGTTGGACTTTCGCCGCCCCGTTCAATTTCCGTTGCATTGCTAATCAATTTCTGAAATAATCTTGAGAAAACCAGTTTCGTTTATGCTAGCGTTATTGGGAGCTAACTAGGATTGACTTTGTAAATCGCTTAAGTTAAGAGTGGAGTCATCACCGTGCTAGCGCATGAGGTTGGAAAAAATCCTATTATTGCGTGGTTAATATTTCTCGTTCTCGTTTGCAAATCGTCGAAATTTTGGGAGCCTACCCGACCTCTTTCACGCTACTCTTTGGTCGGAGTACTCTTGGAACGAAGTTTTGGGAGCCAACCCGACCCCTTTTGCTCGCTCTTTGGTCGGAGCACTCTTGGATTAATTTTATTAATGCATGTGCTGTTTGAGGTGAGTCCGTGAGTGGCGGTGTCACGCTCGGCATCGTGGTTAGACTGCATCATTTTGGTATCAGACTTGGCGGGCCAATTTCTTAACTTGGCCCCGATCCGTTTTAGTTCACTTGTGCACAAAATCTATTTTCAACACACAAAAAATATATATATTTTGCTATAATAAATAATTTCCACGCCTCGCATGCCCACTTGGTCCGGTCACGAATACCTCTCATCTTCCTCGTCAAGCATGACCGACGAAAGACACACGCCGCCGAACGTCACTGCTGTTGATACCCTTCGAGATGAAATGAATCAACAAATGGGAGAATTGCGGGACATGTTAACCCAATTGTTGGCCAATCGGACCCCCTCCCCACTTAGGGGTGCTCGTCAGCCGAACTGTGCACCCACTCCACCTAGAGGTCGTAGGGCACCTAACCCTCCCCCACCCCATGAGGAAGACATCCTTGAGGATTTACCTCCGCGTGATCGACCACCACCTCGTCGCCAGGAACGAGAAGTCGATCTCACCCGTGCCATCAAAATTAACGCCCCCACTTACGACGGTTTAGGGGAACCCCAAATCTTCCTAAATTGGGTTCAAGATATCGAGTGCTACTTCGAGTGGCACCACCTCACGGACCCGCAGAAGGTCCAGGTAGCCAGGGTGCAGTTATCGGGTAGAGCCAAAACCTTTTGGCTAAATGAGGAGCGCCGTTTGGGAACTGTTGACGGTGTTCCCCCAGTCGGTTGGACTGTCATGAAAAACCTCTTGAAAGACCAATACGTCCCCGCTTATCATCACACTCAGATGTTTGATGATCTAGCCTCCCTTCGCCAAGGTGGGCGGTCGGTCGCCGATTATATGAGTGTCCTAAAGGACAAAATGGTCCGTTGTGAGGTCCAGGAGATGCCCGAGGTCACGTTGTCTAGATTCCGTAAGGGCCTTAGCTATGATATCCAAAGGAAACTTTTGCGTTATGGTCACACAGACCTAAACACCACCTTTAACGCCGCCCTTGATATCGAAAAGCACATCGCCTCCAAGTCAAAGGCCAAGCATAGCTCTTATAAGGGCAAGGCCACAACCACTACCTCCACCACCACCTTTAAGGATAAGGGTAGGTTTAAAACCAAGGACTCGTCCAACATTGTTATCACCGCTAGGGATACTAGAAACTCATCCGGCGATCGCATCCCCGTAGGAAAAATTAGTAAGGAAAAGGCCACGTGCTACCAATGCGGAGTATCCAGTCATTACGCCATCGAGTGCCCAACAAGGACTAAGGCGTTGGCTCTAGTTGAACCCACTAGTGAGGCGTCCGAGTTTATTTATGAGGCTACGGATGATTCGGAACCAGAAGGCTTTCCGAGTGATATGGAGGATGACCTTAATCTCATGGTCATGCGTTGTATTTTGACCACCCCGCGTGCGTCGAATGACTGGCACCGCACCAACATATTCTCGTTGATTTTCAAGAGCGGTGAGAAACTTTGTAAGTTGATCATCGATAGCGGAAGTTGCATGAATGTTATTTCGGAGAGTGCCGTTACGCGTATGAAACTCCTTACGGAGCCCCACCCCCACTCCTATCAAGTCGCATGGGTCAACAAAACATCCCTTCCGGTTACACGTAGGTGTCTTGTACCCCTTACCATCAAGTCTTATTCGGAAGAGATATGGTGTGATGTGATTCCAATGGATGCTTGCCATATTATTCTTGGTCGCCCTTGGTTATATGATCATGATGTCACCCATTTTGGGAGATCCAATGTATATGAATTTACATTTAATGGAAAGAAGATCACCCTGAAACCCACTCCTCCTAAGGATCCCGCTAGTCCTGCTAAGGACACCACTCTCCCGATAGAAAAGAAGAATCTAAGTTTGATGAATCGTAAGGAATTTACACACGAATCATTTATTGGTGGAGTTATATATGCTTTGGTGTGTTTACAATCTAAGAGCGACGCCCCGAACTTGGACGATTTGCCGCCGGAATTAAGGGCGTTACTAGACGAATATACAGATGTCTATCCGGAGGAGCTTCCCTCAACCTTACCTCCAATTAGAGAGATTCAACATGCTATTGATTTCATTCCGGGTTCATCATTACCTAATCTTCCGCATTATCGGTTGAACCCCGCGGCACATCAAGAATTGCAATCCCAAATTTCGGAACTCCTCCAAAAAGGATTTATTAGGCATAGTAAAAGCCCTTGCGCCGTTCCCGCGCTACTAGCACCTAAGAAAGACGGTTCGTGGCGAATGTGTGTAGATAGCCGCGCAATTAACAAGATTACCATTAAGTACCGTTTTCCGATTCCCCGGTTAGATGATTTGTTAGACATGTTATCCGGTGCCACAATCTTCACTAAATTGGATCTTAAAAGTGGCTACCATCAAATACGGATCCGTGAGGGGGACGAATGGAAAACCGCGTTCAAGTTCAAGGAGGGTTTGTATGAATGGATGGTCATGCCATTCGGGCTATCTAACGCCCCTAGCACCTTTTCCCGTTTGATGACCCATATCTTCCAACCTCTCATGAGAAAATTTGTTGTGATTTATTTTGATGACATCTTGATTTATAGCACCACGCCTACCGATCATTTTGAGCACTTGAAGATTATTCTTACCGCACTACGCGAGGCGAAGTTATATGTCAATCTTAAGAAATGTACTTTCTTCGTACAATCGGTAGAATTTTTGGGTTATATTGTGGGTGCGCATGGTATTAAGGTGGACCCGGGCAAGATCCAAGTCATTACGGATTGGCCCGAGCCTACGTGCATCCGTGACGTAAGAAGCTTCCAAGGTTTAGCAACTTTCTATCGTCGCTTCATTAAGGACTTTAGTAGTATTATGGCACCTATTACAGAGTGTATGAAGAAGGGTGAATTTAAGTGGACTTCCTCCGCCGTCGTAGCGTTCCAAACTATCAAAACTAAAATGACCGAGGCTCCGGTTCTTTGCTTACCCGACTTCACTAAGGTTTTTGAATTATCTTGCGATGCTTCCGGAATCGGGTTTGGTGGAATTCTTAGCCAAGAGGGGCATCCGTTAGGCTACTTTAGTGAGAAATTAGCGGGTTCAAAACTAAATTATTCTAATTATAATAGGGAATTTTACGCGGTAATTCGTTGCCTCCGACATTGGAGGCATTATCTTCTTTCCAAAGAGTTCGTTCTCCTTTCTGATCATGAAGCCCTTCGCTTTATAAATTCGCAACACAAAATCAGCCCCCGTCACGCTAAATGGCTCTCCTTCCTACAAGAGTACACATTTTCCATTAAGCACCTTAAGGGCTCACAAAACCGAGTTGCCGATGCCCTTAGCCGACTCTCTTTATTGCTCACCACTATGCATGTTAAGGTCATTAGTTTTGAAAGGATTAAAGAGGAGTACGTGCAATGTTCGGACTTTAGGGACATCTACCTATCCACCCAAAATGACTCCCCCAATACCATCTCCGCCTACTATATTCGGGATGGGTATCTATTCAAACATTTTAAGTTATGCATTCCGCAATCGTCCCTTCGTCATTTTATTATTTGGGAAATACATAGCGGTGGCCTTGGCGGCCATTTTGGTCGTGACAAAACGATTACCTTAGTGGAGGATAAATTTTATTGGCCACACTGAAAAGCACTTGTTAACAAAATTGTTCGCAGTTGTCGCACTTGCCAACTCGCTAAGGGTAATAAGACTAATGTTGGGTTGTACACCCCTCTTCCTATTCCGTCCGTCTCATGGGAAGACGTGAGTATGGATTTTATCCTTGGTCTCCCTCCGACCATACGTCGTCACGATTCTATTCTTGTCGTTGTAGACCGCTTTTCCAAAATGGCTTACTTTGTTCCATGTAGTAAAACGAATGAAGCTTCACATATTGCTAAATTATATTTTAAAGATGTTGTTAGTCATCGTGGAGTTCCTAAAACCATCGTTACGGACCGCGATGTTAAATTTACAAGCTATTTTTGGAAAACTCTTTGGAAATTAATGGGCACCAAGCTATTATTTTCCTCCGCCTACCACCCGCAAACGGATGGTCAGACGGAAGTTGATAATCGTAGTTTGGGAAATTTATTACGGTGCCTTGTGGGTGACCACTTGGGTACTTGGGACTTACTTCTTCCCCACGCCCAACTAGCCTATAATAACTCTAAGAATCGGTCCACGGGTCTTTCCCCTAATGAGATTGTGCACGGTTATAAAGCGCCTGTGCCTCTTGATTTGGTCTCATTACCGCCAACTTATAACTCAAGTCATTTTGCGCAAAACTTCGCTCAACATGTCCACGATTTGCACAAACAAATTCAGGCGAAATTGATCGCTCAATATGGGTCTTATCAAACACATGCTAACTTGCATCGGCGAGCTTCCAATTTTAATGTTGGCGATTTAGTTTTGGTCCGTTTAATCCCAGAACGGCTACCTTCGGGCACCGTTAAAAAGTTGTCCCCTAGGCGAGCCGATCCTTTCAAGATCATTAAGTGTTTGGGTAACAATGCAGTTGTTTTGGATTTGCCGGCTGATTGGGGAATTTCCCCTACGTTCAACGTTTCCGACTTGACGCCTTATGTCTCACCACTTCCAGCAAGCCCCCCTTCGTCTACATCTTCTTTACCTCCTTCGTCTCTTGGGGGTTGGGAGTGATTTGAGTCACATACCCACGGATTCTACTCTAATTACTGAGGTTGATGATTGCACTGTTTTGCCTGATGCTCATGCTAATCCCTTTCCAAGTTTTCCCCAGTCTTCTGTTGTACCTGACAGGATTGTAGCTGATGATGTTCTTCCTACCGCCGATGGTGATATCCGCCGCTTCCATATCCGATGGCACGACCGTCCAACCTCTGATGCTTCTTGGATGTCCGAGACGGAGTTGCTACGCATGGATGCTGATCTCCTGCGCCGTTACCTTTCCGCCCACTCATCGGTGACGAGTGCTTTTGAGCGGGGGAAAAATGATGGCGCCGACCCGGTTCCTCGCGCCGACGTGCCGCATGGTTACGACCTTCGCCCCAACACGAAGAAATCATACCGCGCCATGCTCCGTAACTTCTAAATATTTTCTCTTTTATTTGAACTATTTCTGGCACGTGTTGGTCCGTCCGGCTTGACCAAAATGTTAGGCGGTCATAAGTCGGTTTACTTAAAATTTTCTCCATTTATCTTGGCCAAGGACATTTAAATGGCCAGGATTTTGTCTCTTGGATGTGGGGTTGTGATTGCTCCTCTTGGGAGTATATAGGCCCCTTGTTTTAATTGGAATGCAGATTTGGAAGAACAAAAAAAAAGGAAAACAACCTCTTGCTTTGTCCGCCCCCTAGGGTTCGGCAGCCCGGCCCCTTGCGATCGTGAGACGCGATCGTCACTCTTCCCCTTCTGCCGGCGTGTGACTCGCCGCCCCCCTCCCCTCCGTCGGTGTGACTCCGGCAAGGCTCCGACTCCCTCGTGGTATTGTTGGTGCAGCCCCCGCCCCTTCCCCTTGTCAAGTCTCAAACCGCCGCCGCCCCTTTGCCGTGCGAAATCAGCAAACCGCCTCCTCCCTTCTTCGGCTTTCCGCTGGGCCTTCTTCATCCAGCCCCAAACCGCCCCTTGGTGGGGATCCGGCGACGTGCGCTCTCATCAACACTCGGTGGTGTGAGTAAATCCGTGGTGGTGTTGCTTGCTATTGTGAGGTCCATTCAAGCTCTCTCTGGTTGGGTAACGATTTCCTCCACCCTCTTAAGTGATTTCCTCTACCTTCGTTCGAATTTTGGTGGTGAGCCCTAGGCGTAATTTTGGACATTGGTTGGACTTTCGCCGCCCCGTTCAATTTCCGTTGCATTGCTAATCAATTTCTGAAATAATCTTGAGAAAACCGGTTTCGTTTATGCTAGCGTTATTGGGAGCTAACTAGGATTGACTTTGTAAATCGCTTAAGTTAAGAGTGGAGCCATCACCGTGCTAGCGCATGAGGTTGGAAAAAATCCTATTATTGCGTGGTTAATATTTCTCGTTCTCATTTGCAAATCGTCGAAATTTTGGGAGCCTACCCGACCTCTTTCACGCTACTCTTTGGTCGGAGTACTCTTGGAACGAAGTTTTGGGAGCCAACCCGACCCCTTTTGCTCGCTCTTTGGTCGGAGCACTCTTGGATTAATTTTATTAATGCATGTGCTGTTTGAGGTGAGTCCGTGAGTGGCGGTGTCACGCTCGGCATCGTGGTTAGACTGCATCAAAAGAAGATAAATATGACGGATGTCTACGAAGTAGCGGACGACGACGAAGCAACGAAGGGCAGCGAAGAAAGGTCGGAGAAGGAATCCCGTTAATTAAACGAACGGAAAAATTATTTGGGACTGATTTGGTTAAAGTTAGAAAGTTGAGAGACCTATTTCAACCTTTTAAAATTTTAGGGATCTATTTCAAATATCCCACAAACTGTTACCGGCTATATGAAAACAAAATATTTAAGTTTTTTTGGTCTTTAAAACAGCTACATGCAAACCACATTTAACAACCTAAAAGAGAGGGACCGAGCACTTTGATTATTCCGCCGGCCGGATGCAGAGAATTTTTCTCTTATGGTCTGTTTGATTGAAAAGAATCGAAGCTCGAGAATTAAGATTGATAGATCGAAGCTCACAGTGAAGGAGGAGGAGATAGCGATTTATAGATTAGCGACTTGTTATTTTGCAGATCATCATGCTCCACTTCTTCGTGTTGTAATGATGAACAAACGGTGCAGACTCAGGGTCTGTTTGTTTCAGCGGTGAGAGTTGGAGCGTTGGGAATGAGAGCGCTGACATAATAGAGAGGTGTGAAATGAAAGGGGTGGCTGCGATGTCAAAAAAGGCCAAAAAATGGCGTTTCAGAGTGGTGGTAGTGGGAATTGGAGGGCCACCAAACACTTTGTTAGCGCTGATGTTTTCCCCCAATGGAGATTGAGCGAAACGCTCAAACAGACAGAGCCTCGGGCATTAGTGGCTCTCATAGACGGTGAGTCAGGTTGATCTATTGAGAGGCTGGCAAGCGACAAGTTCTTTGGTGCTGGAATGCCCCAGATCGATTCCGCTGCCGGGCTCTCATAGACGGTGGGTCAGGTTGATCTCTGGAGAGGCTGACAAGTGGCAAGTTCTTTGTGCTGGAATGCCCCAGATCGATTCTGCTGTCAGGCTCTCATAGACGGTGGGTCAGGTTGATCTATGGAGAGTCTGGCAAGTGGCAAGTTCTTTGGTGCTGGAATGCCCCAGATCGATTCCGCTGTTGGGCTCTCATAGACGGTGGGTCTGGTTGATCTCTAGAGAGGCTGACAAGTGGCAAGTTCTTTGGTGCTGGAATGCCCCAGATCGATTCCGCTGTCTGGCTCTCATAGACGGTGGGTCAGGTTGATCTCTGGAGAGGCTGGCAAGTGGCAAGTTCTTTGGTGCTGGAATGCCCCAGATCGATTCCGCTGCCGGGCTCTCATAGACGGTGGGTCAGGTTGATCTCTGGAGAGGCTGACAAGTGGTAAGTTCTTTGGTGCTCGAATGCCCCAGATCGATTCCGCTGCTGGGCTCTCATAGACGGTGGGTCAGGTTGATCTCTGGAGAGGCTGACAAGTGGCAAGTTCTTTGGTGCTGGAATGCCCCAGATTGATTCCGCTGCCGGGCTCTCATAGACGGTGGGTCAGGTTGATCTCTGGAGAGGCTGGCAAGTTCTTTGTGCTGGAATGCCCCAGATCGATTCCGCTGCCGGGCTCTCAGAGACGGTGGGTCAGGTTGATCTCTGGAGAGGCTGGCAAGTGGCAAGTTCTTTGGTGCTGGAATGCCCCAGATCGATTCCGCTGCCGGGCTCTCATAGACGGTGAGTCAGGTTGATCTCTGGAGAGGGTGGAAAGTGGCAAGTTCTTTAGTGCTGGAATGCCCTAGATCGATTCCGCTGCCGGGCTCTCATAGACGGTGGGTCAGGTTGATCTCTGGAGAGGCTGGCAAGTGGCAAGTTCTTTGGTGCTGGAATGCCTCAGATGGTTCCGCTGACCGGGCTCTCTCTAGCCGGCAGGGCAGGTTGACCTCTCGGGAAGGCTAAGTGTTTTTCCCCCGAGGTCGCTCCGCTAGCCGGGCTCTCGCTAGCCGGCGAGGTCGGAAGGCCCCTCGGGGAGGCTAAGTATTTTTCCCCCGAGGTCGCTCCGCTAGCCGGGCTCTCGCTAGCCGACGAGGTCGGAAGGCCCCTCGGGGATGCTAAGTGTTTTTCCCCCGAGGTCGCTCCGCTAGCCGGGCTCTCGCTAGCCGGCAAGGTCGGAAGGCCCCTCGGGGAGGCTAAGTGTTTTTCCCCCGAGGTCGCTCCGCTAGCCGGGCTCTCGCTTGCCGACGAGGTCGGAAGGCCCCTCGGGGAGGCTAAGTGTTTTCGCCCGAGGTCGCTCCGCTAGCCGGGCTCTCGCTAGCCGGCGAGGTCGGAAGGCCCCTCGGGGAGGCTAAGTGTTTTCCCCCGAGGTCGCTCCGCTAGACGGGCTCTCGCTAGCCGGCGAGGTCGGAAGGCCCCTCGGGGAGGCTAAGTGTTTTTCCCCCGAGGTCCGGCGAGGTCGGAAGGCCCCTCGGGGAGGCTAAGTGTTTTTTCCCCGAGGTCACTCCGCTAGCCGGGCTCTCGCTAGCCGGCGAGGTCGGAAGGCCCCTCAGGGAGGCTAAGTGTTTTCCCCCGAGGTCGCTCCGCTAGCAGGGCTCTCACTAGCCGGCGAGGTCGGAAGGCCCCTCGGGGAGGCTAAGTGTTTTCCCCCGAGGTCGCTCCGCTAGCCGGTGAGGTCGGAAGGCCCCTCAGGGAGGCTAAGTGTTTTTCCCCCGAGGTCGCTCCGCTAGCCGGGCTCTCGCTAGCCGGCGAGGTCGGAAGGCCCCTCAGGGAGGCTAAGTGTTTTTCCCCCGAGGTCGCTCCGCTAGCCGGGCTCTCGCTAGCCGGCGAGGTCGGAAGGCCCCTCGGGGAGGCTAAGTATTTTTCCCCCGAGGTGATATAGAGTTCTCAATTTCACGCAACGCCACTCGCCGAATAGGCAGGGTTGGACTTTTCTTTTCGAGCGTGTACCCCGCTCTAAAAGAGCGGGGATTGTGTACAACCCTGTATTCGCCGAGTGGGCCCCCGGGCCCAAGGGTTTTGAGGCATGGTTTTCCTGCACGATTCAGGAGAGGAAGAGAGAAGGCGAGCGGTGGAGGCGGGAGCCTCCTGCTCGCCCAACCTAGCAGAGGGGCGAGAGGAGGAGGGGGCCGACCCACGTCTCGCCCCCATCCCAAGCAGAGGGGCGAGACATGGAGGAGGTCAGCCCCCTCTCGACCGGCCCCAGGAGGGTGTTCCGGTCTGCGTTTAGCGCCGTAGAATAGTGGGATTTGGCTATTCGCAGGCCAAATCTGAGGGTATTTTCATAATCTCGTGGGCCAGATTTTGGTTATTTGCAGACCCGTTTCCAAAAACTATAAATAGGACCAAGGGGGCACCATTTAGAAAGGTTCTCTATAGACTTCTCTCTTGGCCTTCTCTCCCCCTTAGTTCCTTTGTTGGGTGGAGAGATCCTCCAATGGTGCCCAAGCTTAGCATTGGCTTGGGAGGGGAAACGCTCTAAGATCTTTCAGGTGTGTGGTGGGACCTCCTCGCTAAGCCCTTGACCTTGTTCCTAGTTCCTTAGCCCCTTAGCCTAGAGGTCTCCCTTGGGGGGAGTAAGCGTTGGTCATCCCTCAACTTGTTGAGGACCCGAACTCCACAAAGACTAAGTTTTGTTCGCAAGTCTTAGTTTCAACAATAACCCCCGCGTTCATGACTGCCACTTCCGTGACAAACAGACCCTTAATCTTGATGGTGCCACTGCGCCTTCAAATATCAATATAAAAATATGAAATAATTACTGCATCAATAATGTATATTATTTTTGATATGCACCCATAAATTTATACAAGTTTTCGGGGGTGCGTTTAGCTACAGCTCCACCATGAGGAAGTGGAGGTAGTGGAGTCATGCTAAACCCCATGACCAAGGGAGTGGAGAAATAAGAAGAAAATTGCCACGATTATCGCGCGACGTCACCCGCGCAGGTAGCAGCAAAGTTGCACCCCGCCATCGCCGGGTGCGGCTGAAGCAACGTAACCGCACCCCACTAAGGGGGTGCGGTTAGGCGTGCACCCCGCTAAGGGAGTACGGGCCGCACCTCATATACAGGATGTGGCCAAAGCGCACCCCACATGGTGCATGGGGTGCTGATGCATCATGCCCAGGGCTGCCCTACCCTGGCACTGGAGTCTCACCAGACCAGAAGGAGCACGTTCTGGCGCGCACCGCCGGGCTGCATCCCAAGCACCCCAACTCAACTTCGCACTTGTTCTCAGCGCGACAGGATGTTGAGGCGGGATCTCGAACCCCGGCCCCATTGATCATGAGAACCTCTCCTAACTGGCCTGGTCAGTTGGTGATGAGGCCTGTTAGGAGAGGTTCTCATCAAGGGGGCTGGGGTTCGAGACCCCGCCTCAACATCCTGCCGTGCTGAGAACAGGTGTGGAGATGGGTTGTGGTGCTTGGGCTGCAGCCCAGCGGTGCGCGCTAGAACGTGCTCCTCCTGGTATGGTGAGACTTCAGTGCCAGGGTAGGGAGGCCATGAGCGTGCTGCATCAAAAAAAGGTGCGCACCTTTTTTATGCAGCACGTCCAGGGCTTCCCTACCCTGGCACTGGAGTCTCGCCAGATCAAAAGGAGCACGTTCTGGCGCGCACCGCTGGGCTGCGGCCCAAACACCCCAACCCATCTTCACACATGTTCTCAGCGCGGCAGGATGCAGGTCAGTTGGTGATGAGGCATGTTAGGAGAGGTTCTCATCAAGGGGGATGGCGTTCGAGACCCCGCCTCAACATCCTGCCGCGCTGAGAATAGGTGCGGAGATGGGTTGGGTTGCTTGGGCTGCAGCCCAACGGTGCGCGCCAGAATGTGCTCCTTCTAGTCTGGTGAGACTCCAGTGCCAGGGTAGGGCGGCGTTGGGCGTACTGCATCAGGTGCGGTCAAAGCCTCACCCCCATAAGGAGTGCGGCAAGGCTCGCACCCCCCTTTTAGGGGTGCGGCCGGAACTGCAGCACCCCCCCTTTTTAGGGGGGTGCGGCTTCCCGTTTGGGGGGGGGGTCCTCTGAGAGGCACGCCCTCCCTCTTACGAGCACACCCCTCCAGCGGCGCCTGACCGCCTTCTCCTTCTCAACTTTCCGCCAGCGACGCGAGTCAAGCGCTTTTAAGTTCACGACGCGCTCAGAACGCTTCTGCATTCACCGCGCGCTCAGAACACCTCCGCGTTCACCGCGCGCTCGGAACACCTTCACATTCCCGACGCACATGACAATTAACCTTTCTTAATTTTCTAGATTGTAGGTCTTGTTTACTGCGCTCAACGCCATCAACGAAGCTACCCGAACTTCCCGAATTGACCGAACTGCCCTGGGGGCAAGATGAGAATATCCAAAAAATGGCGATCTGTGTGCTCCAAATCAGCAAACATGATTCGCCCGTCAGGTGGTTACGATGGTTATAACCCTAAAATTACCAGGCTACCTCTGCCCAAGGCTATAAAAGGAGTCCAAAGCCTTCATTTCAAGACACCTTGTCTTCTACACCCGAGAGAGCTCCGTTGAAGATTCCTCAGAGTTATCCTTCGGCGCTTGAAGATCTCCTTAAAGTCTTCGAAGATCTTCTTCAAGTCCTCGAAGATCTCCTTCAAGCATTCGAAGATCTCCTTCGAGCTTTTGAAAATCTTCTTCGTTTTCGAAGACATTCTTCCTAAGTGACTCGGAGATCCTTCAGGCACCGAAAGACGACTATAGCATCTCACTTTCATTCCCGCGTAGAAAATACTTAGTTTCCTAAGAAGTGGTCTGTCACCCTCGGAGATTCTCTTTATTACCACTGTAACGAGCGGCGACCTGTCGCCCCCGAGTTCTCAGTTTTACTTGTAACAAACCGACGTATAGTGGAATTTCGCTGGCACAGCTCCGACCGCGTGGTTTTTTACCCTTTTCGGGTTTTCCATGATAAAAATGTCTTTGTGACGTCCATTAGTTCTCTAATTGACTGTTTGCGCTATCAGCTCGCTCTCGAGCTAAGATGGTTCGATTCGACCGAACTACCAGAGCGTCGAGCAACCCACAACAATTTTTCTTTAAAAGAATGACAATAAATAATTCAGATTTCTAAAAAAAAAATGCCTAATAAATTTAGGATAATTTTAATGGCAGACCTACTTTGGCTATTGACAGACCTGCAATTCTTAAGAAAATGTCTTTTTATTAGTACCTAATAAAACCTAATGGCAGCCCCCAAACTCCCGCACAACTCCCTCACCCGATCGGTGAAAACCCTCCCAAACCCAATTCCCCGCTGCTCTACCTCACGTCGCCCAGCCCATCATTTTCGTTGCTGATACCGTCGTCAACGTCCAGCTTCCTCTTCCTCGCGCGTCCAACTATCTGGTGGTGTCGCTGATTCCCTTGCACGTCCAACACCCTCTTCCTCGCACGCCAAGCCCGCCGGTGTTGAGCATCCTTTGCCGAGTTTGCAGGTATGTTTTCATAGTTCCAGAGCCTCCTTTCTTCCTAATTAATTTCTTCATCTCCTATGTTAAGCCAAGATTCCAGCAGATCTCAAGTTCTAAATCGGTGGATCCTTGCTCATTTTTCATACCTATATGTCTGACGATTCACTACAAATGGGCAGCCCTAATTCTGATCCAATCTTTGGTATGTACTCTAGATACACTACCTCATTGTTCTTCCATTTTCTTATTCCTCTTGTATTTTTTGTATATATTTAGCGAAAAATTTGTTAATAGTTTGTAATTATTTCTTGTTCTTGCTTGACATTATAGCTGCAAGTGAGCCTACAGATGAAGGAAATGTGGCACAAGATGGCTTATGGAGGTATCCGGCTTTGGTTATCTCTACACCTACTAGATGCACTATGAACACTTTGGCACCATTTGGCTACCTCAATGAGCTTTCCTACGAAGGACGAGTTGATTAGTTGGGCACTTATTGCTGCTAAAGGTCTGGGTTTTGTGATTACAGTGCAAAGTGCGGACAAAGTAACATCCAGGACAAGATCTAAATTAATACTTGGGTGTGATAGGACAAAGTAACATCAAAGATGCTAGTTGGGAGTTATGATATCTTTGATTATGGTCCAGTATTGTATATAGTTTTGTGATTTGTTGTAGTATTATGTTGCAGTTAAGGATTCATATTTTTTTTTTATTTCTTCTTTTGGTTAGCCATTAACAATTTGGTCTGTGCATGTATTTTTTCGATTTGCCATTAAAAATGAGCTTCCATTAGCATAAACAAATTTGCATTCCAAAAAAGTATTCACAGTTCTTCCTTGTGCACCACTTCTTTCCAGTTTTTTCTCACTGACGTGCATGTTCAATGTTGACGAGGACCCATCGAATAACAATATTAATATTTGTTCTACAGTAAAGAAGCTCAGGCAGTACTCCGGCGGGAGCTCTGTTCCTGCAATTTTCTTCCCGGCGGACCATGCGAGCTTCGATGCGTCGGGAGCTCTGTTTCAGCTGTCGTGGAGGGCGATAACACAATTCGAAAATCACTTCCACCGGCAAGCTAGTGTTCACTTCCTCCGACCACAGAGCCACACCATAATTCGAAAATCGCTTCCACCATAATTTGTTGGAGGCCGAGCGATGACGAACGCCAGGAAGAGGGAGAGAAGCTTCCCTCTTCTCCTCTCCCTCTGAGGTATTCTCCTCTGGCCAGTATAGAACTATAGATAGATCATCAACTGTTTCTAAAACCAGAGTATCATCTTCCTCAAAATAGAGATAATATCTCTATATAAGTTCAACATCGATAGGAATCAATAGAGCCTTCTTCTTGGTCAATTTGCTGCACCCAACCTGCAGAAGCAACAACAGCTTCTGCAGCATCCCCACCCACAGGCACTCCGCCAAACACGTCCCTCTGCATTTCTTATAGAGTGTTAGACTTGAGAGAATAAAGTAATTGTATTATGTTCGATGAATAGAAGGACCCATGGGGTCTTACATATAGCAAAGGAGGAGAGTCCGAAAACATCACATGCGGTGTGAGACTAAATAGAAAATACAAGGAATATTAAATACATTTAATATTAACACATTTCCTCAAACTCACGGTGGATCATGAACCGAGAGTTTGCTAATGAGATATCGAAATCTTGCAGATGTGAGAGGCTTGGTAAGGAATTCTGCAACTTGTTCTTCAGAAGCAATGAATGGTAGAGAGATAGTGTTGGTGAGGAACTCCTGGCGAGTGAAGTGACAATCAATCTCGACGTGTTTCGTCCGTTCATGAAATACTGGATTAGAGGCAATTTGTATAGCACTTTGATTATCACAGAATAAGGGAGTGGGTCCGGGTATCGACACACCAAGGTCACCGAGTTGTCGACGAAGCCAAATGATCTCAACAGTGGTGGAAGCCATGGCACGATACTCGGATTCAGTGTTGGAGCGCGCAATAAAGTCATGTTTCTTGCTGCTCCAGGAGATAATAGAGTCACCCAGGAAGATATAGAAGCCTATGGTAGAGCGACGAGTTGCAGCATCCCCCGCCCAGTCAGCATCGAAAAATGCTCGGAGGGTGAGTGGAGAAGTGGCGAAGAGAAACAGAGAGCGGTTGACAGATGTGCGGAGATAGCAGAGAATCCGGAGGACAGCGGTATAATGAGCCAAGCGAGGAGCTTGGACAAACTGACTGACAAAGCTGACGACATAGGCAATGTCAGGCCTAGTCATAGTAAGATAGACCAACATCCCGACAATGCGGCGATAGCGGGAGACATCCGGGAGAGGTTCACCGTCAGTTGGTATAAGTTTTAGATTGAGCTCGATGGGGGTATCAACTGTCCGGGTGTCAGTGAGAGCAGCAGCAGAGAGGATGTCAGAGATATACTTCTGTTGAGAGACCAGGATGCCCCGTTTGGACCGAGAAATCTCTAACCCAAGGAAGTAGCGAAGGGGGCCCATGTCCTTTATCTCGAACTGGATGCGGAGGTGCTGTTGAAGAGAGGCAATGGTTGCATGGTCATCGCCAGTGATAATCATATCATCCAGGTTGCATAGTCATCGCCAGTGATAATCATATCAGTGAAAAGAAGGATGACACATCCCTGACCAGAAGAGCGAGTGAACAATGCATGATCAGTCCGACGTTCAATAAAGCTGGCCTTGAGAACAACAGTACGAAAGCACTTAAACCAGGCACGAGGGGCCTGTTTGAGACCATAGAGAGCCCGACGGAGATGACAGGCGTGACCAGTGGGAACAGAGAGACCTGGGGGAGGAGTCATGTATACTACCTTTGTAAGATCAACATGAAGAAAAGCATTAGTAATGTCCATCTGATGGAGAGGCCAATTGTGGGCAGCAACTGCAAGTAAGGTGCGCATGGATGTCATACGAGCAACCGGTGCAAAGGTCTCATCATCATCAATCTCATGTTCCTGCAGGAACCCACTGACAACTAAGCGGGCTTTGTGTCGGTCAATAGACCCGTCTGGGCAAGTTTTGATCTTGAATATCCATTTGCAGCTGATAGCAGTTACGCCATGAGGGCAGGGGACGAGGTCCCATGTATGAGTTCGATGGAAAGCCTGAAGTTCAGCGATCATGGCTTCCTGCCATTCAGGATGTGCAACAGCATCTCGGTATGACTGGGGCTCCCGGTGGGAGTGTAGAGCGGTGAGGAAGGCCTGAAAGGCAGAGGAATAAGAGATAACTGTGGTGAGAGCATAAGGTTTATACCTGTCAGGACTGTGGTCGTAGCGAGCAGGCGGGTGGCGAGGGCGAGCAGGGTTGCGCCAGGAGGTGCGTGATCCACGTGCGGAAAGGCGGGCGGAGGAGCGTTAGACAAGACCGTATCAGAAGAAGCAGGAGCGAAAGGGGGAGCTATAGTGGAAGGGGGTTCGGTGGATGGAGTAGGAGCTAAAGTGGACGGAGAATCCTCGGTCGGAGGATGAGTTGGTACTGGGAGAGTATGAGTTGCCTCGCTCAAAGTTCTTCCCGACGAAGAACATGTAGAGTGATGCCGCCTCGCCATCCACGCGAGGGGCCCGATAGATCACCTCATCCTTTTGAATGGGCGAGTACGGTAGGTTGTCGAAGTCACCCTTGACGAAAAGGAACCTGCTGTTCC
Source organism: Dactylorhiza incarnata (assembly GCA_033032865.1). Lineage (NCBI taxonomy): Eukaryota > Viridiplantae > Streptophyta > Magnoliopsida > Asparagales > Orchidaceae > Dactylorhiza > Dactylorhiza incarnata. The sequence goes on from JAWHQI010000512.1 coordinate 507,423, forward strand.
AATGGTGCACCTTGTTCGTCGTCTCACAGACCTTTAAGTGTGAGTTGGTCAGGTAGGCGACTCCATCCAATGTCGCCCTGAAGATGAATACGTTGCAGAAAATGGTTAGGTTGAACTCAATATTCTCATCGCACTGATAACACATGAACGTGACCAGCATGGCGATCACGTTGTTATTGATCTGCACGGGCACCCGCTCGAAGTACTTTAAGAATTGCTTCACCTCTGGCCAGAGCTGGAGCCGGAGCCCAACCTCGAAATGGAAAAGGGGAGGGCAAGCTGATCTTGGTAGAAGGTATTTATGGCCTCGCCCTCGTCTAAGAGGCAAGTCGTATACCCCTGCGGCAGGTGCGCCGCTTTGAGCGCGAGATATTCTTCTTTTGACACATCCCCGTCGGGTAAAAGGTGGTTGGTGAAGTTCTCGACGCAATTCACTCGCCCATCCGCGGTCTCTGAGTCACCAGTCATTTCGAAGTAGGGGTGGTGAACGGGGCCGCGAGATCAAGAGGAGGAGAGAAGGAAAGGGAGAAAGGCCAGAGTATGCAGTTATTACGGTAGGTGGGGGAGGGGTATTTATAGAGGAAAAAAGAATGACGAGCGGGGAGCCACAGTTATTGGTGTGTACCACTCGCCCTCGGCCTCCTCACTCTCGCCTGTACCGTGAAAGTCAGCAGCTCGCCAAGAGCGAGCAAGTACACACCCCATTCACACAAATTCAGGCACCACAATATGGAAAGAATAAAAAGCGACCTCAATATAACAAATACTCGAACTCCTGCAAGGCGGGGTTAAACGTACCATGAAAGTAATAATTTTCAAGTGCAGGAAAGTAAAAGAAAGAACATGTTGGTACTCAACAAGACAAAAGAAAAGCGCGAGCACGCTCAGAGAGGGTGCCACCTCTAGACGCCCCGGCCTCGCGTGCGCACCCTCGGACCTCGCAGGGTACACGCGCACTCGCGGTTGGTGGCAAGTTCCTGATGCATGGTGCACATGTTTTCCTCTACTCGCCGCAGATGATCATGGACCAAAGAGAAGCAGGTGGATGGGTGGGGAGTCCTTGGAGTTACTTCCCCCTTCCCCTCGGTATTTATAGTCATCTGGTGGGGCCCACCTAAAAGATTCTCTAGAGTTCGAGCGCACGCCAAATGGGGGGTTGAATTGTCTTTCAAAGCTTGATGCAAGCTCGTGAAAGAGCGGAGATTATGTACAATCCAGTATTTGCCGAACGGACTCACCAGATCAGCTAGTAAAAATGGGGAGGAACGACTGCTATGAAGGAAGCGAGTGCGGCCTTGGGCACCGACATACTCTAACCATGGGCGTGTGCACCCCGGGCGGCCCGCCCCCGCCCCCAATCTCGGGTGAGTCGCGAGTACCCCGCACCATCGGTACTCGCCACTCCCAGGCGAGTAGGTCATGAGTAGCGTGTACTCGCCTCTCAGAAGTGATCCATTTTCTCAGGGATTTTTGTGTTGACCTGCGTTTAGTAATACCGAAAGGTGGGATTCCGCTATCCGAAGATTAATTTAAGAAAACTATAAATAGACCCTAAGGGCACTTTTGGAGAGAAATTTTTTTCTGGCTTTTGGGCGAGAGCACCTGTGCTGTGTTGACCTAGGTATCTTAGTTCAACATTAGAGCTCTCTAGTGCTCTCCTAGGTGCCCAACTCAGTCTTGGTTTGAGAGGGAAAGGTCTTCTTGATCTTCCTGGTTTGTGGCGGGACTTTCTCGCTGCAGCTCACGTGGTCTTTTTCTAGTTATCTACCTTTGTGAGTGAGGTTCATTGCTCCGAGTGCCCGCCTTAGTGTTCGGACTCAGAAGAAGTAAGCGCAAGCTTCACCCTGTCGATCCGAACTCCGTTGATTCAACAAAAGCAAACATGGCAAGGCTTGGCGGAATTTTTGGAATCGGGCTCCGGATCCAAATTTCCGTCCGGGTAGAAGATCGTTTCAATCTCCCTATAAGATCATTTCAATTTCCTAGGAGACCATTTCGATCTCCTAATTTACTCTCTTCCCCCTCTTTTGCGCCTCTACCCGACAAAAATTTGCATTCGGGCACTTCAAATAAAAAATTGATTTTTTTCTAGTAAAAATAAAATAAAATAAAATTGGATATGCTAACAGCCCGGTAAGGTGAACCAATTTTTCACCGCACTTTGTCCGTTGTTGACTGAGCTCATTCACCGCATAAATTATTTTTAATCAATGTTATAATTAAGTACAATTGGAGTTCATCATTAAGGTCAACCGTTGAACGCAAGGCCGGTGATTCTACTAAACGCAGGTGAAGGGAAAGCGCGAGGACGGCGAAGGTGGTGGCGACACCTATCTCTCAGGCCATGTCCGCCTCTTATCTCTCGTCTGCTGTCGAACTCCCGCGGAACGAGGCCCCGGATTTCGCAGGCATGTGTCTCCAATAAATAGATGTCACGTTTTCCGTTTTCTTCCATTGTTTCTCCAAGCTGAATTTCTCCGTCAATTCGCAACATTTGGCTGCCGGCGCTGCGTTTTTAGGTGCGTTTCTGGTGCGTCGGGTGTTCTTCTTCCCCCATGCTTCGTTTATTTTCACCGGTTTAGGTTTAGCGCTGCGCGAGCGAGGGGGCTTTTGGAGTTTAGGGTGAAAATTAATGCCGTTTTACAAGAGATCTAGGCTTAAAGACTCAGGATTCCGGCGAGTGCTTCCACTGATCCTGGTAATTTTATCAGCGGCTTTGGTTTTATTGATCCTTACTAGAAACGGATCAATTTATGGTTTCTCCTTCAGAGCAGATGATGAAGAAGAAGAAGAAAGTTTTTCTTTTTCCTCTTCCCTCTCGGAGTCTGCTAACCGAACACTCTTAAACTTCGGAGATTTCAGACCAAAACTTCCTAAAATGAACGGTATCGCCATTTCCCTGGAAAGGAGGAACCTTTTGCCACCAAGGAACATTGATCTCTTCCCAAATTTGGCGAAGAACCATGTCAAGATTGTTCTTTATGTTCACAACCGGCCCCAGTATCTTCAGGTTGTGCTCAAGAGTTTAGCTAACGTGGAAGGGATAGGAGAAACCATGCTGATTGTCAGCCATGACGGATACTTCACTGACATGGATACTATTGTCCAGGGCGTTCGATTCTGCCAGGTGAAGCAAATTTTTTCGCCTTATTCCCCGCATCTCTATCCAGATATCTTCCCCGGTGTTTCGAATCGAGATTGCCTGAACAAGGATGATCCTTCTACGAGCAACTGCAGCGGAGATGCAGATCAGTATGGAAATCACCGGTCTCCAAAAATCGTCTCTTTAAAGCATCACTGGTGGTGGATGATGAATACCGTGTGGGACGGCATGCCGGAGACCAGGAGACACTCCGGCCACATACTCTTCATAGAAGAAGATCATTTCCTCTATCCGAACGCCTATCGAAACATCCAGCTGCTGGTGAATCTGAAACCAAAGAAGTGTCCCCATTGCTTTGCGGTGAACTTGGCCCCATCGGACGTGAAATCGAGGGGAGAAGGGTGGGGGTCGTTGATAGCGGAGAAGATGGGCAATGTTGGGTATGCTTTCAACAGGACTGTGTGGAGGAAGATTCATGAGAAGTCCAAGGAGTTCTGCTGGTTTGATGATTATAACTGGGATATCACTATGTGGGCTACGGTTTATCCTTCGTTCCTCACTCCTGTGTATACTCTGAGGGGTCCTCGTGCGAGCGCAGTCCATTTTGGGAAGTGCGGGTTGCATCAGGGGCAGGATAAGAATTCGCCGTGTTTCGATAACGGGGAGCCGAAGATCGAGTTGGAGAAGACGGATATGGTTCCTAATATCAAAACCGATTGGCCGGTTTACGTTTATGAGAAGCAGCAGGGATATCGTGCGGGTTTCAAAGGATGGGGGGGATGGGGTGATCACAGAGACAGGGAGCTTTGCTTGAGTTTTGCGTACATGTATCACTCAATGAGAGTTTGATCGGATCAAGGGTCTGTTTGTTTGGACGTTTTTGCTCCATCTTTGCTGGGAGAAAATGCAACTGCTCCTTTAAAACCATTTGGTAAACTCCCATTCTCACCGCCACCGCTCAAAAATTCCATTTTTTGCCTTTTCTGAGACTGCAGCCACCTCCCTCCATCTCACACCATTCCCGCTCTCACCGCCCAAATAAACAGACCCGAAGAGATGCTTCGGAACATTCGGTATCTATTATCTATTTGCAAAAGATCATTATGGTCGTCGCTATAATTATCTTCATCAATATCGATATCTCAGATATCGTGAAGTCATCTTGAGTCATGGCTTGTGACATAAACATTCATTACAGGGAAGAAGTAAAAAAAAAAACATTTTGTACCATGGATCATGCAAGGAAGACATAATGACTGTATTTCTATGAATCATTTTCCTGTAATCCTGTTATGTTAATGGAAAGTAGGTAAGTTTCAGGTTGATACTAAATTTGCTATTTCTTCAGAAACTAGCTTACAGAAAGCAGCTGATATGCTGAATGCATTGTCTCCCTTCCCTCAATTTCAGTTTCTGCTGCCTCTCTTCACTGAATCTAAAATTCAAATTTGGTGCTTCACTGAATCACTTGCTGTAAATCTCTATTTTGCTTGTATATCTACAGCTTGAATTCGCCCCAAACCTCTCCAACCTCTATTTTTGCTCTGTTTTGCTGTACCTGCTAATCCATGTCAATCACTGCTATTTTCTTACTGGCTCAGTTCAACTTTGTTGTTTTCTTTTACATCAATGAGCTTCTTGTTCACCTCTTTATTAGCCTGTCTTCTTCGCTCTCCCTTCCTCTCAGTGCTCTTTTTCCTCCCCCACTTCAAGCCTTTAACTCAAACGCAGGCCTCCAAATACTCGTGCTCTTCCCAATCACCTCGAATCACAGCTCAAGACCTCAATTACTGAATCATTTCATGGAATTTCAGGTCAAGTTTACTGAAAATGTTGTTAGTCTTTTTGAAAAGCTCTTTAGCAATAGCCCATGTCCGAAGTAAAGACTACCTTGACACCATCCACGATCGAGCTATGAACAGCCAAAAGAGAGCCCTTTGAGGCATTTCCCCTGGGTGTCGTTGAAAGAGAAAGCATAGCTACCTGTTTGTTATATATTTCACCCTCTGCCGTGGAATCAAAGAAATATATAACAGACAAGCTCACCACTTCGAATTGAGGTTTTACTTAACTGAAAGGTGCTTCCTCAACCAGATAATTAGGACCTACCAATCGATTGGCTTCTTTCGCTCGTTTCTCGTATAGTAAAGTCAGGGGGTTGAGATATCATAAGGAGTAGCCAGTTTCGAGAAAACCGAAGCTAAGGAGAAAGAGAACCACTCGACTTAGGCCTAATGAGGGGATTTTGAGCTAATGAGGGGATAAATTGGTGGAGGATCAGCTGAACAGCCTGCGCATGTCCAATCTATTCGCAGAATCTGCTGATATTTTTAAGGGTTTCTGTCATCAGGACACAGTTTTAAATGCATTAGATTTATGTTTTGTTGCATGTTGTTTATGGTGTTCCCTTCACCACCATGGCCAAGGGAGTATCTTATGTTGAGGGTCTTGGCATTCTCTTTGTTGCCATTTTTTTATAATTCAAAAGTTTCAGCAGAAAATATAGTGAGAGAGATACAGAGAGATGGGAAGTCATGCGTGTGCGCCGAAAAATTTAAAGTAAGGCTCTGACTGAGACAGTGTGGCTTTTGGGCAGTAGAGGTGTGAAACGATCGTTATATATATCGTCGTGATGGTTTATCTGCTTCTGAAATTTTTGTGACGGCTTTTTGTCCCAAATTTCACCGAACGAGCTGACGACAGCCATGCACCACCTGTGTTCGCGTTCTCGAAGGCACCCCTCTCTTTCAAGAGGATTCACGGCATGTCGAGCCCTGGTAAGGTTCTTCGTTTTGCATCGAATTAAACCACATGCTCCACCGCTTGTGCGGGCCCCCGTCAATTCCTTTTGAGTTTCATTCCTGCGAACGTACTCCCCAGGCGGGATACTTAACGTGTTAGCTACAACACTGCACGGGTTGATACGCACAACGCCTAGTATCCATCGTTTACGGCTAGGACTACTGGGGTATCTAATACCATTTGCTCCCCTAGCTTTCATCTCTCAGTGTTAGTGTCGGCCCAGCAGAGTGCTTTCGCCGTTGGTGTTCTTTCCGATCTCTACGCATTTCAACGCTCCAACGACTTCTAAAACTTTTCCACAGATGCATGACTATGGTGTGGTTTTTGGCCCAAAAATAGCATTCCGTACTGCATGTATAATTTTGTTCACAACTCCCATCACTCTCTCAAAAACAGCCTAACAATCTATTTTCACGATTATCACTTATCATACAACTCTATAAACAAAACTCTAATTCTAAATGATCGATTTTTCACTGGAGGATTTGTTATTATAAAAAAAAAGTTTGTTGGAACATGCGTTTCACATCTGTTGGTTTGAGAATAACAAATCATAATATGTATTTGATCAAGCTTTGTTTGTGTTTATAGTGTGCAGGTCAGACAAGTATAATATCAGACTGAACAAGATACAATGATTGGGACAAAAAGATGGATGTCGTGCTCTGAACTAAGTACTACCGCGTGGCGATAGACATTACCGCTGACACTAGCGTTCGTTACAATGGGACAACTGACAGAAGGCATTTGAATGAATTCTTGGTGGGAGCTGAAAGTCATTCTTGTAAACAATTATCGCGCGGTGGTAACTAGAAGGCAACCGCGACTGTTGAAGCCAGAAAAATCCCGATTCCAAAATTCAGATCAAAGTAGCCGGAGGTTACTCGCCCAGCAGTCCGACTAGACAGCTTGACTGGCAACGACGAAGGGACTAGAATGGGGACAACAGGACCCCAGGTGCTGCGGCAGGGAGGTCCCACCACGTACCAAGAAGCTCAGAAGAGACTTCTCCACAACCAAAGATGGTCGAGCAGGGTACGAGGAAGGCACCAACTTGGCGAGTATCTTGGATGACGGTCGAGGGTGACGGTCAAGATCTCAGGGGGACAAGTCTTCGAAAATGGGGTTCCGAAAGCTCAGCCAAATGTGTCAATCCAAGTACCCCTAAGGTTCTATTTATAGGAAAACCAAAGGGGAGGGGGGCTATTTATAGCCCAGCCCTGCCCGGCGACTACGCGAGATTGAGTGGAATCGCGTCTGACTTCGGCGAGTATCCGCTATGGTCGCACACCTGGTGAGTATAAGGGGCTTGCTCGCGCATACTCGCCTATACTCGCACAGACCTTCTGCTGTCTCTGCTTGCTGAGCTATCTTCAGTCTCTGACTCCTGTCTTCTGTGTTGACCTTTGACTTTGACTTCTGCCTACGTGGCCTCGAATCGGGTCCTACCCTCGGAGAATATGGGTTGTACAACGACAATCATCAGGCTGATTGAGGCGCCAAATAGAGCAAAAATCAAAATTTGGCGGGATCAAATTTGTCACTAACGCGGTGCGATAAGCTTACCGCGGCGCGGTAGATGTTGCCTAAAATACAAAAGCAAGGCTTCCATTCCAGGCAGCCAGGGGCGGGAAATTGGTTTCCTAAACGATACTGCGGGGCGATAGGCCTACCGCTGGCGGTAGCAGCCAGACTCGATATAAATCGTCATTCGCTCTTTCTCTGAGAGAGACCTTCCAAGATACTTTTGTGGAGCCTCGTCCCAGAGGTCCGGAAATATTCCTACAACTATCTTGAATATCCAAAGGAGAACTTGAAGACAAATTACATTAAAGATCATTCTACGTGATGTACGAACGCTACAACAACTACGATCTCTCCCGTGCCTTTCAGAGTTCAAATAGGGAAATTTTAATTACAGAAATTTAATTTCATTCTTCTTTTGTAATCTCTTTTATTTTTTAGACGTTTTTCTGTGATGGTAGAGGAATTCGCCTGTGAGGTGGCGATTATGCTCGTGTGCGACTTAAGAAGAAATCCGTCTTGTGTGTTAGGCGACTAGACTTAGGGATTTGTTCTAGGGGGTAACTTGAGGCCTATATAAGGAGAGATATGATAAGGCCACCGACTCTAGGAGAGAGTCGATATAGAAAACCAAAAGTATTTTTCTACATACCGCCTCGATTTCTAGCGTTATAGAGATCACAATTTTGAAATCATTTTTATTGAAATAAAATCATGAATGTTTCTTTATGCTTATGAAGATTTTATTTCTTAATTTCAAAATGATTTAAATGAATATTTTGGATTGAAATTTAGTTAGAAAGAAATTTTATTAAACCTTTATTCACCAACCCCTCCTCTAAGTGCGTCTGACGAACCAACAAGTACTATTAGAGTCATGGTATTTCAAAAAGGTTTCTTAATCTCGAATAAAGGTCGCATCATGATTTCACATCAAATAGAGAGAAAATGTTTTATATACTGAAAAATCATTAACACCATCTTTATTTATGACGAACTATAAAGATTGAAAATTATTAATGAAAAAGTTTCTCATCATTTTATACATAGATATATGGAATATCACCAAAATAAAACCTCTGATTGAATTAAATAGAAATGAATGTGTTTTGAGCGCAAAAGCCATGAACAACTTAATTTACGCACTTTTAAAAGATATTTTCAAATTGATTTTTTTTTCTAATGCGTATAAAATTTGGAGATTTCTTGATAAAATTTATAGTCTTTCCCATGCAGGCATTTAACAATCTCAAAGTTTGTGAAATAAATCAACCTTGCCTAAATCCAAGCAAAGAAGCCCAAAATGAATCATGCTCAGAGGATGTCGCTAATTCTAGCACGACAAGTACGAAAGAAAGTGATAGAGGAACTTTATGTTCAAATTTAAATTCTGAATCAGAAAGCATCGTAAGCACTCCTATAATCTTTGAAGAAAAATCGATTATGTGTCTATTGCATTGAATGAACCACGAGCGAAAATTACCGCTTTAGAAATGGAGAATTGATGTGCCCCCGTAGATTTATAGGCAATTTCGGGGGTGCGCTTAGAGGAGGCTCCACTAAGGAGAGGTGGAGTTAGTGGAGTCAAAATCTAACCCATGATCATGAGAGTGGAGGAATCCGCCAGCGCAAAATTCGTGATTTATCAGCATCAGGCACGGTCAAGGCCGCACCCCACTATTGGGGTGTGGTTACTCCGCACCTCACTAGTGGGGTGCGGGTAGCCCACACCCCTCATAGTAGGGGGTGCGGCCAAACTGCACCCATGGTGGGGTGCAGCCAAGCCGCACCCCCCAAGGCGGTGCGGCCAAACCGCTCTCCCCCCGGGGTGGGGTGCGACCAAGCCCCCCTCCCCCCACCTTGCGGGGGATGCGGCCGAAACCGCATCCCCCTCGGCGGGTGCGGTCGGAGCCCACTTTCCCCTTGGGGGGCGCGGTTTCCTATTTCCCGAGTGACGCGGTCTTCAGAGGGCGTGTCCTCATTTGCATGGTGACTGCTTTCCAATAGTGTTCATCCGTTCTCCGTCCACTCAGAACACTCTCGTGTTCGTTGCGCGCTCAAAATGCTTTCGTGTTCGTTACGCACTAAGAATACTCTCGTGTTCATTACACGCTCAGAACACTCCCGCGCACGCACAAAACGCATTCACGTTCCTGACACGCGCGACACCTAATCTTTCCTAATTTCTCGACATTAGGATCAACCGGAATCAAGTCCATCCCGCGCTTGCTTGGACCGGCCTCATGATCATGGCTCCTAGGCACTGGCGGGATGAGCTCCAGACTAGAACTCCCGTTCTTGAAGACAATCTTTCTCTTCTTACCACGTACTATGGGAGCGGCGGCCGCTCACTCGGCGTCCCAAGAAAGTCCCACTAAGAGTAGTCTACTCTCCTCCACGCAACTAATAATGCAATACAAAGCCTTCGACAACCCCTCTCGACCAGGAAAATCAGGAATAGGAAAAAACTCATCTTCCCGCCCCGTCTGCTGACGACAGCGACCCGGAAGCACTCTCCACATCTCCAGCAGTTCCCAACGGTTCCGCACATACCCGTAAAAGGGTATTCCCATGCCGGTAATCGCTCTTTTACCCAAAATGAAACCAACTCTTATTGCTTCGAACTTCAATACGACCACCTGGGTCAGTGAAAACCTCGCACCAGTCTTTGAAGACCTCTATAGAAAATTGCGTGATGTGCTCCCGGAAGAACACTATCATCCTCATTATCCTCGCCATCCCAGCTGGGGTGAACTGAGTAATCGGAACACGGCAAAACCGAAACACATCAATAGCCTCCTTAGAGGGAGGAAAGCGAAACCCGAACTTCAAGCAACTCTCCCAGAGAGTCATAAAGCCAGTTGGAGGATTCTGGGCGCGCTCTTTCGCTCGAGAAATTTTCACCTCAATGCTAGAGAGTAATCCTAGACGCTTGCGCCACATGTCAACCAGTGCACTATCAAGAGTCAAGCGCAGTCACATCGGCCTCGACTGGTCGCTCCGCTTCAGGGCCTGAAAAGGACAAAACATATTTTTACAAAAAAAAATCTGAGTAAAAAACTAGTTAAAATTGTAACCAAAATCAGACGTCTCACGAGCGCGCGCTCCCCGAGAACGGTCGGCACATGTTGCTTGACCAAACCACATAGGGTGCACGATCAAGCACACCCGCCCTCATACAACTGCCTGTGCGCCACCCGCGCACGCCGAGCGCGCCACCCGCGCACGTCGAACGCACCACCCGGGCACGCCCGGGCACCGCTCGACGGGCAGCCCCGGGCGCCGCTCGGCGGGCAGCCCCGGGCGCCGCTCGGCGGACAGCCCCGGGCGCCGCTCGGCGAGCAGCCCTAGGTACCACACGGGCACCACCCGGACTCGCCCGGGCACCACCCGGACGCGCCCGGGCACCGCTCGGCGAGCAGCCCCGGGCATCTCCCGGCACGCGACCCCGCGCGCCGGCCGCGCCCTGTTCGGCACACGGGTTCGATCGCGCGCCCCCTGTCGGGGACCGGCCGGGCGCGCGCCGGCCGGAATCGGTCGCATGCGCGTTTGCCGGTTGCCGCCCGGCGTGCAACCAAGTACGCTGGGGTGGGGCCTCGCGCGCACCCCAATAGCCCGGCGCATCGCCGTTGGCACCTCGGTCGGTCGCCCGTGCGCCAGTAAAGCGGTCTCAACGCGGTCTTTATCTCTCTCCTATTAATATTCTTTCTTTGCAAGAAACGGGGAAATTGCTAACCTCCGACATTTTACGACGCGTCGCGCGAAGATGACGATGATCGGAATTGCCGCAGAAAAATCAAAACCTCCGAACTCCTCCACGCAGTAATCCGGACTCCGAAGGTTTGGGTTCTTATGATATGCACCCGTAGATTTATAGGCACTTTCAAGGTACGCTTAGAGGAGGCTCCACTAAGGAGATGTGGAGTTAGTGGAGTCAAAGTCAGCCCATGATCATGGGAGTGGAGGAATCCGCCGGCGCAAAATTCGCGATTTACTAGCAATAGGCACGGTCAAGGCCGCACCCCACTACCGGGGTGCGGTTAGTCCACACCCTACTAGTGGGGTGCGGGTAGCCCACACCCCCATAGTAGGAGGGGGGGCAAACTGCACCCATGGTGGGGTGCGACCAAGCCGCACCCCCCAATGGGCGTGCGACCCGGCCAAACTGCACCCCCTTGTTGGGGGTGCGGCCAAGCCGCTCTCCCCCCGCGGTGGGGTGCGGCCAAGACCCCTCCCCCCGCATTGCGGGTGATGCGTCCGAAACCGCACCCCCCTCGGCGGGTGCGGTCGGAGCCCACTTTCCCCTTGGGGGGCGCGGTTTTCTATTTCTCGAGTGATGCGGCCTTCAGAGGGCGCATGCTCATTTGCATGGCGACTGCTTTCCAATAGCGCTCATCCATTCTCCGTCCACTTAGAACACTCGTATTTGTTGCGCGCTCAAAATGCTCTCGTGTTCATTGCGCGCTCAGAATGCTCTCGTGTTCGTTGCGCGCTCAGAACACTCCCGCGCACGCTCATAACGCATACACGTTCACGGCACGCGCGACAGCTAACCTTTCCTAATTTCTCAGATTGCAGGTCTCATTCGTCGCCTTCATCACCTCCAACGAAGCTGCCCAACCTGCCTGAACTGCCCGAACGGCGAGACGGTCATTTACGAAAAATGGCCATTCATGTGCTCCGAATTGGCGAACATGATTCGCCCGTCAGGTGGTTACGGTGGTTACGACGGCGAAATTATTGGGTTACCCCTGCCCAAGGCTATAAAAGGAGCTCATGACTTTCATTTCAATACACCTTGCCTTCTGCACCCGAGAGAGTTTCGTTGAAGATTTCCTCTGAGTTCTCCTTCGGTGCTCGAAAATCTCCTTCGGCCTTGGAAGATCTCCTTCGAGGCCTTGAAAATCTCCTTCGTGGACTTAGAGATTTCCTTCACTCTGGAAGACCATCCTCCTAAGAGATTCGAGAATCCTTCGGGTCCCGGAAGGCGACTCAACGATCTCACTTTTGTTCCCAGAAAAAGAAGTACATAACATTCCGAGAGGTGACTTGTCACCCTCTGAATTCTCTCCCCCTCTCTCTCCCCCCATTGTAACGAGCAGCGGCTTGTCACGCTCGAGTTCTTAGTTTCAAAATTGTAACGTACCAGCATATAGTGGAATTTGGCCGGTACAGCTCCAGCGGCGTGGTTTTTCACTCTTTCCAGGTTTTCCACGTTAAAAGTTCTCGTGTCACTTACTAATTCATTCATTGATTGTTTGCACTCTCGGTTCGCTTCCGAGCTAAGGTGGTTCAATTCGACCGGTCTACCAGAGCACCCGAGCGACCCGCAACAAGAATAAAAATTTAATTTTAGAATATTTATCTTTAAAAAATGAGTGTTCTACTTGTCAAAATCTTAAATCGGAAATTAAAGAAAGAATGAGACTTTTGAGAGTTTTAGATTAAATTATTAAAATCATATAAATTTCATTGACACAACTCTTAAAAATAACATTCTTGCTTACACTAAAGCGAGACAAGATCTTAACGTAAAAAACCACGACTTAGAGGCTAAAATTAAGTATCTCGTACAACTCATTAATCAAAATTCTTGTTGCGGGTCGCTTAGGGCTCTTGGTAAACCGATTTACTTGAACCACCTTAGCTCGGGAGAGAACCAAGCGCGCAAACAGTCAATTTGAGATCCGTTGATTACACTGAGACTTTTTAGCGTGGAAAACCCGGAAAGGGTAAAAAACCACGTGACCGGAGCTATGCCGACCAAACTTCCACTATCTTCTGGGGGGTTACAATTATAGACTTAGAAGTCGAGCGCGACAGGCCGCTACTCGTTACAGTAATAGAGAGAAAGAGAGAGAGAGAGAGAGAGAGAGAGAGAGAGAGAGAGAGAGAGAGAGAGAGAGAGAGAGAGAGAGAGAGAGAGAGAGAGAGAGAGAATTCCGAAGGTGACAGACCACCTCCAGAAAAACTAAGTCCTTTCTCCTTCTGAGAAAGGTGGAGAACAAAAGTGAGAACGCCCTGGAGAACAAAAGTGAGCGCGCTGAGTCGGCTTTCGGGAAGAAGGAAATCTTCGAGTCCGAAGGAGAATTCCGCGAAAGTCTGCAAGAAGCTCTCCCGGGTCCAGAAGGCAAGGTCCTTTGAAATGAAGCCCTGGGGCTCCTTTTATAGCTTTGGCCAGGGGTAGCCCTTTAATTTCGTCGTTGTAACTACCGTAACCACCTGGCGGACGAATCATATTTTCCGGTTCAGAGCACATAGATCGCCATTTTTCGTAATTGACCATCTTGCCCCTCGGGCAGTTCGGGCAGTTCGGGCAGTTTTGTTGGTGGCGAAAAAGACGACAAGTTGTTCCTGAAATGTGAGAAACTGGAAAGACGAAAAGTGAGCATGCTAGAAAGATAAAATGTGAGAAATCAGAAAAGACAAAAAGTGAGCTAAGCGCGCTCAGAAGCGTTCTGAGCGTGTAACGAACGGGGAATTACTCCGAACGGAGTCCGGAGCCCGAAAAGCGGGCTGCGAGCCGGAAGAGGGGGGACTCACCCCAACCTTGTAACGGGGGAGGGCGGTTCGATCACCCCCAAAGGCGGGCGCGGCACGACCGCGCCCGAGGGAGGGGGGCGACTCCTCTCGGCCGCACCCCACATGTGGTGCGGCTCGGCCGCACCCCACATGGGGTGCGGCTTGGCCGCACCCCTAAGGGGGGTGCGGCTTGGCCGCACCCCACGTGGGGTGCGGTTTGGCCGCATCCCCCGCTATGGGGGGTGCGGCTATTCGCACCCCACTAGTGGGGTGCGGGCTAACCGCACCCCAGTAGCGGGGTTCGGTCATGGCGGGGCGCGACGCGCGCTTCATGCGCTCTTGTGCGTTGGTGGTGAAAATGGCGAGTTCGGCCTCCTCAACTCGGGCGATCATGCGTTGATTGTTGATCTCACCTCTTTTTAGTGGAGCTTTCCCTGGACGCACCCCAAGGCCTCTACGAATATATAACAAATCTCAAAACATAACTCTACAATATCAAACCATGTCTAAAAGAAATAGAGGCAGTGAAAAACACCAAATGAATGTAAATCAACTTTCTAAGAATTATCACCACCGTCATTAACAACATTAATCTACACTCAATAGACAATTCAATTCAGACATTTCCAACAAATCAGTCTTCAAGTCATGATTATCACCATTTTAATTTGCAATATAAAAATAACTTCTATGGAACTGTGAAAAAGGAGAACTACCTTCAATCAAGATATGAATTGAGACCCACTGTGAAAAACAACACCCACTCCAAAAGTAAGGCTCATTTTTGTGTGTCCCATATCAAAGCACCTCATTACACCCAAAGGAACCGTCACACTTAATCCACTTTGAATACCTAAATTACTCATTCATTAGTAATCACTGAAATTCGTGGAGTATGATCAAATTCAAATGGGATACATCAAAACCCTACCTCACAATGTGCCTAATTGCAACTCAAAATATAAAATGCACTAAGACAACCCAAAATATGAACTAACAAATCTATGATAACCATAGTTATGCATTGCACAAATATAGATAAATGAGAGGATAAAATAGAGTATCAGAAGTGAAGAAAAGTGTCACGAGGAACTGAATGATAAAACACGAAAATTTTTATCTACGAGCTAACGCCAGCGGTACCGCCTACCCTGGGGCGATAGCTCAAAGAAGGTGCATATTGTTCAGAAATACGTAATTAAAACATGATTAAAACAAAAATATACCAACGCACAAAGTCAGCTCTATCAGATGATCTCTCCATGATCTCTCCTGGAGTAGTGAACTGATGTACGTGGAGGCTCATTTTCAGGATTCTCCCACTCCACCTCCTCGACCGAAGTAGGAACGAAGTTGAGATGACGCATAAGAAATTTCATCATTTTTTTCAGACCAGTGACCGAGTTTTGTGTCTCCCGTATCTCTTCTCGATGAGCTTGGACTATATCATATAATTCCCGTTGAGGCTCACAGATGGATCACCCCACGCCTAAAAGGATGTTGTGAAGAGGATGTTTCAGAACGAGAAGGTGCAATCGGAATCTCCTCAACCATTTAATGGGCTGGACGACAATCTATAGGATAGAGTTGCCAGTTGATGGACTGATACTTCCTGAATACAACACTTTGAATGATCCCACCCATAGGCAAGATATTCAACCTTTGACGCCCAGGCTCCTTCAAACGATACATATACGAAAAAAAATAAAACCAAATCTGCAACATCAAATGATTTGCCCTCAAAGACATGATACGTGAGCATACTCAGTTGCATTGTAATAGTCTTTGTATCTCCCGATGTAAACATGAGAGAGTGACAGAGAATATCCTGAATAATACGAGCATAAGGAGTGAGGGTAGAAACGATAGTGATGAGATCTCTGGCATCCTCCTGATTGTGTAACACCTTGTTGATCTCTGACCAATCCTTATGAGTCTGATACCTCTTCGCGATGTCCATCATGTTCCTACTCTCAAGCAAACCATACTCATTGCGCAAATCGGAATGTAAGATGGTCACCACATGACCATGTAGGAAGGACTACACTCCATGCACCATCCAAATCAACATGAGTAGGATCTCTCATATTGTTGTAAAATTCTCGTACCAATACTGATGAGAAACCATCCTCTGATATGATCAAGGAAACCATCCCCACATCAACAAGTAGAGTATAAATATGGGCATGAGTCTCCATTTCCATTTCCATAGTCATGCTCACACTGATTGAAGCATTCTCAATTGCAGGATATCATTGTGTAGCAGCGTAAGGTCGCATTGAGAAACTTCGCTTGTGGTGAGAACTTGATGCTTCCATTTTCTGAAAGAAGAATAATCAACCAAAATCAGATCTTCAATTATATCAACCAAAACCAAAATTAATAAATAGAGAATTTCTTCAGTGTTACTATAACGTTGTAGCAGACGGGAAAACTTCATATTCTTCCCCCTTACTCCTCATGAAAATCAGACATAATACAACACATTATAATGATGGAAGCTTCCATTAGCACTCTACATCACATCCATTTGAGATTTGTGGGTTTTTCAAACAAAAATGAAAATAAAAAACCCAACTCCAAATCAAACTAAAAAATAACTCAAATGTGCAAAAGAAAGACACGATTCCACCATGAAGATCAACTAGGAACTCACACAAACTTCAATCTAAGCAAAAACAAGTGATTTGTGAGAAAACAATCAAGCCTACCTCAATATACCGTGTGGCGCAAGCACTGTAGATTCAACCCCCCAAAACCTTAGGAATGAAATAATATCGGGCTGGTGGGTTTTGGTTTAATAGGAGTTACCGCAATGCGATAGAGTTATTGTAACGCGGTAGCATTTATTAATGGAAAATCAAAATCTAATTTCAGAAAAATATTTGTACACTAAGGCTTGGTTAACAATGAGTAATTGACGAATGAAGACACTTCACGTAGGCTTAGCACAAACCACTTAACTTCAAAGTCAAAATTCACACTAAGCCTAGTGAGGATGAATCTTGGATTACTCATTCTTATCATATGAATCAACTATCAATAGTAGGGCTGTTCACAAATAGTATAGTTCGTGAATAGTTCGAGATTCGATTTGTGAAGATTAGATTAAAAGTCGTATTTTTCGAATTCGAATCCGAATTCAGATTCGAATAGTTATAAAATTATATAAAACATTATAAAATTATATTTAAACATTATAATTTGAATTTAAAATTATATTTAAATATTATAAAATTATATTTAAGCATTATAAATATTAAATATAATTATAATTAAACATTATAATATTCGAATTCAAATTCAAATCCATGTTCAAATCCGAATCGATTTGATTGAATAGTTATTCGATTCGATTCGATTTCGATTCGAATTCGAATTGATTGGATTCAATTGAATAGTTATTCGATTCGATTCGGTTCGTGAACACCCCTAATCAGTAGTATGCCATGACTATGACGACACAACGCACTTCTACAAAGCATAATTGAATTCATATAGTTGGAGTGAAGTGTGTTTGAGACCTTTGATCAAATTTTTAAATCCACAATTTTTTGCATATTTTTCTGATTTTTTGCTGCAATAGGTGCTTCTTATAGTGGACATCGAAAATCCATTAAATTTGAAAAGAATAGTTTCGAAAAACATGTTTTTACTCGAGAATGCAAATCTCTGTGTGATATTGCCATGTGATAAATGTTACCGTCGGTGGTAGCTCTATTTTCATATTTTTTTTTATTTTTACTACATTTATTTCATTTTTTGATGGCATGGAAGATTACTATACTGATGTGCTCGAAAAAGACTACAGTGTTTTAGTAAAAATTCTTGTTATTTCTTATTTCTTTTAAAGCTCCAAAAACAAAATAAAAAATTACAAAACAAAATAAAATCACAAAAATGTTTTTCCTATGAACTTTCGTGAATTGCCTATTTATTTTTAGAAAAAAAATCCTAAAAATAGATTACTCTAAAATGTCACAGTCAAGCATACATAAATATAACATTTAAAGATTCATTACAATATGTGATTTTATTTTCAAGCTCTATTGAACATTGTCTTGTTTATTCATGTCTTGCACATTATCTTATAATGTACATTGAAAATGAATGTAGGAAACATGTGTAGAAATGCTTAAGTATGTCTCTAAGTATGAGTGATATTTTATGTTAGATAATGATCTTTCACACTCACTTTTTGATTCCTACATTTGATAATAATTTTGCTTATACATGCATGTATGTGTGGTGTAATGATGTTAGTAGTTGAAATGCACAGATAAATTGCTTACCTACCATTAGATTGACATCCTGCAATGCATAGACATTTATGCACACATCATTAGAGAAGTGTGGTTGCAAAATAAAATTGAATGTTTGCCAACAAGTGAATTCGGAGTCCTTGGTCACCAAAATATAATCAAATAATAAATGAGAAGGAAAAGTTCACCAAACACTACTTCTCATGATAAGTCTTCATAAATTTTATGAGGTTGAGCACATTGAAAAGAATTGTAAAGTATCTTGTGCAAACGGTTTACAAAAACACCACATAGTCTCACTTCTCTTTTGTACACCAGATCACAAAAATAAAATTTATAATAATGATATGTGATCCAATAAGCAATATATACTTCACTCCCTGATAAGTCTTAATGATCATTGTGTGTGCAAAACACCTTATTAGTTGTACAATTTCTTATTGTGCATTGAACTTAGTTGAAGTAATTTTACTTTGCATTTTGATGATGTTGTGTACTTTTCATTACATGCGTCTTGATTATTACTCGTGTATACTTTATCACATCACACTTTGTACACATCATTGTCTCTCATAAATTTTTCACTCATGAGAATTGGAAAGTAAGTCAAATTTACACTCTTTTTCTACAAACATTAAGTAAATGTACTAAATAATTAAGCATGATCGCTACGATGTTTTCTAATGTTTGAATTGCAACTCACTTTACAATGTAGTTTGAAATCTTTTCTTGATATATCTATCTTGCTTTAACTAATCTCCAATTCGAATTTCAATGAACATTTTTTATATTTCAAAACAATCAACAGAAAGACATCTCTTGGTTTATAATAGTAACATTTATCGTGGTTTAAAACGGTAATCTTTCCAATGATCTACTTATTTTTCAAGCTTATCCCTCCTTATGTTTTTGTGCTCTTATGATTTAAATGACAATTTATGTATGTCATTTCCATTGTTATGCCCTACCTTTCAATTAGTACATCACTCTCTTTATCATTCACGGTTATCTCTACGATTTAACTTGATTATCTTCTTCAAAAAGGGGCATCATAAACTTTCATGCTTATCTTCAAAGTGTGCTCATGCAATATTTTCACGATTTTTTCCGCTTTTTACTCTTAGGCTCGATCATGATTATCTTTAACATAAGTGATTCATTATTTCATAAATAAAGAAGGAGAATAAATTTCATGATTAAACTCACCTCAGCCCTCTTTTAATATACCAAAGAGGGAGAATAAATTGAGAAATCTAGTGGAGTAGAAATCTATGGAGAGTAAAATTATAAAACCACTTTGTGTAGCCCCACATGTGTAGGGGAGATCATATGTGTTGGGGGAGCATTCACTTTGGTATGAACGTAATCATTCTACAAACCTATTTTCACGATTACCGCACAACCCTATAAATAAAACTCTAATTTTAATTGACTGATTTCTCATTGGAGGATTTGTTAT
Organism: Dactylorhiza incarnata; assembly: GCA_033032865.1. Classification (NCBI taxonomy): domain Eukaryota; kingdom Viridiplantae; phylum Streptophyta; class Magnoliopsida; order Asparagales; family Orchidaceae; genus Dactylorhiza; species Dactylorhiza incarnata. Next base: position 527,095 of record JAWHQI010000512.1, read on the forward strand.
TATCAAAATGGAGAGTTTATTGGAACATGTGTTCATCATCTCTTGGTTTGAGAATAACAAATCTCAATATGTTTATTTGATCAAACTTGGTTTGTGTTTATATTGTGCATGACATACAAGTATAATATCAAACTGAACAAGATACAATAATTGAGATGAAAAGATGGATGTCGTGCTTTACACTGAGTACTACTGCGCGGCGATAGACTCAACTGCTGGCGGTAGCATGCGTTACAATGGGATAACTGGTAGAAGGCATTTGAACGAAATCTTGGTGGGAGATGAAAGCCATTCTTGTAAATAATTACCGGGCGGCGATAACCCTATCGCGCGACGATAACTGAAAGGCAACCATTACAATCATCGGGCTGATTGAGGAGCCAAATAGAGCAAAATATCAAAAACTGGCGGGATCGAATTTGTTACTAATGCGGTGCGATAAGCTTGCCGCAACGCGGTAGATGTTGTCTAAAGTACGAAAGCAAGGCTTCCAATCCAAGCAACCGGGAGCGGGAAATTGGTTTCCTAAATGATATTGCGGGGAGGTAGGACCTATTGGTGGCGGTAGCAACCAGACTCTATATAAAGAGTGGTTCGCTCTTTCTCTGAGACAGGCCTTCAACTTTTATGGAGCCTCATGTTAGATGTCCAGATCCATCCGTACAACTATCTTGAACATCTAAAGGAGAATCTGAAGCTAGATTACATTAAAGATCATTCTACGTGAAGCACGAACGCTACAACAACGACGATCTCTCTCGTACCTTAGTCATCGCCTTTAGAGTTTAAATAGTGAGATTTTAATTACAGTAATTTCATTTCATTCTTCTCTTGTAATCTCTTTTATTTTTGTGATGCTTCTATGTGACGGTAGAGGTATTTGCCCGTGTTGTGGCAACTAGGTCCGTGTGCGACTTAGGGAGAAATTCGCCTAGTGTGTTAGGCGACTAGACTTAAGGATTAGGTCTAGGGTCGGCTTGAAACCTATCTAGGGAGAGAGTCGGTATATAAAACCAAAAGTATATTTCTACATGTCTCGATTTCTAGCGTTATAGAGATCACAATTTTGTAATCATTTTTATTGAAATAAAATAACGAATGCTTCTTTATGCTCATGAAGATTTTATTTTTGAATTTCAAAATGATTTAAATGAATATTTTGAATTGAAATTTGGCTAGAAAGATTTTTTATAAAACTTTTATCCCCTCCTCCTCCTCCTCTAAGGGCGCGCGACAATCCAACATAAGGATCTGTTTGGCATGACGTTTTTTGCTCCGATGAGTTTGGCAAAAACGCCACCGTCATCAAATGTATTTTTGTCATGAAAACGGTTATGAATGCCAGAAAGAAAAGAAAGCTAGTTTGAACGTAAAAGTGAATTAAGTTATTTAGGTGAGATCGGACGTTCACGAATGACGGTTCATAACCACCGAGTGTACGACCGCCACCACCGATCAAATGTCTTCTCTACCAAATATACCGGCTTATGAGTTTTTATGTCCAAGACGTCGTCGACCAATAATAGCTCATGGATTTGTGAGGGCCATACCGCATTATTAGCTTGGCCCCCATGAACAGTACTACCCGAAGAAGGCCTGGATAGAAAAAACATAACCTCTACGTAACCACGACACGTAATAATAATTCAACAAAATAGAATAATAATCAGAGGAAAAGACAATCCTAGCTTCATCCCCTCTTTAGCAGGGGTGTGCAAAAAAAATCAGAGAACCGGCACGAAATCGATCAATTTGGGTCGATACTGGTTCCAACAAATTTGGAACCGATCTTTCAGTTTTGTTCTCGATTTTTGGGGTCGGGTACCCGAGAATCGACCTACAAACCGAATTGTTGGCAATTGATTTGTAATTATATAGCATTTAATGTATATATACTCCTAATCATTAATAATTAAGAGTTAATATATATGTTTTATTATTTATTATGATTTTAAATCAAAAGACATCAATAATAATATTTTTTCATAGAATTTAAAACTCTTGAATACTCGAATGATAATACTATGTTAAACTTGCTTTAAATTAATTAAGGTAAATGCTATGTGCAAACTTGATATGGTTATGTGCAGATCAAAATTAGTTTGCACACCTAATTTTCACTTGTAACATAGTATAATTTTTTGATCTGCATGTAAAATTGGTTTGCACATAACATTTGCCTAAATTAATGGACACCCGTAGATTGCTTCGGTTGGCTTATGATGTGCACCCGTAGATTTATAGGCACTTCTGGGGTGCGCTTAGAGGAGGCTCCACTAAGGAGAGGTGGAGTTAGTGGAGTCAAAGTCCAGCCCATGATCATGGGAGTGGAGGAATCCGCCGGCGCAAAATTCGCGATTTACCAGCACCAGGCACGGTCAAGGCCACACCCCACTATTGGGGTGCGGGTAGCCCACACCCCCATAATGGGGGTGCAGCCAAACCGCACCCATGGTGGGGTGCGACCAAGCCGCACCCCTACAATGGGGGTGCCGCCAAACCGCACCGCCCATGGGGGTGCGGTCAACCCACACCCCTCATGTTGGGTGCGGCCAAGCCGCTCTCTGTAATATCCTGACTTTTATTGGGCCACTAAGACCATAAGTGACCCAATAAAAATGACCCAAAACACCTATAGGGTAGTATAGTGACCATACGTACTCCGAATCGACTTCCATCAATTGCGTCAAACATGTATAATCACTACGAGTGCAACAGAACTCGTTCCATTCCAATCTGAGGTCGTTTAGAGAAAACGACCATTTTGAGTGTCGTAGCACGTCACGACGACGCTGTTTTGGTATAGTGATCATACATACTCCGAATAGACTTCCGTCATTTGCGTTAGACTCGTATAATTAATACAAATGCAACGGAACTCGTTCCATTCTAATCTGAGGTCGTTTAGAGAAAATGATCATTTTGACTGTCGTGCATGTCACGACGACGTCGTTTTGGTATAGTGGTCATATGTACTCCGAATCGACTTCTGTCAGTTGCGTTGGACTTGTATAACCAATACGAGTGCAACGAAACTCGTTCCATTCCAATCCGAGGTCGTTTAAAGAAAATGACCATTTTGAGTGTCGTAGCACGTCACGACGACGTCGTTTTGGTATAGTGATTATACGTACTCTGAATCGACTTTCGTCAGTTGCGTTACACTCGTATAATCAATACGAGTGCAACAGAACTCATTCCATTCCAACCTGAAGTCGTTTAAAGAAAATGACCATTTTTTAGTGTCGTAGAGCGTCACGACGATGTCGTTTTGGTATAGTGATCATACGTATTCTGAATCGACCCCAGTCAGTTGTGTTAGACTCGTATAATCAATACGAGTGCAGCGGAACTCGTTTCACTCAATTCCAACATTGGTTGGTCAATTTGGTCAAACAGGGACCCGTCAAGCTTTATAATACTGATGGTTTGCAATTCTCACTTAATAATAAATTTTCAAGGCAAGCGAACATATCAATTGTAATAAATAAGATATCATTATCTTATGTCATATTCCAAAGGATCTCTTCAATTACTCGTACTCACTTCTCATTAATTATCTACCAAGCGAATCAAAAGTGGTTTTCTTATTTAGAAATAAAATTTAAACTGAGTTACCTATTTAATAAAAACGGTAAATTGCGAAAGAAAGACCTGATGATTGAAGGATAACGTTTGAATATAGAGAACACCTAGATGAAGCAATAGATCCTTGAGGCCCCTACTTCAAACTCTCAAAACCTAGTCAACCGAGAAGATTTAAATTTAATTAACCTCTCTCTCGAGCAAGTTAATACTAAGGTAAAGTTGATTGATTAGGATTTCTCCTAAATCAAAACCCCTTCACTTACTTTAAACACGAATTGACTTTTATCTCAAAACACGGAAGAATATCGCAAGCTATCTCTAAAATTGCAATCTATTCCCTTCATTCATGCAAGATCTTAACATGCTAAGGATTTCTCAATCTCAAAGGATGAAATCACACAAGAATTATAATTCCGGAAAAGTAAAACTCGACACAGTTGAATTGCATGAATAAATTAACAAAAGGTTTGAGAGATTAAAAAGAGAGCATTCAAATCATTTAAAACATCAAACTATGGTTCTTACATCCCAACGCTAAAAAGAGATTAGTTCCACATCATCTTTTCTAACCAAAAATAAAGTTCAAACACAAAATCAAAATAAAAGAACATACTAAAAATCCCTTTGCTCTTCTTCCTTCACGATCTTCAAACTCCAGATAACTCCGGCCAAAAGCAAAAAATCCCTTCTTCAGGAACTTCTAACCATTTTATAGTTGGTGATGGAAAAGGAAAGAAAATGGTCGCACACGGCCGTGCACACGTCCGTGCACACGGCCGTGTCAGTGGCCGTGTATAATGAGTGAGAACGATTAGGTTGAAGATGTGCGGTGTACGGTAGTCGTGTTGCTGGACACGGCCATTTACATGGCCGTGTATGAACCCGTGTTCGTAGATGAGCCTTCCAGCGACATGGTCGTGTCCATGGCCGTGTGTCTGGCCGTGACTTTCTCTGTTGTTTTTGTTGACTAAATTCTCTGAGCACGACATATCATCCAGCAGTGTAGAAGGCCGTATATATTGACACAGCCGTGGTCGTGTGTCAGGCCGTGTAGAGTCCACTTTCCTTAAATTCTGCATTTCTCCTCCTGAATACACCTGGATGCATATGTTTAAGTTAAAACGTCATTGAATGTGAGCAAATAACTATTACGATGAGAATGAGTATGAAAACAATGAGTTTTGGCTTTAAATTGAGGCGAATTCAAATAAGAATCTCAACTATAATTTGATAAATATGACCTTATCAAATACCCCTACACTTAGAGTTTTGCTATACCAGAGCAAAATACATGAATAAAGGATGAGCGTATACAACCAAAAACTAGATTTCTAATAAGCAAGCTACCCAATTTAACATTATTTTCAATGATTCAATTAGTTGAAGGAAATTTTCAAAACTTAAAACGGAAATTTTACCTTCAAATGTGATAAAAACAAATTATGAGATTATCAATATTCTTGTACATATCTCCAATCAATCTAAAAAAAACACGTATTGAATTTACCATCAATTTCTTAAATAAGATTCTATTAGTTTTCTCAATATTACACTCCATAGTTTTGAAATTTATTTTGAATGACATGGGCTTGCTAGTAAACTTCAACTTCAACTCATAGAAAGGAATAGTAAGATTAAAGGATCACTAGGACTTTTGAGGTACTAACTTTGGCATGGGCTAGGATATGATAAACAATAATATCAAACGCAATTTCTCATCATATAAGAATATATTTAAACTAGTGAATAAACTCATGATTATGAAACACATCATGACATTATCCTATTGAAAAAGAACAATGACTAATTATTTTTTTCCCTTTCTCCCTTTTTATTCCCTATTTTTTAGATACAAACTTTTGCATGCTCATTTTTTCTGAACAAGGATGGAAAATCAGATTGAGTCAATAAATATATTAGATCTCTCCCACATAGAATAGATCAATCAAAAGGATATACTCAAATGATGTGATGCAACATATATTAATTATATTCCTTTTATTCAAATAGTTTAATTGTAAACTATGATGATGAGTACTGAGATTGTAGAGAAACGAATGTTTAGAGGGTTGTAAATAATATCAAAGAAGCTCAGTATGTCAAGGGTTCAATGGTAATTGATAGGAGTAGAATAAGAGTTGAAAAGGTCCAAACTAATCAAAGGTGGCCTAGATCATTTCAAATAACCTTATAGTTATGACATATTGAGTTACATATGGAGTGTATAAGAGCAAGATCCATAATTCAATAAAGTGAAATAATTGATAGTCTAATAGAATTTTTGCTTTAAAGAATAAGTGAATTGTTACGTGAATTAAATTTCAGATTAAAGCAAAGTATAGAATATAGAAATTTCAAAACGATTTTTTTCACAATTTGACGTAAAACAATGGAGTTATGCAAATTACAATGTCCACAATCGAATAACATAAATTGTAATGCGTCAATTGGGTAACTGATTAAGAGAGATTTAATTAAATTATTACTTTTTAATAGTGATCATGAATACGCATGAACAGATTTAAAAGTATTTGCTCTAAATTGTAAGGGTATTTTAAAAGAGCAAATGATTTGAAATTTTGTAATTTGAGAATATAAAATTCTAACATTGATCCCCCCCCCCCCCACTGAAATCATGCAATGTGCTCATTGCCCTAAGCATGAATAGAAAACAAGTGAAGAGGTGCAAATCAAAAATCTCCAAGCGACATAGTTATACATCCGCAGAGTAGCAGCCATCATAGAGTAATAAAATAGAGCAGTACCATAACAGATCAGTGTTAATAAAAACAATTCAAGATATAGTTCAAGAAAATACTAAAACTGAAACAAGTAGATATCCATAGACTCATCACCAAGACACAATCAGAAGGTAGGTGGTGGTGGTGGGTCATGACGACGTCGATTAGAGGAATGTGGCGATGGTGGCATGGCTACCTCGAAGTGATCGCAGAGCTGGTAAAAAGCGTTCTGAGTCCATTGATTGGACTCCTCATACTGCTCCTGCATATCGCGCCGATTGCGCAATATTTCTTCCTGATTGTAATCTATGTGGGCGAAAATATCTGTCATAGACTCCTGATTGTGTTCGACTCTATCCAACCTCAATCCGAGTCATATCCATATGAAAGAAGGCGTATGAGTCATAGAGATTGTCATATGAGTAATGCTCCTGGGGTGCTTGAGAAGAGGACGCACCGGGATGTGAATATCGTGTATGCTGTGGAACATCTTGTGGATCCTCCTCTTCCTCTCTATTCCTCTCCTCCTCAACCTCATCTCCCACCTCATCCTGATGTCTAGCTACATGATAGACGGGTCTGCCAACTCCAGGACGGGCTCGAACTATCCTAAGCGATCGAAGTGAAGCCATTGAAATGGGTATAGTGCGAGCGGCCACCTCCATAGGAGGAAGGCCGTCAAAGAGATCCATGCCTTTCAGAAGGAGTGTGATGTATGGTGCGATACAGATAGTCTCGACTCGGCCGTGCTCGGCCTGGTGGCGAATGAAGATCACAACAAAATATCCCAAGTGAAGAGAAAAATGCTTCGTCATGCTATAAAGATATAGAATATCTTTGGTACTGACAACTCCGAAGCTCTCTCCTCGCCCAGTCAGATTATGGCTCAAAAGGTGATGGAGGTAATGGACAGCGGGGCTGTTCAAATAGGAGGCCTTGGAGCTCTTCGCTTCATAAGGCGGACCGTCTGCAATGCTATGCCATACGGACTCGGAGTTCACTCCATGGGGTAAGTGGTAGTGAAGGTCATGGTATTGTGGACTGTTAAGGAACTCCTCGTCGTAGAGTCGAAGGAATGACTTGAACTCCCGAAGACTGAGCGAGTAAACGTGACGTTGAACCCGAAACGTAATGGTGGCAGTGATAGAAGTGTGATTCGTGCTCCCTGCTACTGTATAGTAACTTGAATCCATGGTGAATGTGGAAAGGAATTCCAATGTAACCTCGCGATAACCGATCTCATTGATGGCGAAAAATGCGTCCCAACTGCTATGTCCAATGAGGATCCCGACTTCCTCGTTCAAATGGATTTCCTCCAACATGTCCCAATCTATGCATCGACAATCTTGACATTTTCGCTTGCGGAGTCGCTCGAATCGGGCGAGATGAGTGGGGTCTTCAAATTGAAGCATGCCGACTTCTGCGTGAATGGTGGCAGGACGGGCGGCGGAATGATCGGAGCGGCATCGATTTGAGCGTTGACGAGAAGTCGACATGCCGAATGGATGATATTCCATGTAGGTGGTAATGAAAATCCATGGGATGGAGAGAAAAGATGAGAAAATATAGATAGGAAGTTTGAAAATCATCTCGTCAAAGTTCATGGAAGTTTGTAAAAATTACATTGAAATGTAGATCAGGCTGGGAGGAGAAGAAATCCGCAATTTTTTTTTGTTCGGAGCACCCGGGAGTGAGATATGGACGGGAAATAAGCTGGAAAATAAGGGGGTGGCGGATGGTTTCGTGCACGGCTGGAAAGGGAGGAAGATGAAGGGGGGTGAATAGAATTTTTTTCATTTAAATCAAGGCACACGACCATGGACACAGCTGTGTACCCGGCCGTGTTCCGCTTTTTTGAACAACGACGAAAAATTGACTGAATGATGAACACGGTCGTGCACATGGTCGTGTTACTACCCGTGTTTGTGCAATGTAAGCTTCCAGAAATGCGAAAGGGTTTGTGCTCGCATAAATGAACAAGGATAAACACACGGTGTGTACTAGCCTTGTTCGAGGTGATGTGATTTGATACATATATATAACTATACATAAATATTTTTAAACATGAACAAGAACAAAGACGTGTTTTAAAAAAAAAGTAGAACACGTACAAACCTAACGTCTTAAAAACTCTTAGCTAAATGCTACAAAAATTCAGTTAGTGTCAAGTCGGAGATTTAACTCCTCCTTGCCTTGACGCTCAAATTCTTCCCCAAAATATTGATTTAGTCTATGTCCATTAACTTTGAAAACCCCTTTTTCTGGGTGAGAGAGTTCAACCGCTCCGTATAGAAATACTTGTTCAACTTTAAATGGGTCCGACCATCTTGATTTCAATTTCCCGGGAAAGAATTTTAGACGAGAATTGTATAGCAGAACATTATCCCCAATTTTGAACGATTTAGGATTCCGAAGTTGTCTATCATGGAAAGCTTTTCCTTTCTCTTTATATATATGAGAATTCTCATATGTGATTGCTCTCCACTCATCTAATTCATTGAGTTGAAATTTTCGCTTCTCTCCTGATAGATCTAAGTTCATGTTTAGAGTACGAATAACCCAATATGCTTTATGTTCAAGTTCAACTGGTAGGTGACATGCCTTACCATATACTAGTCTATACGGTGTAGTGCCTATTGGTGTCTTAAATGCAGTGCGGTAGGCCCATAAAGCATCGTCCAATTTTTTAGCCCATTATTTCCTATTCACCTTTATTGATTTTTCTAGGATGTGTTTCAACTCTCGGTTGGATACCTCGACTTGCCCACCAGTTTGTGGATGATAAGAAGTGGATACCCTATGCGTAATCTCATATTTAGTTAAAACTTTATTAAACTGAGAATTACAAAAGTGAGTCCCCGATCATTAATGATGGCACGAGGCGTTCCAAACCGAGAAAACAATTTTCTAAGGAATTTGACAACAACTCTAGCGTCGTTCGTTAGTAAGGCTTGCGCTTCTACCCATTTTGAAACATAGTCTATGACAACTAGAATGTATTTATTACCATACGAATTAGGAAATAGCCCCATAAAGTCAATTCCCCAAACATTAAATATTTCACATTCCAAGATAAACTTCGTGGCATTTCATTTGCTTTTGAAATATTACTTGATCTTTGGCAAAAATTACATAAACGAACATACCTCTAGGCATCCCTGAATAGAAGCGGCCAATAAAAACCTGAATCGATTACTTTCTTTGTCGTACTCCCATAGGTCCTGAGTGACAATGCTCCAAGATCTTCCACCCTTCTTCCTCTGATACACATCTCCGGATTACCGAATCTGCACAAATGCTAAACAAAAAAGGGTCCTCCCCAAAGTTGTATTTTAGATCAGAAAAGAATCTCTTCTTTTGCTGATGTGAAAGATCTGATGGAAGGACCTTAGCAACAATATAATTTGCAAAATCTGCAAACCATGAAGTGTTAGTATGAGATTGAATATCAAGCATATATAATCGTTCTTCAGGAAAACTATCATTTATAGCGGATTCATTTAATACTTCTAAATATGGATTCTCAAGATGAGAGAAGTGGTCTGCCGCCAATTTTCGGCTCCCCTCTTATCTTGTATTTCTAAGTCGAATTCTTGTAAAATCAAGATCCAACGGAGCAAACGGGGTTTTGCATCAGCTTTCGTAAGTAAATAACGTAAAGCGGAATGATCAGTGTAAACAATCACTTTGGACAATGTTAAGTATGAACGGAATTTATCAAATGCAAAAATAACTGCTAATAATTCTTTTTTAGTTGTTGTATAATTCTCCTGTGCAGCATTCAACGTCTTACTAGCATAGTAAATAGCTAGGGTGAAAATATTTATTTCTTCTTTGTCCTAGTACTGCACCAACCGCAAAGCTACTAGCATCACACATTAATTCAAAAGGTTGAGAAAAATCTGGTGCAATCATGATGGGAGAATTAATTAATTTTTCTTTTAGTATCTCAGAAGCTTTTAGACTTTCACCATAAAAAATAAAAGGAGTATCTTTTTCTAATAATTTTGTTAATGGTTTTGAAATTTTTGAAAAGTCTTTGATAAATCATCGGTAAAAACCTACGTCCTAAAAATCTACGCACTGCCTTAACCATCGCGGGAGGTGGTAAATGTTCAATAGTTTCTATTTTTGCTCTATCCACCTCAATTCCACGACATGTAATCTTATGGCCCAGAACCAAACCTTCTTGTACCATGAAATGACATTCATCCCAATTAAGTACAAGATTAGTTTCTTCACATCGAGCAAGAACCTTTTTAAGATTTTCTAAACATAAGTCAAATGAATCCCCAAAAACTGAAAAATCATCCATAAACACTTACATAATATCTTCAACTAATTCATTAAATATGGCTAGCATGCATCTTTGACAAGTAGCGGGCACGTTACATAATCTGAAGGGAATACGTTTGTATGCAAAAGTACCGAAAGGACAAGTAAATGTGGTCTTTTCTTGATCCTCCGGGGCGATAGGAATTTGTAAGTAGCCTGACAATCCATCTAGAAAATAATAGTAAGCGTGTCCTGATAAACGCTCTAAAATTCGATCAATGAAAGGAAGCGGAAAGTGATCTTTTCGTGTAACATCATTTAGTTTCCTATAATCTATACAAACTCGCCATCCTGTGACAGTACGTATATGAATAAGTTCATTTCGTTCGTTGGCTACCACTATAAGACCTCCCTTTTTAGGGACTACTTGAATATGGCTCGCCCATGAACAATCAGAAATAGGATAAATCATCCCAGAATCTAGTAATTTCAAAACTTCAGTTTTCACAACCTCTTACATATTTGGATTGAGTCTACGTTGAGGTTGGAAAGATAGTTTATCATCTTCCATAAAAATTTTATGAGAACAAAATGGGGGATTAATTCCTGTAATATCAGAAATTGACCATGCTATTGCTCTCTTATGCTCTTTTGAAACATCAACCAATTTTGCTTTTTCAAATTCAGATAAATTAGTAGAGACAATAACGGGAAAAGTAGAATTAACTCCCAAAAATACATATTCAAGATGATCAGGTAATTTCTTTAATTCCACAATTGGAGGATCAGTTGTGATTTCTTTTAAATGATCTTTATCATTTTTTTATAACATCAAAATTCACTTTTCTACTTAAAGATCGAGAATCCTCGAGATAAGCTAAGTGATCACAAACATCAATACGAATAAAATCTTTTAAATGACAATGAGCAATACAAAGTTCTAAAGGATCAGCGCAAAACAATTCAGAAGGTATTGTTGAAACAACATGATCAATACTATTAATAAAATAACATGTGTCATCAGCCTTTATGGTTGTTTCATAGCATTGTTAATTTGAAATGTAACTTCCTCCTCTTCAACTCGTAAAACAAATTTTCCATCAAAAATATCAATCAAATTAAAGCTCTAGAAGTTGCTAAAAATGGACGACCAAGAATGATCGGTATTTAATTATCTTCATCCATATCTAATATAACAAAATCCGCAGGGAAAATAAATTTATCAACTTTTATTAAAACATCATTTATAACTCCCCTAGGATATTTTACCGTTCGATCAGCAAGTTGAATACTTATTCTAATTGGGTGTAGTTTGCCTATTCCTAATCTTAAGAAGAGTTTATAAGGCATGAGATTAATACTTGCTCTTAAATCAGCTAGAGCTCTTTTAATTTGCATGTCACTGATAACTTCCTAAAAAGAAGTTATCTTGCTCCATTATTTTAACTCTTTAGCTAATTTATTTGATAAATATGATTTAAAAGTTTATATAAAATGAATAGATTGTTGTTTGGATAAAGTGCAATCATTAGTGTTGTTTTTGTATGTTTTATCGCTGGAAAATACAAAGCTCCAGACATAGCATCAAAGGATAATCATATACTAAAGCTAAGAACAAGTCACAACAAATCCGGTGCAGTTTTTATGAAGTAAAATTCAGCAGAAGATTTGTTGTAATAAATTTAATTTTGTTACAACAAACCCTTATCCGAAAATTGAAGGCAAAGCTGTGCAGAATAATTTGTTGCAACAAATTTAGATTTGTTGCAACAAATCGACGGAACTCAAAAATTCAACCTCCGAAATTATTTAAAATCTGGCAGTTTTTGGATGAAAGGACACACCCATTCGGGTGTATGGACTTCCTAAAGTTGGCGTATGACTATATATGGGAGAGAGGAGAGAGAAACATCATCTTCTTCATTATTTTAACTTCTCCATTTTTGAAAAGAAGAGAAAAACCAGGGAAGAAAGAAGAAAACTGAAATTCGGGCACGATGTACTGTAAGATCTCTCTAGTTTTGCGACATTCTCTTTTAGATATGAACTAAACTCTTCAAGTCTTGTATGAAGAGAGTATTGTGTGTGTTTTGATGGTATAAATTTCTCTTTTGTGGGTTGTTTCATGAATTATTCTTGGTGTAATTTATGAATTTGTTAATGAAACTTTTGACTTATGTTTTCTTCTTCTATTTCGCTACGAGATTCGAGAGATGAGTGCGTAATATTAGTTTGAAGGCTTTCTTATTGCACCGCGAGATTCGAGAGAGGTGAAACGCAATCGTTCATAAGTTTACCATAATAAAGAAGAGAGGAAGAGATTCCCTCCTCTTGCTAGCATATCTGACTTCTATTCTATGCAATATTCGTTATTCGTCATAAGTTAGAGATGACTAGGGGAATATAGAGTGTTAAGATCTCCGAGATTCGAGAGATGAGGAGTTCTTCTATATAAGTCGTTGCAGGATTATTTTGTCAAACATTCTCACTTAATATTATTTGCATACATCATTTCAACATGCACAAGAAATCTGAAATGCAAGACTGCTTCCTTTCCAACTGGTAAAAAGTATTTTTAAATAGTTTATTTATAGTTTAAATCTTCTTTAGAGTTTTTATTACTTATCAAAATCATTTCATTTAACTTGCTTGGATTTAAAGAAACGGTATAACTAGTATTTACAAGCATTAGGTTAAGCACTTCTCCGTGGGAAGGATCTCACTCACACTTTATTACTTGGTCGGCACGTATACTTGCGTTAATATATAAAACCATTTTCGGCGTATCAAGTTTTTGGCGCCGTTGCCGGGGAAGTGCGATGAATCTAGTGTTTTTCTTGCAATATTAGTGAACCTGAGTATTTGGAGCTCAAGTTTTTGTTTTTCTATTAGATAAATTAATTGTGAAGTTGTCTTTTTTTTATTCTCTTTTCATTGTTATTTAAAATTTTCTAAGCGGGCCTTCATAGTGGTTTTGTATTTATACAGATAATTTATGCATCATTTCAATTTGTGAATCCACCCCCTACAAATCATGTTTTCTTATTCTCAATGTCGATGGTGCGGGTCTTATAATCATAATAGTGATGAATGTTATATAGGAGACCGTAGTTATATTTCATATGACTCACCCTATGTGGCACCAATATCCTATGATACATCATATGTTGAGCCTAATTCTTACAATTACACACATCCACAATAAGTATCGTTCCCTTATTTCAGTCCGACCCCTCAAAGGCCGAGAAGAAATGAGAAACAATATTTGTTTTGTCATAGCACTGACCACGCATTAAAAGATTGCATTGCATTTCAACGTAAAAGGGAAGAGGAGGATGAGTTGGCTATTCAAATCGTCTCGTCCTCTTCTCATTCCGACGTTTCTTCCACCTATGATGATATATACGCAGTATCACCTTGTCTACGAGGGAGTGTTGCGGATATTCCTATCATAATTTCCGATGATTGGTGCTATGACATAGTGGAACCTCCTCTCCCTATGCATTCATCATCTCTTTTGATTCACCCCAGGAGGAACCAATCTGTATATTCTCTGATACTGTGTTTGACACATTTCCTCCATTGCATAAACTTTCTGCACCCATTTCCTCTAATACTGTTGTAGCCATCCAGCAGGGCGAGGTTACAGAGATTATAGTCAAGTCGCAAAAGTTCGACGAGGACATCTCACCGGTTGAGGAAGTATCCACTTCCTCGCTCGTTGATGATGCCCATGTCGCTTGCGTGACTCCTATACTCTCTGACATCTCTTGCCCTGCCTTGGATGTCAACAACAGTGTACGTGCTTTGGAGCCTGTTGAGAGTGAGACCGGGACCACTCCCCTGATTTTTAATTATTTAAGTCTTTCTTCTAATTTATTTCCTAAACCCCCTTCGCCATCTGAGTCTATGCAAGTTGATGAGTCGCAGGTGCATCTGGAGGATAGGGAGCGACAAGCTCAATTTGATGTGGTGAGCATCCTCTTTTGTGAGGAGGTTGATCCCTCCTTCATCGAGACAGCTCTACTTGTTGCTTTCTCCCCATGTATTGTCCCTGAGGACGATGACACCTTGCTAGACAAGGATATATATTTTGATGAGATGAGTGAGGAGCAGACCTCCTCCTCCTTCTCTTACTTTCTATTTCCCTTACCTGTGAAGTTCAGGTATTATTATTCAGGAGAGGGAGTAACTGTGTTATCTCCGTATCGGTACCCGTTACCACAACGAATATTAAGGCAGTTACCTGTTCACTTTATCTTTCATAGGCCAATAATCTAGAATATTTTTTAAGGCCTGAATAAGTCATGCTAGGAGACAATAAGCTCAGTAGTTATCTTATTTTTATTTTTCCTGTATTTTTATTTTTCCAAGTCTAGTTCAATTAGTTTTTCTTATGTGTCTATTTTCCTTGTTTGTTGGAGCTCACCACTGCAGGTACACTTCATTTGGGCTTAGCATCAAAATCTTTGATCTTATTTTGCCTCCTGAGCATGTAAAAAGAAGAGATGTGAAGAAGCTTCAGATTGAAACATTTCAGGGGAGTAATTTGTCTCTATGGAATTTTATTTTCAATATTTATTGCACGTTTTGCTAGGGACTAGCAAAGAAATAGGTGTGAGGTGATAAGATAACCTCCACCGAATGAGAGAATATTAATTTGAAGTGCTTCACTTTTATTTTCTTTTTGCCCTGAATAAGTATTCATTTTTCGAGTTATTCAAGTTGAATTGATTGGTAGACTAGTCAATCCTAAGAGTTCATACTATGATTTTGAAGTTAATGCGATATGTTAAAGTTCTTTTAGGCTTTTCGAATTTGCACTATATTCCCTAAATGAATTGGCTCCCTACAACATAAATGTATTATCCTATTATCATAATGGTGGAAGGATGAGTAAGAACTGAGTCAATGTCGTAAGCTTACACATGGAGTGTATGTAGTCACTTGATTAAAATGATTAAGACCATCTTGTTTCCACTTCACACCATGCAACTAACAATTGTTGAGATATTACATAACCATTTGAGCTTGAGCCTTTTCATTTTGATACATTTAACCATGCATAATTTCCCTACATTTCTACTAGTTAATTCTTAGTTAACTTCCAACTTTGGGTGTTAAATAAAAAATGGAGAAAATTGTATAATGACATAGTGATATGTGGTCTAAGTGTGTGTACACCTACTTGGAATGATCCCAACTATGGTCTAAAAGAAAGAAAAAAAATGGAGAAAATTGTATAATGACATAGTGATATGTGGCCTAAGTGTGTGTACACCTACTTGGAATGATCCCAACTATGGTCGTAAAAAAAATAATAATGATTGCGAAATAAACCTCAAAGTATGGAATGTTATTAAGAATATGAACTAGGGAAATTCCCCCCACTATCAAAAACATTTATCCTTCAATTCCTTACCAAGTCAAAGCCTTCCCTACCACAAGCCCTTATGATTTCTAGTTAAATTGATCTATTAAACTCTTGTAGAGGCCAAAGCAAAGACGCGGCTTATTCTTATCCTTCCTAATTATGAGGTAGTTTAATGTGTTAAGTCGTTTGGGAGTGAATAATTTTATGGAATAACACACACAACACTTGAAAAGTATATTTGAACTTTAACTCTTATCAAGCTAATGGATTTGTGCATATTTGAAATTTTAACGATTGACATGTCTACCATTTGTTAATGTGAATTACTTGAGTAATCTCGACATTATATTTTAGGGTAAAGAAACTCGTACTTATATGTTGGTAGATATTCGCACATTCAATAGCCTGCAATGATTAATCTTTGCTCGGGACTAGCAAAGAGCTAAGTATGGGGGTGTGATAAGTTCCTAAAAAGAAGTTATCTTGCTCCATTATTTTAACTCTTTAGCTAATTTATTTGATAAATATGATTTAAAAGTTTATATAAAATGAATAGATTATTGTTTGGATAAAGTGCAATCATTAGTGTTGTTTTTGTATGTTTTATCGCAGGAAAATACAAAGCTCCAGACATAACATCAAAGGATAATCATATACTAAAGCTAAAAATAAGTCACAACAAATCCGGTGCAGTTTTTATGAAGAAAAATTCAGCAGAAGATTTGTTGTAACAAATTTAATTTTGTTACAACAAACCCTGATCCAAAAATTGCAGGCAAAGTTGTGCAGAACAATTTGTTGCAACAAATTTAGATTTGTTGCAACAAATCGGCGGAACTCAAAAATTCAACCTCCGAAATTATTTAAAATCTGGCAGTTTTTGGATGAAAGGACACACCCATTTGGGTGTATGGACTTCCTAAAGTTGGCGTATGACTATATATGGGAGAGAGGAGAGAGAAACATCATCTTCTTCATTATTTTAACTTCTCCATTTTTGAAAAGAAGAGAAAAACCAGGGAAGAAAGAAGAAAACTGAAATTCGGGCACGATGTACTGTAAGATCTCTCTAGTTTTGCGACATTCTCTTGTAGATATGAACTAAACTCTTCAAGTCTTGTATGAAGAAAGTATTGTGTGTGTTTTGATGGTATAAATTTCTCTTTTGTGGGTTGTTTCATGAATTATTCTTGGTGTAATTTATGAATTTGTTAATGAAACTTTTGACTTATGTTTTCTTCTTCTATTTCGCTACGAGATTCGAGAGATGAGTGTGTAATATTAGTTTGAAGGCTTTCTTATTGCACCGCGAGATTCGAGAGATGAGTGGTGTAAATTTTTAACCAAAAGCTTCTATCCTTACAGTGTGTTTCGAGATTCGAGAGAGGAGAAACGCAATCGTTCATAAGTTTACCATAGTAAAGAAGAGAGGAAGAGATTCCCTCCTCTTGCTAGCATATCTGACTTCTATTCTAAGCAACATTCGTTATTCGTCCTAAGTTAGAGATGACTAGGGGAATATAGAGTGTTAAGATCTCCGAGATTCGAGAGATGAGGAGTTCTTCTATATAAGTCGTTGCAGGATTATTTTGTCAAACATTCTCACTTAATATTATTTGCATACATCATTTCAACATGCACAAGAAATCTGAAATACAAGACTGCTTCCTTTCCAACTGGTAAAAAGTATTTTTAAATAGTTTATTTATAGTTTAAATCTTCTTTAGAGTTTTTATTACTTATCAAAATCATTTCATTTAACTTGCTTGGATTTAAAGAAACGGTATAACTAGTATTTACAAGCATTAGGTTAAGCACTTCTCCGTGGGAAGGATCTCACTCACACTTTATTACTTGGTCGGCACGTATACTTGCGTTAATATATAAAACCATTTTCGGCGTATCAGTCACCGATTAAACATGGAATACAAAAACTTTCTGGATCCGTTAGCTTTTTGGGTAATTTGTTTTGTAAGATTGCTGAACATTCTTCACCCAATGTGACTGTGGAAAGCTCCTCTAGTTTTTTTTGTTAGAAAGTAAGTCTTTTAGGTGTACAACCCCCATATCCATCGAGTGAGGCCCAGCGTGGAGGGCCGCCGAGACGTGTCTGTACAACCTTATATCCGCCGAGTAGGTTGCCAGGACCCAAGAGTGCATCAGGGCCACGTCTGTTGTATGATCCAAGACAGAGAGAAAGGAGGGAGAGCGGTAGAGGCAGAAACCTCCTGCTCACCCAGCTGGAGTAAGAGGCAAGTGAGGGGGCGAGAGGAGGAGGGGCGGGTGCCCCCTCCCCCCTCTCGCCCTCGCCCAGCTAGGGGCGAGAGGAGGAGGGGCGGGTGCCCCCCCTCGCCCTCGCCTAGCTAGGGGCGAGAGGAGGAGGGGCGGGTGCCCCCCCCCCCCCCCCCCTCTCGCCCGCGCCCAGCTAGGGGCGAGAGGAGGAGGGGCGGGTGCCCCCCCCCCCCCCTCTCGCCCGCGCCCAGCCAGGGGCGAGAGGAGGAGGGCGGGTGCCCCCCCCCCCCCCCCGCCCTCTCGCCCTCGCCCTCGCCAGGCCAGGGGCGAGTGGAGGAGGGGGGCCGACCCCCTCTCTCGCCCCCGACCCTGGTAAGGGGGAAGACCCTTGGTCTCGCCCCACCCCAGCGAGGAGGCTCGCCGAGCTCCGCGAGGTAACCCCTCTCGCCCAGTTCCAGAGGAGGGGGGGTTGGTCTGCGTTTAGTATCCCAGAACAGCGGGATTTGGCTATTTGCAGTCCAGTTTTGGCTATTCGCAGTCCAGATCTGAGGGTATTTTGGTAATCTGGCAGATCAGTTTTTGGCTATTTGCAGCCCAACTTGGAAAACCTATAAATAGACCCTAAGGGGCACCAAGGGAGGGGACTTCTAGATTTCCAAATTTCGGATCTTCTTCTTCCCTTAGATCTCTCCTTTGGTGCTTCTGGTTCAGCACTGGCTAGGGAGGGGAAGATCTCTCAGGTCTTGCGGGTGTGAGGTGGGACCTCCTCGCTGTAGCCTAGGGTCCGTTTCCAAGTCCAAGTGCTCTTGCCTAGAGAGTTGGCTCGAGAGAAGTAGGTGTGAGACCACCCCTTTTTTGGGACCCCGAACTCCACGGAGACCGAGTAGTCGGTTTCAACATTTTTGGTGCGGTGAGCGTGGAGAGTGGTCAGCACAGAAGTTCTTGAACCAGATCTCATGGCAGGAGACCTCGGAGGAGGAGACGATGAGGGGTCTCACATCCCAAGTGAGGTGGTAGGAAGGGGAGAGTTCATGACGACCATCAAGGGAAGCATGGAGCTGCTCCAAGGCATCACCAGGGGAGGTGACTGCTCGACTCCCTCACCCCAGACACCGCCTTCTGGGTCGCAAGGAGTGCTCGGCCAGGGGGGGTCAGGAGAGGTTGCCCCAGGGGGTCGGCCAGGCAAGGAACCAGTGACTGAGAGTGGCGAGCGGTACCTCGCCGGGCGAGTGCTTTTTCCTAGCCCGGTGAGTGGGGTCTCGCTCGAAGCAGGAGTCGCGCAAGTGGAGCTCGCGAAGCCGGCGAGTGGGGGGTCACCCTTTAGCGAGTTGATCATCTCGGATCCCATCCCGGAAGGCTTCAAGGTGCCCAACATGACTTTCTATACCGGGAAGGATGATCCCGTCCAGCACCTGCAGTGGTTCGAGGATACCGTCTCCATCAGGCCCATGACGGACGCGTTCAAGTGTCGTCTCTTCGCCACCACCCTGAAGGACAAATCTAGGGACTGGTTCCACCAGCTCCCGGTTGGCTCCATTTACAGCTTCGAGGACTTGGGCCGAAGCTTCCAGCTACGCTTCTCCACATCCAAGAAGAGGAAGAAGAATGCTGAGTCCATTTTCCTGGTCTAGCAGAGGCACGAGGGGACGTTGGCCCAGTACATGGACAGATTCCAGGAGGAGATCCTGAACATCCAGGAGGTGCCAGGGTATGCCCTCCAGATGGCTTTCACCGTAGGGCTACGAGAGAGCCTTTTCAAAATGCGCCTAACTAGGAAGCCTCCCTTGTCCTTTGAGGACCTGATGGAAAAAGCTGCAAAGGAGGTAGCCACCGAGGCGGCAAACCCGGGGCTGGCAAAGAAGTTGGCAAAGTTGGTAGAGGCCGAGCCAAGAGAGCAAGGTGGCCCCAGGCAGCAGGAAGGAAGGAGGAGGGAAGAGCAGAGGGGTCAAGGGTACCAGGGACCCCAGGGGGGTCAGGAGCAAGGGAGGGGTCTCGCCCAAGGAGGGGGAAACTTCTACGGAGGCCAAGGGAGGCCCAACCCTCCTCCTTGGAGGCAGGCCCCTAGGAAGCTCCTACCCCCACCAGCTCAAGCTATGGCGATTCGAAGAGGAGGAGGAGTCGAAGCAAGAGACATCCCAGCCCGTAGGAGAAGGGGGGAAGGGCGGTGCCATACTGCGACTACCACCAAGCAGAGGGGCATGCAACAACTACCTGCCCAGAGTTCTTGGAGGTGAGAGAGGCGAGAGGTCAGACACAACAGCAGCCGCCGGTGCGGATTGAAGAAGTTCCACCTGGAGCAGTAGTGGACGATGACATCTGCGAGGACCGAACTGCGTAGGAGCCAAAGGACGGGTCGCGGTGATCCACAGGGGTGTAGGGATCGAGGCCACTCGTAAGGAAAGCCTCAACGCCGTATTTCGACGCAGCGTCGCTTCAACGTCACAGGACCCACCTCCCGAGGAGAAAATCACTTTCTCAAGCAGGGACATGCCAGATCACGAGGATCCATTCTGTGATACGCTAGTCATTCAGACAGCCATCGAAGGTTACACTGTCTCTCGGATCCTCGTTGACAACGGGAGCTCTGTCAACGTCATTTTCAAGAAGGCATTTGATGAGTTGAAGGTGGAGGCAAGGAGGGTGCTGGCCTCAGATGGGCCCTTGTTCGGATTCTCCAGAGAAAGGAAAGAGGTAGAGGGTGGAGTTGGACTTCAAGTGACGATGGGGGGAGGTTCAAGGAACTGTCGGTTCATCATAGTTGACGCTCCTAGCAGTTATAATGCCATCTTCGGAAGACCCCTCATCAGCGCCTTCCGATGCGTACCATCGTCCTTCCACTAGTGCCTCAAGTTCAACACTGGAGGAATCCAAGTCAGGATCCGCGGAGACCCCAGGATGGCGAGGCACTGCTACGTCACAGCCGTCAACAACATCTCTTGGCAAGCAGGGGTGGAGGAGATGGAGAAGATCATGGAGAGCATGAGCAGGATGGGAGTGGCAGGAGAAGCAGAGGAATGATCATCTCACGCAAGCAGCCTGAGAGGCGAGTGCCATGGGGGGTATGTTGTGTTTATTTTTTGTTGTTTTCCTTTGTAGCAAGTTCTACCCCTCGCTGGTTGGGCCAGGAGGTTTTGGAAAGGGAAATCCCCCCATTAGATAGATGAAGTTATTTTGCTTATATGTTTAGTAAGTTGCCGCCGAGATGTCCTCCTCACTCCAGGCTCTCAATAGCTGGGTGGGTCGAATGATCCTCGGATGGGTAAGTTCAACGCCGAGATGTCCTCCTCACTCCAGGCTCTCACTAGCTGGGTGGGTCGAATGATCCTCGGAAGGAAGAGCTTGCCATCGAGATGTCCTCCTCACTCCAGGCTCTCACTAGCTGGGTGGGTCGAATGATCCTCGGATGGGTAAGTTTAACGCCGAGATGTCCTCCTCACTCCAGGCTCTCACTAGCTGGGTGGGTCGAATGATCCTCGGAAGGAAGAGCTTGCCATCGAGATGTCCTCCTCACTCCAGGCTCTCACTAGATGGGTGGGTCGAATGATCCTCGGATGGGTAAGTTCATCGCCGAGATGTCCTCCTCACTCCAGGCTCTCACTAGCTGGGTGGGTCGAATGATCCTCGGAAGGAAGAGCTTGCCATCGAGATGTCCTCCTCACTCCAGGCTCTCACTAGCTGGGTGGGTCGAATGATCCTCGGATGGGTAAGTTCAACGTCGAGATGTCCTCCTCACTCCAGGCTCTCACTAGCTGGGTGGGTCGAATGATCCTCGGAAGGAAGAGCTTGCCATCGAGATGTCCTCCTCACTCCAGGCTCTCACTAGCTGGGTGGGTCGAATGATCCTCGGATGGGTAAGTTCAACGCCGAGATGTCCTCCTTACTCCAGGCTCTCACTAGCTGGGTGGGTCGAATGACCCTCGGAAGGAAGAGCTTGCCATCGAGATGTCCTCCTCACTCCAGGCTCTCACTAGCTGGGTGGGTCGAATGATCCTCGGATGGGTAAGTTCAACGCCGAGATGTCCTCCTCACTCCAGGCTCTCACTAGCTGGGTGGGTCGAATGATTCTCGGAAGGAAGAGCTTGCCATCGAGATGTCCTCCTCACTCCAGGCTCTCACTAGCTGGGTGGGTCGAATGATCCTCGGATGGGTAAGTTCAACGCCGAGATGTCCTCCTCACTCCAGGCTCTCACTAGCTGGGTGGGTCGAATGATCCTCGGAAGGAAGAGCTTGCCATCGAGATGTCCTCCTCACTCCAGGCTCTCACTAGCTGGGTGGGTCGAATGATCCTCGGATGGGTAAGTTCAACGCCGAGATGTCCTCCTCACTCCAGGCTCTCACTAGCTGGGTGGGTCGAATGATCCTCGGAAGGAAGAGCTTGCCATCGAGATGTCCTCCTCACTCCAGGCTCTCACTAGCTGGGTGGGTCGAATGATCCTCGGATGGGTAAGTTCAACGCCGAGATGTCCTCCTCACTCCAGGCTCTCACTATCTGGGTGGGTCGAATGATCCTCGGAAGGAAGAGCTTGCCATCGAGATGTCCTCCTCACTACAGGCTCTCACTAGCTGGGTGGGTCGAATGATCCTCGGATGGGTAAGTTCAACGCCGAGATGTCCTCTTCACTCCAGGCTCTCACTAGCTGGGTGGGTCGAATGATCCTCGGAAGGAAGAGCTTGCCATCGAGATGTCCTCCTCACTCCAGGCTCTCACTAGCTGGGTGGGTCGAATGATCCTCGGATGGGTAAGTTCAACGCCGAGATGTCCTCCTCACTCCAGGCTCTCACTAGTTGGGTGGGTCGAATTATCCTCGGAAGGAAGAGCTTGCCATCGAGATGTCCTCCTCACTCCAGGCTCTCACTAGCTGGGTGGGTCGAATGATCCTCGGATGGGTAAGTTCAACGCCGAGATGTCCTCCTCACTCCAGGCTCTCACTAGCTGGGTGGGTCGAATGACCCTCGGAAGGAAGAGCTTGCCATCGAGATGTCCTCCTCACTCTAGGCTCTCACTAGCTGGGTGGGTCGAATGATCCTCGGATGGGTAAGTTCAACGCCGAGATGTCCTCCTCACTCCAGGCTCTCACTAGTTGGGTGGGTCGAATGACCCTCGGAAGGAAGAGCTTGCCATCGAGATGTCCTCCTCACTCTAGGCTCTCACTAGCTGGGTGGGTCTAATGATCCTCGGATGGGTAAGTTCAACGCCGAGATGTCCTCCTAACTCCAGGCTCTCACTAGCTGGGTGGGTCGAATGATCCTCGGAAGGAAGAGCTTGCCATCGAGATGTCCTCCTCACTCTAGGCTCTCACTAACTGGGTGGGTCGAATGATCCTCGGATGGGTAAGTTCAACGCCGAGATGTCCTCCTCACTCCAGGCTCTCACTAGCTGGGTGGGTCGAATGATCCTCAGAAGGAAGAGCTTGCCATCGAGATGTCCTCCTCACTCCAGGCTCTCACTAGCTGGGTGGGTCGAATGATCCTCGGATGGGTAAGCTCAACGCCGAGATGTCCTCCTCACTCCAGGCTCTCACTAGCTGGGTGGGTCGAATGATCCTCGGAAGGAAGAGCTTGCCATCGAGATGTCCTCCTCACTCCTGGCTCTCACTAGCTGGGTGGGTTGAATGATCCTCGGATGGGTAAGTTCAACGCCGAGATGTCCTCCTCACTCCAGGCTCTCACTAGCTGGGTGGGTCGAATGATCCTCGGAAGGAAGAGCTTGCCATCGAGATGTCCTCCTCACTCCAGGCTCTCACTAGCTGGGTGGGTCGAATGATCCTCGGATGGGTAAGTTCAACGCCGAGATGTCCTCCTCACTCCAGGCTCTCACTAGCTGGGTGGGTCGAATGATCCTCGGAAGGAAGAGCTTGCCATCGAGATGTCCTCCTCACTCCAGGCTCTCGCTAGCTGGGTGGGTCGAATGATCCTCGGATGGGTAAGTTCAACGCCGAGATGTCCTCCTCACTCCAGGCTCTCACTAGCTGGATGGGTCAAACGTGCCTCGGGGGCGAGGTTCTGCCCCCCTCGATGGATATTTGGGCTTGGACTTTTCTTTCCGAGGTTGTGCCAACCTCGCAAAGAGCGGGGATTGTGTACAACCCCCATATCCATCGAGTGAGGCCCAACGTGGAGGGCCGCCGAGACGTGTCTGTACAACCCTATATCCGCCGAGTAGGTTGCCAGGACCCAAGAGTGCATCAGGGCCACGTCTGTAGTATGATCCAAGACAGAGAGAAAGGAGGGAGAGCGTTAGAGGCAGAAACCTCCTGCTCACCCAGCTGGAGTAAGAGGCAAGTGAGGGGGCGAGAGGAGGAGGGGCGGGTGCCCCCCCCCCCCCCCCCCTCTCGCCCTCGCCCAGCTAGGGGCGAGAGGAGGAGGGGCGGGTGCCCCCCCTCTCGCCCTCGCCCAGCTAGGGGCGAGAGGAGGAGGGGCGGGTGCCCCCCCCCCCCCCCCTCGCCCTCGCCCAGCTAGGGGCGAGAGGAGGAGGGGCGGGTGCCCCCCCTCTCGCCCGCGCCCAGCGAGGGCGAGAGGAGGAGGGGCGGGTGCCCCCCCTCTCGCCCGCGCCCAGCCAGGGGAGAGAGGAGGAGGGCGGGTGCCCCCCTCTCGCCCTCGCCCTCGCCATGACAGGGGCGAGTGGAGGAGGGGGGCCGACCCCCTCTCTCGCCCCCGACCCTGGTAAGGGGGAAGCCCCTTGGTCTCGCCCCACCCCAGCGAGGAGGCTCGCCGAGCTCCGCGAGGTAACCCCTCTCGCCCAGTTCCAGATGAGGGGGGGGGGGGGGTTGGTCTGCGTTTAGTATCCCAGAACAGCGGGATTTGGCTATTTGCAGTCCAGTTTTGGCTATTCGCAGTCCAGATCCGAGGGTATTTTGGTAATCTGGCAGATCAGTTTTTGGCTATTTGCAGCCCAACTTGGAAAACCTATAAATAGACCCTAAGGGGCACCAAGGGAGGGGACTTCTAGATTTCCAAATTTCGGATCTTCTTCTTCCCTTAGATCTCTCCTTTGGTGCTTCTGGTTCAACATTGGCTAGGGAGGGGAAGATCTCTCAGGTCTTCCGGGTGTGAGGTGGGACCTCCTCGCTGTAGCCTAGGGTCCGTTTCCAAGTCCAAGTGCTCTTGCCTAGAGAGTTGGCTCGAGAGAAGTAGGTGTGAGACCACCCCTTTTTTGGGACCCCGAACTCCACGGAGACCGAGTAGTCGGTTTCAACATCAGGAACTTCGCATACTTGGGAATTTGAGACACTCCTTCGGCAAAAGACAAATTAATGTGTAATTGTTTAAATAAGGATAAAAATTTACTGTATTGTGCATCCATACGATCCTTGTTCAGCTTTGCAGGATATGGTATCGGGGGCTCGTATTCTTTCAAGGGAGGAAGTGGTTCTGATGGTGATTGAACTGCTTCTGGTGATGGGGTGTTCTCTTCCTTAATCGTAAGTGATTGGTGGAGCGGCTTCCCACTGCGCAAAGTGACTGCCTTGGTATGCTCCCTTGGATTTGTCTCAGTGTTTCCTGGAAGGGTTCCGAAAGCACGCTCTGAGAAGAGTTTCGCCAATTGCCCAACTTGGTTTTCCAAATTTCGGATTGAACTCTCTTGATTTCGAAAAGACGTTTCGGCAGTCTGCATGAACTTTGCTAAGACTTCCTCAACTGAAGGCTACCGTTGTTCAAGTGGTGGTTGTTGATGTTGAAATCCCGGTTGCATGACATTTGGTTGCTTAGGACCTTGTCCTCCCCATGAGAAATTCGGGTGATTTCTCCATCCTGAATTATAAGTTGCACTATATGGGTTGTTTGCGGGGTTGAATGGGGGTCTGTTTGCATTGCTCAAATAATTCACTTGTTCATATTCCGTAGAGTCATCGCTTGTCGGGTCCCATTGTATTGTCGTAGGAGGTGATTGGGCAAGCGAGAGATTGTCCATCTTTTGATGAAATTTATCCACTTGTATCGCCAATGCGGTTACGACATCAATATCATATACACTGGGGGTTATTTGGTTTGGCTCGAGGCACGCTCCACTGGATGTTGTTCATGGTCATTCCTTCTATCAACTTTGTTGCTGCGTCAGGGGTTTTGTTGTTCAATGCTCCTCCTGCGGCAGAATCTAGCATTTGCCTTGTAACTTGATTCAGACCATTGTAAAATGTTTGGATTTACTGCCAGAAAGGTATTGCATGATGAGGTAGATGACGCAATAGCTCTTTGAAGCGTTCTCAGGTGTCATATAACGTTTCTATTTCCATCTGGCGGTAGGTGTTGATGTCATTTATGAGCTTAGCAGACTTTGATGGCGGGAAATACTTCAGCAGAAACTTTTCAACCAATGTATCCCAAGTCGTGATTGACCCCCTTGGTAGAGAGTTCAACCATTGATTTGATTTATGTCTCAAAGAAAATGGAAACAGTCTCAATTGAATGACATCATTGGTTGCTCCATTGATCTTAAAAGTGTCACATATCTCCAAGAAATTTGATATATGCATATTAGGGTCTTCGTCTTGGAGTCCATCGAACTGGACGTACTGTTGAACCATCTGAACCCCTAGTTTGAGTTCGAAATTATTTTCTTCTACAGCTAGTCGAGTATTACAGGATCATGTTCCAGTTGTATCGGGACGCGCATAATCGGCTATGGTTCATTGCCGATTCGCTTCATCCTGATTATCTGCCATGGTGTTAGATTTGATTGTATGTAGAACGGATGTCTCCTCCACCGACTGATTATCTAAACTTGCACTGGCTTTCAAATTAGTCGATTGTGATTGACGATGTATTCTTTGTGGTTCAGACTGAAATTGCACAAGGTCAGTATTCCGTTTCCTGGTCATAAACTAGAGTACTACAAAAGAAGATCAAGTGAAATAAACACAAACATAAAATATAATGTCAATGATACTAATAATAAAGGTAGATTAATAAAATTCAAGTTTTCAGAATATCTAAAATAGAAATCCCCGGCAACGGCGCCAAAAATTTGATGGTTTGCAATTCTCGATTAATAATAAATTTTCAAGGCAAACGAACTTATCAATTGTAATAAATAAGATATCCCTAGCTTATGTCGTATTCCAAAGGATCTCTTCAATTAGATCCTTGAGGCCCCCTACTTCAAACTCTCAAAACCTAGTCAACCGAGAAGATTTAAATTTAATTAACCTCTCTCTCGAGCAAGTTAATACTAAGGTAAGGTTGATTGATTAGGATTTCTCCTAAATCAAAACCCCTGCACTTGCTTTAAACACGAATAGACTTTTATCTCAAAACACGGAAGAATGTCGCAAGCTATCTCTAAAATTACGATATATTCCCTTCATTCATGCAAGATCTTAACATGCTAAGGATTTCTTAATCTCAAAGGATGAAATCACACAAAAATTATAATTCCGGAAAAGTAAAACTTGACACAGTTGAATTACATGAATAAATTAACAAAAGGATTGAGAGATTAAAAAGAGAGCATTCAAATCATTTAAAACATCAAACTATGGTTCTTACTTCCCAACGCTAAAAAGATATTTGTTCTGCATCATCTTTTCTAAACAAAAATAAAGTTCAAACACAAAATCAAAATAAAAGAACATACTAAGAATCCCCTTTGCTCTTCTTCCTTCACGATCTTCAAACTCCAGATAACTCCAGCCAAAAGCAAAAACTCCCTTCTTCAGGAACTTCCAACCCTTTTATAGTTGGTGTTGGAAAAGAAAAGAAAATGGTCGCACACGGCCGTGTCAGTGGCCGTGTATAATGAGTGGGAACGGTTAGGTCGAAGATGTGCGATGTACGGTGGTTGTGTTGCTGGACACCGCCATTCACACGGTCGTGTATGAACCCGTGTTCGTAGATGAGCCTTCCAGCGACATGGTCGTGTCCATGGCCGTGTGTCTGGCCGTGACTTTCTCTGTTATTTTTCTTGACTAAATTCTTTGAGCACGACATATCATCCAGCCGTGTAGAAGGTCGTATATATTGACACGGTCGTGTCCGTGGCCGTGTGTCTGGCCATGTAGAGTCCACTTTCCTTAAATTCTGCATTTCTCAACCTGAATACACCTGGATGCATATGTTTAAGTTAAAACGTCATTGATTGTGAGCAAATTACTATTACGATGAGAATGAGTATGAAAACAATGAGTTTAGGCTTTAAATTGAGGCAAATTCAAATAGGAATATCAACTATAATTTGATAAATATCATCTTATATCAAATACACCGAAAGCATACACACACCCGTATAACTCCAACACATCGACGTTAGCCCGCCACCCGACGACATGAACCTACATTGACCTTGACCCACCTAGGGACCCCCTAGGGTTGACTTTGATCAAACTCTCAAAAATCTTATATTATGGAAAATTTAAATAAAACTCCACTTCACCCACCACTCAAGCCACCACAAGACAAAGTGGGTTCTGATGTTTAGGCAAGACCAACTGACCTAGGGGCTTGGAACCCAAGGCCAAGGCTTGGGGGAAACCCAAACCTAACCCTCTTCCCTTCTTTCCCTTCCCAAGCCCAAGGAAATCCACCAAGCCCCAAACCTCCAAGATGAGGACAACTGGCATCACATGCCTTGCCTAAAGGATGCCAGCCCAATAGGGTAACCCACTTGGGTTAAGCCTAACCCTAACCCCATTCTTTTGATCCCACACTGTTAGATACGGGGGAGGGGGCTCCTCCCCAGCCTATATAAAGGCCCCTACCCCTCCAGGAAACTTCACCCTCTCAAGCTAAACCCAGCCACCCCCTTGTCGGAGCCCCACCCCGCCGGAACCACCCTACCCGAGCCTTCCTCCATCCACCACCCTCCAATGGCAGATCTCGTTAGACCCTCCAGGAGGCCCCTCCAGCAGGTGGAATCCCTTCCTCCCCTTCCTCCCTACACTCTGGACACCTTGCATGCGGCCTCCGACCACCGGAGCGCCGCCACGACCACCACTAAGCTCGGGGAGCAAGATGGTGGTCGAGCATGGGTGAGGCTCCGCAGCACCTTTAGGCTTGCTGGGGAGTGGCCACCGCCGGAGAAAGGAACTATGACGGTGCCTAGAATAAGCATCGCACAGGAAGCACCGTGCCGGCGGCGGGCGGCGGAGTCAGGCCGCCGGATCACCGCCGGAGTAAAGCCTACCCCCGGCGAGCCGATCGGGGGTGGTGGCGCGACGATCTGTCGGCCCACCAATGGTGGAGAGAGCCCGGAAGGTTGTGGGCTCTGGCGAAGTACAACTGTCGTCCGATCCCATGCAAAGGATCGAACGACCAGGATCACCTTAAAGCCGTCAAAAATGATTGGCTCCCGCAGCGAATCTGACACGGATCCGTTGTGGGGTTGCAAGGCGCAAGGGTGCAGCTCGATCTCAACCCCCCATGTGCAAAAACTTATGTGCTGTGTATATAAATTTGAGGGTAGGGGGAAACCGATTTTCTGTGCATTATTTAGCCCTCAAATCAGAAAACCCGAAATATGAAAGTTGCTCATCTTGGCAAGGACTACTACAGTAAAAATTTCATAATTTTTGGAATAGTCTAGGTATTTTTAGAAATTAAAATACAATAATATTTTGGGTTTTTCAATTATCAAAGGAATCAGATGATGTCAGAAAATTATGAAATAGATGGGGAATGTTCCCAGAAGCCCATGTACATCTGTGGTAAGTAATTGACTATTTTCAGAAGTCATTATGACAACATAATGATTTAATCAAGCTGGGTCCTTTATTTATAAAAAATTTCAGGGAGAGATTTTCATGACCCACATGGCTGAAAATTTTATGTAGGGCATGTTATAGTACGGCACATCATAGGAAAATAATCAGATTTTTTTAATGATTCTTGGTATTTTTAAGGATTAAATTAAGAAGAAAGTGTTGTTTTGGGGAAGATTTTCATGACCCACATGGTCGAAAATTTTATGTAAGGCATACTACTGTATGTCACACCCTAGGAAAAATAATTAGAGTCTTAAATTGATTCCTTATATTATCAATGATTAAACCATGAAGAAAGTGTTGCTTTAAAATATTAAATAACTTAAATCATGATGGAAATTTTTTTTGAGGAAATCACTAGAGGTCAGTAAGCCTAGTATTTATCCTCTGGAAAAGTTTGGGAGATTAATTTCAAAATTATCTATTTTTGGCAAATTAAACCATGATTTGTGTTATTTTATATATTATAGAGAGCTCCTACCTTGAAAAATGAGCCTGATAAAATATGGAAGCCTTCCTTATTGTAATATAAATCATCATGCAAAATTTGGCAATTTTTGAATAACAGAAGTATTTTTGGTGTTTGTTAAATAAAGAAGTTTAAATCGAAAGAATTACTATCGACTGTAACACCAGAACTTGATACGCCCAGGTGCGAGCAATTGAGGTTAAAAGATCTCACGTAGATCTCTTGCGGAGAATTAAAAAGTCTCGTTAATTAAATCGAGGAATTATCGTAAGATTTAGAAATTTAACGAAGCTCCGACAAAATCGACGCAAATCCGGTAAATTATTTCTAACAGGTGCAACTAAAGTGATTATTGGATTCAATTAAACCGGCAGACCCTAACACTGAAACTTACTAAGAATTCGTCGCAGAATTGTGAACTTACCTCCTTGAAATGGAGAAGCCTCCTTGGAACGGAGAAGCCTTCTTGAAACGGAGAAGCCTTCTTGGAATAGAGAAGTCTCCTTAGAACGGGGAAGAGAACTGAACTTGCCTCATGTGATGGAGCTGGAACTAAAGGACCACTAACTTTCTTATTTCACAATTACCTTTAGTACTTCTTATTCCAGTTCAGTATTGGTCCAGTTCCTTTCAGCATTTCTTTCCAGCATTTCAGTTCAGCATTTACTTACTGCAGTTATTTTAGTACTTTATTCAGTACTTCAATTTTGTAGCAGTCTTCCTTATCGCACTTTAATTACTGCAAATTACTAACAATCTCATTTCTGCACTTTTATTTTGGGTCTCGCTTGAATAAGCGGTTTGAGGGGACGAGCATCAGTTGAGGATAACTTGGAGATATTTTATCCCTCCAAGGCTAGCCCTAAATAAAGCTTCTTCGACCGCTTGCCCAAATTATTTGGTGTCAAGTAGGGCAAGTCATTTACGGCCCGGAGAGTGCCAATCAGTTACTTATTAAAATGTTTGAAATTGTTGGTAGTAAGAAGTGACGGGTCGTTCATGCCCGTAGACCGTACGTACCGGCACGGGAAAAGTTGATGACTCTAGGCAACATGGAGAAGTGCCCCGGGAGCTCGGCTATATTATATATGCCATGTTGGGTCCCTCCCCTAGTTGGTCAATTTCAGGTTCGCCGGATGTCGCTCACATTCAGGAGTATAACGGGTTGTACATTCGGGCCTCGGTGGTGTTGTACATCCACATCTAGAAGTGGCAAGACCGATCGGTGATACCGATCTGCCACACTGATAAGGCTCGCTAGGTTCGCTACCTTGCTAAAAGGAAAGTGGTCAAACTATGTCGACATAGGGAGTTGTTGCAGGTTGTGAATACCTGTGTGATTGCGCGCTAGCTAGAGAAGCTCAGTTTAAATAACTGCTTAATATACATAATGCCTCTTTTTAGTTACTTATTACTATGCTCATTGCCCCGTTCAGATTATTATATATATATACTGCTGTTAACTCTTTATGATTCAGCTATTGGTGTTTTTTTAGAGGCTCACTTTCGTACCTAAGCCTTAAGGATCTTGGGGAGGAAGAGTGAATCCACTAATCTCTAACTAATGTGTCGTTGTACACCATTTAGGAGATGGAGTGGCGCGAGGCCCCACCATTGCATGAAGGGATACCCGCAATCGAGCCCACACGAGCCAACACCCCAGCCTCGCCTCCGGTCTTCAGAGACGCGAGCCTTAGTACCTAAAAATAAGTGGGAGAAAAGTTGTAGTAGATTAGCCCTATGAGGCCTGATGTATAAACAACTGGCCTTCAGTCTTAGTATTTCTATATATATGTGTGTTTGAATTCTGAATTGTTTCCGCTGTGATCTGATGTGATGTGATGAGTTTCCATAGCCTGACAAAGCGATCATTCTATGCTTAGAGTGTGGATTGCAGCCACACAGAGAGCATAGGATGGCCATTTTGGGCGGTAAGGCCCGTCCCCAACCCGACCCGGTTTCGGTTAGGGGAGGGGGGCTTACACTCTCCCCTCGGGGTGGGGTGCGTCCAAGCCCCCCTCCCCCCGCCTTGTGGGGGATGCAGCCGAAACCGCATCCCCCTCGATGGATGCGGTCGGAGCCCACTTTCCCCTTGGGGGCGCAGTTTCCTATTTCCCGAGTGACGCGACCTTCGGAGGGCGCGTCCTCATTTGCATGGCGACGACTTTCCAATAGCACTCATCCGTTCTCCGTCCACTCAGAACACTCTCGTGTTCGTTGCGCGCTCAAAATGCTCTCGTGTTCGTTGCGCGCTCAGAATACTCTCGTGTTCGTTGCGCCTCAGAATACTCCCACGCACGCTCAGAACGCATCCACGTTCCCGACACACGCGGCAGCTAACCTTTCCTAATTTCTCAGATTGCAGGTTTTGTTCGTCGCCTTCATCGCCTCCAACAAAGCTGCCCAACCTGCCCAACTTGCCTGAACTGCCCGAAGGGCGAGACAATCATTTATGAAAAATGACGATCCATGTGCTCCGAATCGGCGAACGTGATTCGCCCGTCAGGTGGTTATGGTGGCTAAGACAGTGAAATTACCGGGCTACCTCTGTCCAATGCTATAAAAGGAGCTCAGAGCCTTCATTTCAAGATACATTGCCTTTTGCACCCGAGAGAGCTTTGTTAAAGATTTCCTCTGAGTTTTCTTTTGGTGCTTGAAGATCTCCTTCAGTCTTGGAAGATCTCCTTCGTGGATTTGGAAATTTCCTTCGCTCCGGAAAACCATCCTCCTAAGAGATTCGGGAATCCTTCGGGTCCCGAAAGGCGACTCAGCGATCTCCCTTTCATTCCCAGAAGAAGTACATAGCATTCCGAGAGGTGGCCTGTCACCCTCTGAATTCTCTCCCTCTCCCTCTCCCTCTCCCCCATTGTAATGAGCAGCGACCTGTCACGCTCAAGTTCTTAGTTTTCAAATTGTAACGTACCATCAGATAGTGGAATTTGGCCGGCACAGCTCCGACCGTGTGGTTTTTCACCGTTCCCGGGTTTTCCACATCAAAAGTTCTCGTGTCACTTACTAATTCATTCATTGACTGTTTGCTCGCTTGGTTCGCTTCCGAGCTAAGATGGTTCAATTCGACCGGTCTACCAGAGCACCCGAGCGACCCACAACAATAGTAAATACTTACATTATTATCAAGTATGATGAAAAAACCAAATTTACGGAGCTAAGATTTATTGTAACTTGTTATATGATTTTTAAGTAATATGTGTAATGAATAACATAAAGTAAGACAACTAGTAGAAGTGAGGATTGAACCTAAATCGAAATTTTTAGGTCGTATATAGTTCTAGGTTTTGAGTACATGAGTCTGATCTTGTTTCAAAAAGTTGAACCGAATACATGAAACGATTCTTAGTTATGAGTGGAACCGTTACGAACCGACCCGAATTACACACATACTCTATTCTTTAGTATAAAAACACGGAAAAAAGTGAGTAAATTGTGTTCATGCTTAAAAATAACTTACCCTAAACCTGGAAATTTTTTGCTCCGGGCATCGTGCCCTCCTCTAGGAACTGGTTTAAATAGACATTTCAAACCTAAGCCGGGCCCACTCTCGCCTCCTTCTCCTCTCGACGAAAAGACGCCTCTCGACGGGGACGATGCAGGTTTAACCTAGGCGAGGAGGGAGGCCGCGGAAGAGCGGAACTGGCCGTCGCCCAGGTTAAACCTGCATCGTCCCTGTGAAGAGGCAATTTTTCGTCAAGAGGAGAAGGAGGTGAGAGTGAGCCAGGCTCAGATTTGAAATGCCTACTTAAACCTAAGGAGCAAAATTTTTTTTCCTGTAAACCCCGGCTGGACCGCTGGAAAGTGTCACCGTCGTTATTAAGTAGTCAGTAGAAAAAGAACTTACTTTTAAGCCTTTTTGTTTTCCGACTCTTTTCCAATTTCCAGCGGCTTTAATTGAGATTTGGCAGGGAACAATCTCAATGGATTCACGTGCTGATGTCTATCAATCCTCTGTTCTCCCAAAGATTGCTTAATGGACGCATACCTGTCTCCGTATCTCTGAAAATTTGTTATCTTTTCTGTGATTTCTTGTCTTACTGGCGGCGCGAGCTGTTCTTCGCGTTCATGGAGGGGGATGGAAGTCCTTATTAGGGTTTAGGAAGCACTTTAGATTAAATTTGAGATGGCTCGAGCAGAATCAGTTTTTTTCTTCTTCTTGCTGAGCCGATGGGAATCCTGTCACGGGGCTCCTCTTTGCATCTTATCTTCTCCTTCCCTCTTTACTCAAACGACAGTAATCCGCTCTGAGAAATTCTCTGTTTCCAATCTTAGGTTCATGTTCTACCACTCTGGTTTTTGAATCAGGAATATATGTTGACTTTGTGCATGCGCTACAGATTGAATTTGGAAAGATAGAGTTTTGAGAGATGTCATCAAAGTCAAACAAGGCGAGCTGTTCCAGGAGCAGCTCAGCTCTCTCCAAACACAGCGCCATAGTTTTTGCTCAGACTTCCTTGGATGCGAAACTCAACGCCAAGTTCGAGGATGCCGGCCGGCCGTTCGATTACTCGACGTCGATGGGCGCCGCCGAGGGTAGCGGCGGCCCTTCCTCCTCCGTCTCAGCCTATCTCCAAAGAATGCAGCGAGGGCAGTGCATTCAGCCGTTCGGCTGCTTAGTAGCCGTTAACAGCCAGACATTTGAAATCTTCGCGTACACCGAGAACGCCCCCGAGATGCTCGATCTGACTCCCCACGCCGTCCCCAACATCGGGCAGAAGGAGTTTTTAACGGTCGGGACGGACGTTCGCTCTCTCTTCCGATCCCCGAGTTCCATTGCTCTGCAGAAAGCCGCAATGTTCGGTGATGTGAATCTCCTCAATCCCATACTGGTTCACTGCAGAAACTCCGGTAAGCCGTTTTATGCCATTCTTCACCGAATCGATGAAGGATTGATTATAGACTTGGAGCCAGTTAATCCCGCCGACGTTCCAGTCACCGCTGCCGGGGCGCTTAAATCGTATAAACTCGCTGCCAAAGCCATTTCGAGGTTGCAGACTTTGCCGAGCGGGAACATCACTCTTCTCTGTGACGTCCTGGTTCGGGAAGTCAGCGAGCTCACCGGCTACGACAGGGTGATGGCCTACAAGTTCCATGAGGATGAGCACGGCGAAGTTATAGCCGAGTGTAGAAGATCTGATTTAGAACCTTATCTCGGTTTGCATTTCCCTGCCACTGATATTCCTCAGGCGTCAAGGTTTCTGTTTATGAAGAACAAAGTTAGGATGATATGTGATTGTGCCGCTCACCCGGTTAAAGTGATTCAGGATCATAGGCTTGCTCAGCCCATAAGTTTATGCGGCTCCACCATGAGAGCTCCTCATGGCTGCCATGCTCAGTACATGGCCAACATGGGTTCCATTGCCTCCCTCGTTCTTTCCATTACCATCAATGATGATGACGACGACGGAAAACAGGACAGCGATCAGCAGCCCAAGGGGAGAAAGCTTTGGGGATTGGTGGTTTGCCATCACATAACTCCTAGATTTGTGCCATTCCCACTTCGATATGCTTGTGAATTTCTGCTTCAAGTTTTCAGCGTACAGCTGAACAAAGAGGTGGAGCTAGCCGCGCAAATGAAGGAGAAGCATATACTCCGGACACAGACTGTTCTCTGTGACATGATTCTCAGAGATTCTCCCATCAGCATCTTCACACAGTCGCCTAGTGTCATGGATCTCGTGAAGTGCGAAGGCGCCGCCCTGTATTACAGGAAGCAGTTCTATTTACTTGGAATCACCCCCACAGAATCGCAGATAAAAGATCTCATTGTGTGGCTTCAGGAGCACCATCCCGGGTCAACCGGATTGAGCACAGACAGCTTGACAGAAGCAGGCTATCCCCGCGCTGAATCTCTGGGAAATGCCATTTGTGGGATGGCCGCAACCAAGATCACTTCAAAGGATTACATTTTTTGGTTCAGACCACACACTGCGAAGGAAATCAAGTGGGGCGGCGCCAAGGATGAGCCCGCCGATAAAAAAAACGACGGTCAGAAAATGCACCCGAGGTCCTCCTTTAAGGCCTTCCTGGAGGTGGTCAAATTCCGGAGCCTACCTTGGGAAGACGTCGAGATGGATGCCATTCATTCTCTGCAGCTGATTCTGCGCGGTTCGCTCCGCGATGAGGTCGACGGCGTCGAATCGAAGTCCATAGTGCAGAGAGAAGCGAGTGACGAGAAGAGTTTCCAAGGGGCGGACCAGCTTCGCACCGTCACTAATGAAATGGTTCGTCTTATCGAGACCGCCACGGTTCCGATTCTCGCCGTCGATGCTTCGGGGAACTTGAATGGATGGAACTCGAAGGCAGCCGAGTTAACTGGATTGTCAGTTGAAGAGGCCATTGGAATGCCTCTTATGAGTCTTGTTGAGGATGAATGTTTAGATGTGGCAAGGAATGTGCTTGCTCAAGCATTGCAGGGTAAATCTCTATCATGATTTATCTATTATATCACGCTATGATCTCTACTAATAGCCTTTTACGATGTTGTTTACAGACAAAGAAGAACAAAATGTAGAAATCAAGTTTAGAACTTTTGGCCTTCGACAAAAGCATGGACCTGTCATCTTGGTGATTAATGCTTGTTGTAGCCATGATATGAATGATAATGTGGTGGGTGTTTGCTTTGTCGGTCAAGACATGACTGAGCACAAACTGGTTATGGATAAATATACTCGAATTCAAGGCGATTACACCGCGATAGTACGAAATCCGAACGCCCTCATCCCTCCAATATTCATGATCAATGAGCATGGCCGCTGCACCGAGTGGAATTCTGCCATGCAAGAGATATCTGGCTTGAAACGCGGGAATGTGATTGATAAAATGATTGTTGGAGAGGTATTTACTCTTCAGAGTTCTGGTTGTAGAGTCAAAGATCATGCCACTTTAACAAAACTTAGGATCTTGCTTAATGGGGTGATGTCAGGAGAAGGAGCGGAAAATTTGTTGTTTGGATTCTATGACGTAAAAGGTAAGTGCATCGAATCTTTACTCTCGGCGGTCAAGAAGGAGAATGCCGAGGGGAAGGTCACCGGAGTTTTGTGCTTTTTGTATGTGGGCAGCCCGGAGCTTCAACATGCTTTGCAGGTTCAGAAAATGTCTGAACAGGCTGCTCTTAGTAGCCTGAACGAGCTGGCGCTTCTTCGCCAGCAAATTAGGAACCCCCTGAAAGGTATTGTTTTTACCCACAAGTTGATGGAGGGTTCTGAATTGAGTGAGGATCAGAGACAGCTTATTAGGACAAGTGCCCTGTGCCAGGAACAACTGGCAAAGATCTTGGATGACATGGATTTGGAAAGCATCGAACAGTGGTATGTAATCGGTGTCTTCTTATGATTATGTTCCATGCTTTATGCTTGCTAAGGCCCTGCTTGTTTGAGTGTCTTTGCGCTATTTCTGCGGGGTCAAAATGCCGCCGGAGAAAATTTGATGTTTGTAAAACCTTTGATTCCCACTACTCATCCTCCAAAACTCAATTTGTTATGTCATTCAGAATATTTGGGCGGGGAAGAAGGAGGTCGGGGTGGCTCCATTTTACATGTGCTTGCCAGTGGGCTCTCATTTGCATCCCACAAAACTCCAGTTTTATGTCATTACCAAATAGTTAAACTGTATCTCAGTCCTAAAAAGCTCTGCAAATTAAATTTTATCAAACAATTTTCTCAATTTCTCACCATTGGATACCCGCTGCTCTATTTGACACCATTGTTTCTCACAACTTAATTTGTCACTGCTACCGCCTTCTCAATTAGGCCATAAAACTGTTTGCCATTGCTACCGCCCTCTCAAATGGACCATAAAACTGTTTGCCTCTGCTACTGCCCTCTCAAATAGACCACAAAACTGTTTGCCACTGCTACCGCCTTCTCAAATAGACCGTAAAACTGCTTTCCATTACTACCTCCCTCTCAAATATGCCCTAAAACTATTATAATGTAGTGAAAGTGATCGAGAGAGAAGAAAATGTAATTAGGATTTGGAGAGGAGATTTGAGGAAAAGGGGATTACGGAATTTACCCAAGTGAGCTGGGGAAGAAAAGAGTAATTGTGGATTTTCATGTTCATATGTGATTCTTCGGGGAAGAAAACACTGGACTTTCATGTTCATTGGGAAGAAAACACTGGACTTTCATGTTCATTGTGAGCAGACTAAGTAGTATATGCATTTGAGTGTGCACCCAATCGTGCGGGTTTATTCCAACAGGGCCACATCTCGTCCAGGAGGAAGCACGAAGGCCCTAAATGTGAAGTGTAGTGGGGTCTTTTGCCAATAAGTAAACTCCTGCATAATGAGTGGTGAGAAAAGGGTTAGGGTATCTTGGATCATTTCAGTTTCTTGTAAACACAAGGTGCTAGGCGATGTGAGGAGCTCTGTCGTTATATATATTGTTTCTTAATCATGCGATGAAATTTGTCTTGATCGTGTCGAGACCTTACAAGATTTTCCAGTGTTTTTCAATAATGTATTTTAGATCGCTTCTCATGAAGTTTTTATTTTCTTCCTCTGGGCAACTTAGTAACTTCACAAATTTCTCCTTTGCTTTCAGTTTCTGCTGCTTGATTTTTATTTTATTTGCAGGGTGTTGCTAACTACTTTCAGGGTTCGCAGTCAGGGTTGAGGAGCCGGTGAAGTGGAGGTCTCAACCCTAAAGAGGAGCGCACTTTGGCTCTATCAGCGGCGATCAGAGTCCGAGGAGATGACGATGAAGATAAATGGTGCCTTGCCATGACTAGAGGAGACAGGGGCTCGAGGGGGAGCTCCAAACCCCTTAACCTATCTAGGAGAACTCAACGGGAGAACTAAGAGGAAACGTTTCTTATTCAATGACCCAAGAGGCCTATATATAACTTACAACGATGACATAAGCATAAATAAAAACAAACATATAGAGAAATTCCCTAAAATACTAAAAGAAACTAAAGACTCCCACGGCTGATAACATAGAATCGATTAGCTTGAAATAAAGATGCATACCATTGATTTCCTAACGACACTGACTATTTACCGATTCGTAATAACGACACATTGACTATTTAACGATTCGTAATAAAGACACATAACATATTAACATATAACACGCCCTTCAATTCGAGCTTGACCTCAAGCTCAGAGAAGGGAATACTGCGTACGAGATCTCCCGATCCCTTTATTTCCCTCCAAAACAACTCCTTAGAAGAAGTTGTTGTGACCCAAACTGTCATCAGGGAGTAAGCCGATGTCGTGCTCACTGATGTTGCAGAGAGCGGTGATGTTGTTGGCGGGTTGTTGGTTTTCTAGAGATGGTGTCAATGGATTTGGCGATTGGTAGGAGTGAACTCTAGTGCTCTGGGAGCGGGGACATAAACTTAAGGATGGAAGATGAGGGGTCCACTGGAGGAGAACCGAGGAGGTTGGCGGATGCATAGTTTGCTATAGCTTAATTGTCGGGCTTGGTGGCGGAGTTACTTGTCAAGGAGGGACAACTGGGGGTGATGCTGGATGAATGTTCTGCTAAGCCAAAACTGTCAGATTCTGTGACGTAGGAGGGAGCTGTCGGACGGAGACATTGGGAGCTAGCTCAGTGGTTGAGGAAGGACATCGTGACATATAGAGATCGGTGGGGTTTTTTGTTCTTTGGTTAGATCGAGCGATGATCCTTTGCAGGACCCCGATCGGTCCAGACTTCGAGACTCTGTCAAGTTTGGCTCATGTTAGTGCCATCATCTCCAATATCTTTTTATTGCACGGTTGCCATCTAGCTGGAACTCGTTTCCATGTCAAAGGAATTAATATATGAGTTAATTAATCATTGCATTAATCCAACATTGAATTGATAAATGAGTTAATAACTAAAAGGATTCGTTCAATAGTGTAGGCTTGGTAATGGTCTCAACAGGACTGAGATGGCGCTAACACAAAGAAGTCCAATCAGGCGGCGTGCTGCTCGATGTGATAGGACGACTTCTATTGAGGAAGGTGCAGGCGGGATGGGTTCATTCACTAGACTGCAACGGAAGTTGACGAGGCTCGCAGGAAGGTTTCGTTGAGATCGCTCGTGGGATTTGTCTGAAGAGGCTCACAGGAAAGTTGGCATCGTGACTGGAATTTGCATTGTCTAGAAGTTGTTGGAATGAAGGAGATGATCACTGGAGAGCGATGATCGCGCTACCGGAAAGGTGGAACAATGTATATGTTGAAAGAAGAACTGGTTTGCTCTTGAAAACTGAGACAGTGAGTTGTCTTCCTTTTCTTTCTCGAGAGGAACCAGCTCGGAAGAACAAAGGTCAATCAAGGAGGTAGACGGTAAGTCGAGGCTCTATTTCTTTGGTTGTGTGGACGAGGTGGAGAGGGATCAATGAGCTTTGGTTGTGGCTGGAGGTGGGATTTTAAGCCTCGAGTACCAATTATTGCAACCTTCTTTAGGGTTTGTGGTCGGGGTTGAGGAGCTGGTAGATTTGGGAGTGTCAACCTTAGTGAGTAGCGCACCATGACTCTATAGGAAACCGCTGGAGGCAGAAGAGATCCAGACGAAAATAAATTGTGTCTTGTCGTGACTATCGAGGAGGAGAGGGGGGGATCAAAGGGGTGCTCCAAACCCTTAACCTATTTATTACAATTCGCGAGGAGAACTAATGATGGGGAGCAGCTCGCCCGACCCATTCGAGTCTACTCATGTCGACCTCAGGCACAGTGACGATCGGGACCGCTCATCTTGAGCGGGTCGCCGGTTGTAGCATTAGTTGTTAATTATGTTTTTTATTTCGAGTTGTATTTTTGTTTATTTTGGGATCTCAACGATTGACAAATCATGGTCTTTCGT
Source organism: Dactylorhiza incarnata (assembly GCA_033032865.1). NCBI lineage: Eukaryota > Viridiplantae > Streptophyta > Magnoliopsida > Asparagales > Orchidaceae > Dactylorhiza > Dactylorhiza incarnata. The sequence continues at coordinate 568,281 of JAWHQI010000512.1, forward strand.
TGTCCCCTCTAGTATCTATATATTGAGGGTGATGACTTTCATTTGGGGCATTGAAGATTGGAGTATAGAAGCCTAATCTTTGGTCATTTCGGTGTCGAAGCCGAGCCAGGCGTGAAGCCTTGGGCCCCCTCCCATCCATCCTTGTCGTGAGCCCCAATTCCCACTCCCCATCCCACTGCCACCCCCTTCCTCCCTCCAACACCTCCCCCATAGCATCCGACCACCTTTCCTCCCCTCCATTCCACTGCCGATCCATTCCCCCCTTCCTGATCCCTTCCCCCACAATAGTCGCTCCCATTTCCCTCTTTCACCTCACTGTGACCCCCACATACCAAATCCCTACACATCCCCTAGCTGTTGTCCACTACATCCTCACTTTCCCTCTTCAAATTGCCCAAATCAGCCCCAATTTCTCCTCATATCCACCTCCGGCGATCACCGGAGAACGTCTCCGGCCACCTCCGGTGATCCACCACCATTTACCCCATCGTTTTCCATCATTTTTGTTTTCCGGCGATCGCCGAAAAACTTCTCCGGCGACCACCACCGACCACCTTCCGCCATCCTACGGCCAGCCACCCCCACCAACACCCATAACCGCCTACTACTTCCTCTACCCCACTTCCTAAAATTTTGGATCTATTCCTAAATTCTAGCCACTAACTCACCCCACTCCCCCATTACAGCCGCCCCACCCCCATTCCCCTCCTTTTCACGTGGAACCCACTTCATCTCTCCTAAACCACCTCTCATTCCTCCGAATTCCAACATCCTTCGGCCCAACCGAACCCCATTTCTCAAGTGGAGCCACAAATCCCCTTCTCCTTCCAAAACCGACCCCTCCACCCACTAATCCTGCAGCCCCTTTGATTTCCCCTCCCAACCGACCACTCCCAGCTGCAGAAAACCCACTGGACAGCAACTTACAACCCCCTAAACTCATTCCTGCTGCTATCCAGCCCCGTATTCGATCACCGGCAAACTTCCCTGCATCCTGGAAGCCTTTCTCAGCCCCCCAGCCCTCTGCCGAACCCCTCCCGGCAGCTGGATTCTGAGTTCCAGCCCCCTCCAGTCGTAGACAGGCCTTTGCCACACTGTTGAGACCTGAAGTTGAGCCCCGGGTGGCTCTCCCGTCTACTCCACAACCCTCCGAAGACATCTCCAGCCCTCCCTTTTTTATATTGTGCGAGTCCAAGGTGTGTTTGTTATTTATTTACAGTTGAGTCTTGTGTTTAATCTCTAATTGTTGAGATATTAATTTGTAATTCTTAATTTCAGTTATTTAAGTATTTGTGTTTCCTCATTTAATTAGTCATTTCATTTCGCGCACTCTCGCGTTTGCACTCCTCTCTTGTTATCTTCATTTAAAGCTTTTGTTTTGTGGAAAAATCAAATCATTTTGTTTTATAAAATATCTTATTGCAAGTTTGGCTTCGTCGGAAATTATGTTTGCATTTATCCTTAAGTTCCCTTAGGGCCTTACCCTACGTCAACTAAGAGGAAACTTTTTTTGCTTTTCTTATTCAATAACACAATGGGTCTATCTATAACTTACAACGATGGCATAAGCGTAAATAAAAACAAACATAAAGAGAAAGGCCCTAAAGTATTAAAAGATACTAAAGACTCTCACTACTCATAACATAGACTCGGTTAATAAGACTCGAAATAAAGATGCATGACATTGACTTCATAACGACATGATTACTATTTACAATTCATAATAAAGAAACATTGCATCCCCCTAACAACTGGTCCAACATATTGCCGACCACCGCCTTAATGTATTCCCCATACTAATGATATGGTTGAAGCTCACTAGGACACTTTAAAATTTGTTTTTGTCATCTACTGAAAACTTGACTCCTACGAAGACCTCACAATTGTGCATGCCACCCTGCGCCTCATCCAACAACAAATCACCCATCTCCAGCCGTTCAACTCCAATTGCAACTCCGACAATTCCATACTGTTATTCCCCCCAAAGTTTTCATCCTCGGCACTGGTGGCAAACATCTTGTTAGGAACCTTCCATCCCCTACCAACAACTTCTGACTACCTCGCCATTTGAAGTTCCCCATATTTTAGGGCTCAGACCTATTTATCTGGATAACATGTGTAGAACACTAATTCACCTCTAAAACAGTCATGAGATCAACAAGGTGGAGTGGGCCTTGCTTGGCATGGATGGATCCACACTCCATTGTATACATTGGCTTTGTCAATGTGACCAATACTTAACATGACTGAATTTGACAACAGAGATAGTTCAACGATAATCTCCGTTGCATGGGAAGTGCCTACTAGCATTTAAATCTGATTCAGTAAATGAGCGCAATCAACGACTACATCATCAAGTTCATTGAGCTTGTCGCACCAGTCTCCGGTCTTTCCGAAGACCACTACCTATGTTATTTCATGCATGAGCTCCACCCTAATATTTGTGCTCTTAATCGCACACTTGTTCTAAAGATGCTCTCTCAAGCTCTCGACATGTCTGCAATGTGATGGCTAAGCTCTTACCTGTCCTGACCCAAACCATACATTCCGTCATCAATACAAACCACAACCCACCTACCCTCCACATTGAACCCACAGACATATCCCAACCTTGTACCCCCTTATCCACCCACCACTAAAACTCCCCTTCTTCCTCTACCACCCACTAAAATAACCCAACGATGCATCTTTCCAACCAGGAATACAATGACCTTCGAAGCGAAGACTTATACTTCTGTTATGAATAAATTTATTCCCCACTTCATGACTACCCTCTTAAAAAAGCAACGGAATGAACCTTTCCGATTTTGAAACACTTTAGTTTGACGCTGACATGGGGCACTCGGTGATATAACACAACTCAAGGCCTTTGATCTACCAATATTCTTGTTCGTTAGTGTCTCGGGACCACGCGCTATGAAATTACATGGCATCATTCATAATCACCGGGTTGTCCTCGCGATGGATAGCAATGTAAGTCACAAATTCATCTATTTTAACTTAGCAAAGCGCCCACCAACTGCCTGATTGTGATGAAATACTGTGACAACTTCGACATTATTTGGAACAACAACGCATGTTTTAACAAGCTAATAGGCACGACAAAGACGTCTCCTTTTCAGCGGGTGACCAAGTATTTGTTAAACTCTACCCATATAGACAAATGTCGGTGGCTGCACATGTGCCCCCAAAATTATCAGTTTATCATTATGGGCCATTTCGTGTTCAAAACCACTATGGTGAGGTAACTTACAATGTGGACCTCCCCCACATGCCACGTACAACCAATGTTTTGATATCTCTCAATCGAAACGTTCTCTTGGCCATCACCTGATAGACCAACTCTACCTCTCAGACTCACACTTGACAAGCCACTGACGTTTGTGCCAATGAAGATTACCGGACAACATACCATCCAACTCAATTCAACCTAAGCTCCTTAAGTTCTTGTCAAATGGAACAATCGTCCACCCTCAAAAGCTATCTTGGTAGATTACGATGAGTTGCTCCATCAGTTTCTGGATTTTTGTTGTTGGAGCCGAGATCTTGGCCCGCAAAAAGCCAAGGTCTCAACTCGCAAGTTTGGACTATAGTATGAACGAAGGTTACCAGATCGTGAGTGACCACAAAAACAAAAAGCAAAGGAGTAGACAAAATACTATTTTATTGCTTGACGAGGTCGTGCTACATTATGAAGGTCCTTCTGCATATCCAGGAGTGCATAAGAACTTCCCCTCCCGAACTAAGTGTTGTGCGAGTTCGGGGGAAGGCAGGTTAGGTCGCCAAATCTTTAAATGAGCCACCTTCGTGGGGTGTGAACGGTCTCCTACCCGTTACAATGGAGTTATATTTATAGGCAATGACAAAAGATGGGGGATGGACGTTGTTGTCAGAAGGTGGACTCCATCCCCATGCGAGGTCAATACGAGCTCGACTAGGTGATCTGCTGAGCTCTCGAAGGTGATCTGTTGACTCACTGAAGTAATCTGTCGAGCTCGACGAGGTCGCTGAGGATCGGGATCCTCTCCATTTGGGACCCCAAATGGAGGTCCATTTCATGGTGAGGATTGATTCCCACTTTATCTAAAGGTGCATAATTTTTTTTTATTAAAAGAAAAATATAAAAGGATGGGATCAGTGAAACCGTTGGATCAGTGAATCCGTCAGATCAGCCACCAATTAATCTGGACCGTGAAATGGATACTATTCATTTGGACTCAAATGGAGAGGATCCTGGTACATCTGCTGAGGTCTCTGAGGTGATCTGTTGACATCGTCGAGGTGCTCTGCTGAGGTCGTCGAGGTGATTTACTGAGGTTGTCGAGGTGATCTCTGAGTTCGTCGAGGTGATCTCTGAGCTCGCCGAGGTGATCTGCTGAGGTCATCGAAGTGATCTGCCGAGGTCATCGAAGTGATTTGTTGAGGTCGTCTGAGATGCCAGAGAGACATGAGAGATACTTTGTTGATCGCGTGAGATGTCGGAATTGTTTGAAGCGGAATTGGGCGAGGTGTTGCAATGAGGAATTAAGCTTCGCTAATACCAACGAAAGTTGGGTGCGAGCGATTGTGAGTTTAAGTGCGAATTAGAGGAACAAAATTTTTTGTCCTACTGATGAGTAGTATTTTGTACCTATTTTTAGTAATAAATTTAGTATAATATTAATTTGAATTAGTAATATTTTGTTTAGTTTCCTTTATAAATTGTTTCTTTCTATATTTTATGTACTAACTTTAGCGTTATTTTCATTTTGTAGGTTTTCTGCAATTTTTGGGCCGAATTGGTAAAATTTCTAAGTACACGGCTTCAGTCACACCCGTGACCGAGGTTGTGTCATCTTAAAGCCCAATTCCAGCTCACTGCCGCTATTCTGAAGCCAAACCGTGAAGAATTTCAAGGTGACGCCTGTGACCGAGGCCGTGTAGCCTTATCTCGCCGATGCTGAAGTTGTCCCGACGATATGAAGCCTTTCACGACGATATACAAGTCACGCCCATGTCAACTGTTGGTCACGCCCGTGTTCAAGCCCTGTCATGTCCGTGTCTGTTGATTCATCCTCCTGGACATGCCCAACTGCCAGTTCAATGAATTCTGCCGCCTCGTGCCGAAGTCATGCCTGTGTCGCTCAAATGTCACGGTCGTGTAACCCAGATACATCTCCCTAGTTCACGCCCAGCTCACTCAAAATCAATGCAACCGCCTTCCCCCAGCCCCCAGGTCACGCCCTAGGTCACACCTGTGACCTAGGCCGCGTATTTCCCGAAACACTAAATCCACTCGATTTTGCCACAGCTGCCGCCAGATTTATCCCCCTGCCATCAATCTCAGGTCACGCCCTAGGTCACGGCAACCCCGTGACCAAGGGCGTGTAACCCAAATTTTCAGCCTATAAATTGAAGCCCGAATCCAGCGGTTTTGAGGGGTCCACCTCTGCCCTTTTGGGTGGATCAATTTTTCATTTCCTGTATTTTTCCTTTATGTTAGTTAGATTTTATTTCAATGTATTTTCATTTATGCAATATAGTTTAGAAATTTACTTTCAACAATGTACTTTCTTTTTATTCTTTCTTTTATCATGTAACTTTTTATTTGGTAATGATAAGTAGTTAATTAATTTAGTCTTGATCATTACAAGCTTTGATATGAAATAAATATTTTCCCTTTTATTATCTCTTTTTTCTTTCCTTAGATTTATTCTTGATTTGAATGTATCGAGTTCATATGTCGATGTATGAATTTCATATCTGTTTTCGTATTCTAGTTAGCCGAGAGGCTCGTGCGTACAAATCGATCGCTCAAGAATAAAAAGAGTTGCACGCAACCCTCGAGAAAGGATGGCGTAAGTCTTCCATATTGGAGTTAAATCCAATAGCGAGATTCACCTCGTAATGCGAGTTTTAGGTGTTCGATTTGAGAACGAGAGTTCGGTCGATCAATCTAAACTTAGTTAGGCAATCCTTGAGAGAGATGCATTCATATTTTGGGAATCTCCACAGTCAAGGCTTAGATTAGAGTTATAAATTTATCTTTTCTATTTCATTTCAAAGGGAGTTGTGATCAAGTTTAGTTTCTTTTTCTTTGTTTTAGTTTTAATTATGAATTTATCTTAAGTTTTATTCGGTAAAATAATAGTTGTTTTCTTCAATTAGAAGTACTCGACAAGACCAAGATTAATACAACCTTGATATTTCTAATATCCTGTGTTATATTTCGATAGGTGCACCTGCCTTTATCGTATATAGATTGAAGAATAATAAAATTCTCTTATATCACCTACTCTGATACCATGTAGAAATAGTAATTCACATATCTTATTCAAGAGAGTATATGCACATTTATAAATACAAGGAGGAAATAAAACTATCCTAGGCAATGTGAGGCAAATATATATACAAGAGTAAAATGAAAGTGGGCCTTCCGAATGGGCCTTCGTCATTAGGCTTTAATAATCTTCAACAAAGATGAATTGCTTAGTTTAGATATGGATGATGAAGATTGTTAATCATATGCCTTGAATCCCAATATTTTTGGCTTTCCTAATTTAACATCATCATACGATCCAGTGAGTGCGAGGGTGTAATGGGTCGGTGGAGGATTACATCCCGTAAGGGATCGCAGCGTCCCTTCTTGGATTCCGTCGAATTTTGTGAGGAAAGGGAGGAGGAGATCTGGCTGACACTTGCACATGCTGGGAGAGATAGAGAGAGAGGGAGGAGATTCTTCTTCTTGCTTCTTGCTACCCAAAAGAGAGAGAGACCAAAGAACTTAAATAGAGAGGGCCTCCCACCTTAGGCCTTACACAAGTGGGAAAAGTAAATAGGCTAGAGTCATCATTAAAGCAAGCTAGCATATGCCCCATTTGGGCTTAAACAATGGGATATGACAAAACATAAAGTCTACTCCTTGGATGTCGTGATCCCCATCATGTCGCCATGACCCCCATCATGTCGTCGTGACCCCTATCATAGTCTCGTTCCTCGTGCGCATTGTTGCGGCGCTCATACGTCTTGCCCCAGTGCACGTCGATGGCGGCGCGGTTGGTAACATCATCCGTCCCTTCGAGTGGTGGCTTGCACACAAGCTGGGATGGAAAGGGGACGATAGGGTCGGTCGGTGGCTCGCCGATGAAGGGCTTCAGGCGCGAGACGTGAAAAACATTGTGGATGCGGCTGCCCGGTGGAAATTGGAGTTGGCAAGCGACGTCGCCGATACGTCGAAGAATCTGGAAGGGGTCGTGAAAACGGGGGCCCAATTTGGCAGAGGGCGGCAGGGGGTGGATAAAGACTTGGGGGTAGGGTTGTTTTTTGAGCCAAACCCAATCCCCAATGCTTAGGATGATGTCGCGGTTGTAGCGGGTCTCCATGTGATGATGGGCCTGGAGGAGGCATTCGCGTGCGAGAGCAATGAGTTGGTCTCGGTCGATGAGCTCTTGGTCGAGTGCGGAGAGGGAGGTTGAACCGTGGTCATAAGAGAGAATGCGTGGAGGATCGCGACCGTAGATGAGACGAAACGGGGTCGTTTGTAGTGTCGTATGGTACGAGGTGCTGTAACAGTATTCGATCCATGAGAGCCACGTCGTCCAACTTTTCGGACGATCTCCAACGAGGCAGCGGAGGTACATTTCGACCGTGTGGTTGACCACCTTGGTTTGCCCGTCCGATTGAGGATGATAAGCCGAAGAAAAAACCAATTTAGTACCGCATATGCGGAAAAGTTCCGTCCAGAAGCGACTCGTAAAGACTTTGTCGCGGTCGGAGACGATGGATTCTGGGAGGCCATGTGGGCGGAAAATCTCCGAAAAAAATGACTGTGCAACGCATTCGGCGACCAAGGGGCGGCTAAGGGCGAGAAAGTGCGCTCCTTTGGAGAAGCGATCGACGACAACCATTAGAACGGATTTACCGTGGGAAGTAGGGAGGCCCTCCACGAAATCCATCGAAACATCCGCCCAAATCTGTGTGGGAACCGGTAACGGTTGGAGCAGGCCTGCCGGAAGGAGATGTTCGGACTTATGTTGCTGGCATATGAGGTAGCCAACGACGAATTGGTGAACCAAGCGCCGGAGTCCACGCCAAAAGAATTCACGACGGAGGCTTTGCAAGGTATTCTGGGCTCCCCGTGAGATCTACCATGGGTCTCTTCCAAGAATTGCGGTATCAACTGGGAGGTGGCATTGAGGTAGAGGCAATCTTTGTAGAGGATAAGACCAGAGGAGGCGAACCAATCCGACGGCATGACCCCATCCAAGATGCGTTGGAGTAGTTCCGCTAGGCTCGGTGAGGACTGGTTTTCGCGGCGGACATCATCCAGGAAGGAGGAGTGCGGGTGGGAAACGGCGAAGAGATACTCCATGGAGTTGTCGGGTTCATCCGGTGCAAGGCAGCGACCGCGCGATTCAGGGCCTCATGTTCAAACCGGAAGTCGAAGCCGAGAAGCTTGGAGACCCATCATTGTTGAGGGACAGTAGTGAGGCGTTGCTCGAGCAGATATTTGAGATTAAAATGATCCATCCGAATGACAAAGGAGCGACCCCATAGATAGGGCCTCCAGTGTTGAATGGCCTTGGAAAGGCCGATAAGTTCTTGTTCGTACGCCGACAAATTTTGGTGGCGTCGAGGAGTGGGCCGGCTGAAATACACAATGAGATTTCCGTTTTGTTGCAAAACTGCCCCAGATCCGAGCGTGGAGGAGTCACATTCGATGAGGAACTCTTTGGTGAAGTCCGGTAATTGAAGAACCGGAGCGTTTTGGAGCGCCCGTTGGAGGTCGTGGAAGGCGGTTGTGTCCGTGTCGGTCCACGCGAAGCTATTTTGCTGAGCAGATTGGTGAGGGGCTGGGCGATGATGTTATATCTGCGGATGAAGTGTCGGTAGTAGCCTGTGAGGCCCAAGAAGGCACACAAGTCCCGAATCGTGCGCGGTAACGGCCCTGAAGCAATGCCATATAGTTTGTCGGGATCCTCCGAAACCCCGAGGGAGTGGACCACATGGCCGAGGTAGGCCACACTCTGTTTGCCGAAGACACATTTGGAGGTCTTGAGGTGGAGACGATGTTGGCGTAGCAGCTCGAAGACCTTGCGGAGATGGCGCAAGTGGGCGTCCTAAGAGGTGTTGTAAATCAAAATACAACAACAACAACAACAACAACAACAACAACAGAACCCATATAGTCCCCAATCATTGGGGGTATGGGCGGGGGAAGATTGGAAACAAACCTAACCTTTGGCACTATGCACAAAGTGGCTTCTCTCAGAGGAGAAAGACCTAACCTTTGACAATAAATGCACAAAGTGGTTGCTCACAGAGTACCACTGAAATAGTGGCCACCTATACCGTCACGTTTGCTGCAGAATCATGCCCTCAAATCAAAGCCAAAGACATCAGAGAGGGCAGACCCAAGAATTCATTTTGATTTATGTGCACATAACCATGCTTCCTTCATTCAGCATCCAGAGCATTGGTGAAGCACAAATGTTGTAAATCAAAATATCATTAAAAAAAACTAGCACGGACTTACAGAGTAGTTGTTGGAAGACTTCGTTCATCAAAGCCTGGAAGGTTGAGGGGGCGTTGGTGAGCCCGAATGGTAGCACCAAAAACTCGAAGTGGCGCAGTGGGCGTCCTAAGAGGTGTTGTAAATCAAAATATCATAAAAAAACTAGCACGGACTTACAGTGTAGTGGTTGGAAGACTTCGTTCATCAAATCCGGGAAGGTGGAGGGGGCGTTGGTGAGCCCGAATGGTAGCACCAAAAACTCGAAGTGGCCGTGATGCGTGCGAAAAGCCATTTTTTCTACGTCTTGGGGGTGCATCCACACCTGATGATAACCAGAGTAAAGGTCTAGTTTGGAGAAGTACATGGCGCCATGCAGCTCATCGAGTAGCTCTTCGACAACTGGAATAAGAAATTTGTCCTTCGCTGTCAGTTGATTTAAGGCACGGTAGTCGACGCAAAAGCGCCACGAGCCGTCTTTCTTGTGTACGAGGAGAGTCGGGGATGAGAATGGGGAGATGCTGTGTTGAATAAGGCCTTGTTGGAGCATGAGGGAGTATTGGCTCTCGATCTCATCTTTTTGTAAGAAGGGATAGCGGTAAGGGCGGACCACGACCAGGGGGGGGGGGGGGGGGGCGGAAGGAGGTGGATACGGTGATCCTGATGGCTTGTCGGCGGGCGGGAGTCCGAAATAGTGAAGATATCCGGGAATTCTTGTAGGAGTAGATCGAGCTCGGGTATGTAGGAGTCCGTCGAAAGAGTAGGCCCTTGGAGAGCGAAGGCCGAACGGAGAGTTTGTGGAAGTTGACCGGACCATTCGATCAAGTTGTTGCCGTGGTGCCAACGCATGGATAGAGCGTCAAAATCCCAAGTGATGGGCCCCAAGGTGCGGAGCCATCGCACCCCCAATACCACGTCGAAACCTTGAAGATCGATCAACAGAAGATCAATTTGAAATTTATGGGAGCCCAACATGAGGATCACCCCGCGACATATGCCCGGGCATGTCATGGTTTGGACATTTGCTACCGCGGCTTGAAGGCGGGAGCATGGAGTGATGTGGATATATAGTCCCTCGGCTGTGAGGCGGTTGCTGAAGTTGTGCGTGCTCCCGGAATCCATGAGAGCCGCGTAGGTGTGGTCCGCCAAAGAAACTTGCATTTGTATAATATGGCCTTGGAGCGTATGGGCGGCGGAGATAGCATGGAAAAGGATCTCTGGAGGTTCCGTGTCCTCATTGTCCTCATCGTCATCGGAGGGATCATCCACCTCGACCCCCAAAAGGCACTTGCAACGATGGCCTGGCCCGAAGGGTTCGTCACAGTTAAACACAACCCCTTAGCGCGGCGGTCGGCCATTTCCGACATCGAGAGCCGGCGCTGATACGGTGGACGGCTTGCTGCATAAGTCTTGGGCGGGGGAGGGCTCGGCTCGCCGCCCTTGGAGGGAAGAACGTTGGGTTTGTTTCCCCGGCCGGCATTGCTGAAGTCGCGGCGATCCAGAAGTGGGCGGTCTAGAAGAAGTCGACGCTCACAGGCCCGGGCTAGATTCATTGCCGTTGTGAGGTCGGGCGACACTTGGAATTTGATGTCCAAGCGAAGACGCTTGTGGAGGCTGGCTGTAAAGAAGGGAACCTGCTGCTCAAGGCGGACAGTTGACACGCCAAGAGGAGTTGGAAGGGCCCGAGGTAGTCGTCGAGCGGTCCGGTCTGTCATAAGGCGATGAGGTTCCCGAGGGAGTTTCCCCTTAGTGGTGGGCCGAAGTGGAGAGTGCACGCCGTGCTGAAGTCATCCCGGAGTAGGTCGCGGCATTCACGACGGAGTTGTATGAACCACATTTGGGCTGCGCCCATGAGGTGAAACGAGGCGAGGCCGAGTTGGTCTTCCGGCGGAGTGCGTTGCGTGGAGAAGTAAAGCTCGCACCGGGTGAGCCATGGAAGTGGGTCATTGTGGCCGTCGTACACGGGAAAGTCCATCTTCGAGTAGCGCGGAGGTTGGCCGTCGGAGGACGGAGTCGAATTTCCTTCCGGAGGTGGACTCGTAGGAGTATGGAGTGGCGGCGGAGGTGGTTTGTTAGGGGGGAGGCGTGCGACTCGGAGGGTCTGGTGTCGTGCACGGGCGCCCGTAGGCCGGCGATTTCGGCGCCTTGGAGGTCAAATGATGTTTGCTTGCGCGCAATCGCGTCCAGGATGGGTTGGAGGATGGGAGTAGCTGGTTGTTGTCTGTCATGGCTGCGGGTTGAGGAAGAAGTCCGGCGCCGGGGGAGGGAGTAGGAGGTCCGGCCAGCACTTGCACAGGTGGGGAGAGATAGATAAATAGAGAGAGAGAGAGGGAGGAGATTCTTCTTCTTGCTACCCAAAAGAGAGAGAAACCAAAGTACTTAAATAGAGCCTCCCACCTAGGCCTTACACAAATGGGAAAAGTAAATAGGCTACAATCATCATTAAAGCAAACTAGCATATGCCCCACATTTGGGCTTAAACAATGGGATATGAAAAAACATAAAGTCTACTCCTTAGATGCCGTGATCCCCATCATGTCGCCGTGACCCCCATCATAGTCGTGTTCCTCTTGCGCGTTGTTGTTGCGGCGCTGATACGTCTTGACCCAGTGCGCGTTGATGGCGGTGCGGTTGGTAACACATCACTTCAGGAGTCCACGTCCTCTCATTGGAACCTATCGAGATGAGTTTTCTGGGGTTCCGCTATAACCATGGGAGGACCCACGCACGGACACGCCCGGGCACGTGCTCGGGCGTGAAAATTCGGAAAAGGAATTAAGCCTAGTTCCGCCAGTTTCATGCCCTAATATTTTTTCTCATTCGCCAGTCTCCAGGTCTCCTCGGCGGCGATTTTGGACTGCGATTCAGCGAGCGATAGTGTAGAATGGAATAATCGAAGAAGCCCTCTCAAGTCTCCACCTCTCCTCAACGGCTGCCTGCCTCCAGTCGCTCCGCCTGTCCCTCTGTCTGCAAGGCAGCAGTCGGCGAGTACTGATTTACGATTTGCTCTATTTACTATTACTATTACTCTGATTTTGTTAGTGTTGTTCTATTAATGTTACTTTAGGGGTAATGACTTATGTTGGCTGGAGTATGTACTACTTCCATTCAGACTTTTAATAGTGATATGTTGCTCTCATGTTGTTTGTGTGTTCTTTGCATATTAGTTGTTACTCCTGTTAGTCTGGCTTTTTTTTACCGTTGTTGAGTTGTTCAATTTTGTTAAACGAATGGAGAAAGGAAAATACATCATAATATTATTGGAGTGAACTTGATTGTTGAGTTGCTCATCATTTTTTGTTTTTTGAGTTGCTCATCATTTTTTGTTTTTTGAGTTGCTCATCAATTTATGTTTTTATCATTCTTTGTAGTGGTCTTTTTTGTGCAATGAAAAAATACATCAATAATGATATGAATGTTAAAATTTATTGTGCCCAGGCAACACCAAAATTCTAGTTCTGTCACTGGCTATAACAAATTGTATTTGCTGTAATAAAATTTTACTTGGCAAAAATATGAAATCGGTCACTCGACTTTAACACCTTTTCAAAATCAGTCTATTAATTTTTTTTTGCGTAATTTTAGTCCCTCAACTTTTCTCACATCGCTAGCACAAAACCAAGTTATCACGTTTAGTGTCATGCTGCAAAACAGAGCCTAAATAATCAATGTACGCCTTTAATTTCAGCAGCCTTTCGACGTGTTTTGTTTCTCGTTCTTGTAAATGGTTTATTATCCCATATATATATATACACACACACACGAATAATTACCAAAACTTCCCCCGGGAGATAGCATAATTATAGATTGCACCCCTCTTATTATTGAAATTACAAAAACCTCCCCTGAATGTTATAAAACATAACATTTACCTCCCCTGAAGTTTATATTTCATAACATCCATGCACAAAATCCGGAAGATAGCATAATTATAGATTACACCCCTCTTATTATTGAAATTACAAAAACCTCCCCTGAATGTTATAAAACATAACATTTACCTCCCCTGAAGTTCATATTTCGTAACATCCATGCACAAATTCCGGAAGATAGCATAATTATAGATTGCACCCCCCTTATTATTGAAATTACAAAAAACTCCTCTGAATGTTATAAAACATAACATTTACCTCCCTTGAAGTTCATATTTCATAACAACCATGCACAAAATTTGGAAGATAGCATAATTATAGATTGCACCCCTCTTATTATTGAAATTACAAAAACCTCTCCTGAATGTTATAAAACATAACATTTACCTCCCTTGAAGTTCATATTTCATAACATCCATGCACAAAATCCCCCCCCCCCCCCCCCCGAAAATGTACTCCGGAGGGGGTGTTACTGCGCATGAAATGTGAACTTCAGGGGAGGTAACATTGAGGGGAGGTTTTTGTAATTTCAATAATAAGAGGGGTGCAATCTGTAATTTTGCAAACTTGGAGGGGAGGTCCCTGTAAATGCCCCTATATATATAGTCCAAAAGTATTGTATTAAAGCCCATGCGTTTTGATCTTTCAAACAGCTACTTGGACCTCAACACAGTAGAGTTTAACCTTGGAGAAGCTCTTGAAGCAGTCATGGCCCAGGGAATGGAACTAAGCAAGGAACGCCAGGTCTCCCTTGTTCATGATTCGCCTGCAGAAATATCTTCCATGAATCTCTATGGAGACAATTTAAGGCTTCAGCAAGTTTTGGCGAACTTCCTTCTAAACGCTCTTCAGTTCACCTCGCGTGCTGGAGGATCATTTGTTCTACGCGCCATCCCGCGAAAGCAGAATATAGGAACCGGAGTGCAGATCGTCCATCTCCAAGTTTGGTAATTTCTAGTCAGAATCCATCATGCATCAAACACAACATATTGTTTACATGAATTCCTCTTATTTTCAAAATTTTGGCCGTGCTTGGGAGAGTTGGTGACCGTTGTAAAAAACACAGGTGGCATTGACCGCCATTTCCCCCAAAAAATATTTTGGGTCAAAATATCGCCACGGCGATCCTAGTGTGACCTCAAAAATGGAGTTTGGGCCAAAAACGATGTCTCAATGGTCAAAGTGCAGGAAAAATGCCACAGCTTAGGACCGCAATTTCACGCTGTCACCGCTCAAATGTCAGGGTTGTCCCTAACAAGGCCTTATACTCTATTTGAGACATATGTAGCGTTTGAATGGTGCGGCGTGAAATTGTGGTAGTTAACACAATCATGGATATTTACATTTATTCAGAACGTCTAGCGTTCACCGCCGACAGCCTAAATTGTCGTTTTGAAAAAATAGCGTCCGTGACCGCACTTACCTGAATGCTGACCGCATTATTCACAACTGCATTCATAAACATCATTACTCTCCCACCTCTCTCCCAAACAGCGCCTCAATCTCATTTCCTATGAATCGTCGGGATGCTCTTGATGCAGGATTGTTCATCCCGCGCCGGGAATACCGGAGCCTCTAGTGCAGGAGATGTTTCACCAGAGCGCGGGCACTTCCAGGGAGGGGCTCGGTTTGTTCATTAGCCAAAGGCTTGTGAAGATCATGAATGGAACTGTTCAGTATCTCAGAGAGGCTGAGAGTTCATCTTTCATCATTCTTGTAGAATTCCCTCTAGCTTCTCATGGCGGCGCGACGCTGTGAACCTGACTTTATTCTTGCAAGATGCATCGGAAAAATCCGAAGAGAATGGCTGGAGCCTCCTGCGCACACCGAGTAAGCCCCTGCAGTTTTCTCTGTAACTTCAATCTTGAGTCTTGAAACATTTTTTTGTATCATTTGTACATTAAATTAATTAGTGGATGAGGGAGTTGAAAAAAGTTGTTTTCTTTGTTTCTCTACAGGGCTCTTCTATCATTTTGCCTTCTCTCAAAGTGCTCATGACATATTATTTCAGGTGTATGCTGATACTTTTTGGCCTGCTGAGATCACTAACCAATGCGTTGTAGGCCGAGAGACCCTTTATCTATATTAAGTGTACAAAATCATATGAATTGGGACTATATTCTCAACATGTCCCTTCCTATGTAGGGTTTTTGGCCTCTAACATATGAGCTTTTTGATTGGGTGATGTGAGAGTGGGGTCATTGGGCCTAGCCTGCTCTAATACCATGTTAGTGTTAGAACTCAAGCTTCGAACCTAAAGACAATTGGTTGTAGGTAGACGGGCCGAGGATCTATATTAAATTGACTTAGGCTATATTAGTTTTACATTGTGGGACTATTCTCAACACACACCCTTCGCATGTAGGGTCTTTGACCTCTAACACATTGGCTACTTTTGTTTAATTGAGTGATGTGAGAGTGAGCCGATAGGCCTAGCCTGTGCCGATGCTATGTTAGAACTCATGTTTTTAATCCGACGCCAATTGATTGTAGATGGAGGGACAGAAATTCTGTATTAAGTGCACAAAATTACATCAATTTTTCCATTGTTAGACTATTTTCAACAGTTAGAACTTACATAGCACCAATGCCTTCTGCCTAAAATCAAATGGCTATTGGTGGATGAGCTCAAAATCTATTAAAAGCTTACAATACCTTAATCTTTTAGTCTACCAACCCTACTAAATAAGTTTTTATCCCTGTTAATTCCAAGGTTTGATTTGTCACTCCAATGGAGATCGGATAAGTAGCGGAAAAAAAAGGAATTGGGGCATTCGATTTAGAACTGGAGGTCAATTTTATTGGAACTGAACCTCCAATTTCAATTCCAAAGCTTCAATTCCGTACGACTGAACAGAATTCAATATATAAATTTTGCCTTGATTTCTCTGTCCTTGTTATATTACATTCTTTGGCCATCTATTACAGAAAAGTTCAAACATTCTTTTAACATATCATTATCTGCAAAATTGCGTGCAAGCTTATACTGTTTTCTCGTAGGCTCTGTTTGGGGTGCGTCTGTCGCCTTGTTGCATCACAGGCACCCCATACTCGGCTTGTTGTGGGCTTGGGCTCAAGCATAACACGTCCTGTATACATGAATGTTGTTTTGTCTCGTGGTGCGATGACTAATTTTATTTTTACATTGGTTTATCATTCGAATGCTCACTTTTTTGTATCCGCGATGTTTGGATGCTACTATTCAATGCCAATTGCTTTATTTGCTCTTGTGTTTATGTTTACCGCACACGCACACTGCATTATTGGCGGTTAACAATGAGCGTTTTAGAAGAAACATCATGGCCATGATTTATTCCTTTCATGTAATCCAGTCTCCCGATAGTCGTGCCGGGAGACTGCAATCGTGCGCTCGGGAGGCTGCGAGTGGTGTGAGTGATATCGTGTTGTCGCACTGTCACTGTCGGGGAACGATCTTGGCCACAAATATATATTAGACTATTAGTAGTTTTTTATTTTTATTTTGGAATACAAATAAGATGTTTTAAAAAGTAGCAAAGAATAATGTGAGGTGTTTTCATATATTTCCAAAACACTTGTCTTTTTTTCTTTCAAAAGAAGCATAAGCCAGCTCCATTGGAGTCAATATTTCCTATTAATTGATTGAATAGTTAATAATTAGTTGACATTATTTTAACTAAATTTAATATTTATTTTTAATCATTCAATTTCATAAATAAATTAAAATTAAACAACTAATTTTATAGTGGATTAAAATAGTTCTAATTAAGTATTAAATTGTTCATCATCACCAAGTTTAACTAATATCTAGTTATAATTTTTCACTCTGACCAACTAAATTTTTTTTTTTAATATATAAAATATATCATATATATCTCGTTGAAGAAATCAAATCTAGCCGTCCGATTACTTATGCAGTGTAATGGTGAATATAATGCTAGATTTACTAGATCTCCTGTATCTACTACGGTAAGTCATATGCCTATATTTTTAGGTCACCGCTGTCATCTAATGTGAAATTAAGATTTTACTTCTACATACATTGAAAATTTAATACTATAAGTTAGGTAATCGGGCGAGCCATGCGACCCAAATTTTTATCTCTGAAAAAATAAGTTGGTGGGATTTGAAGTGACTTCATTTTTAGAACTACCTTGCATCCTAACCAACCCGTTATTTTGAAATTATTGAAATTTCAACACATACATATTTAGTTAGATAGAAAAATATAGTTATCATAACTTCGTATCTATCGTTTAATATGTAATTAATTATATATTACAAAAATCACACTAATTTCTATTTTAATACGCAGTTTAATTTTATAATACTAAGATTCATCTCAAAAATAAATTAAATTTTCTCTCCATTTATCAATTATCATTTGCTTTCATCCATACATTATCCTTAGTTTTTAAATCAATTATAATTTGTGTGTAATAATACTTGTTGTAGCTCGAGGCATTAACATATATAAAGATATGAGTGATGGTGCACGGGTGCGGGCGAAGTCCGCTTGGATGCGGGCGAAGTCCTCCTGACGAATGTTGTCGCCCGTCGAATATTGCCGCCGGACGAATGTTCCTCCCCCCTCGTCAAATGCTGTCGTGCGAATGTTGCAGCACGCCGAATGTTGTCGTGTGAATGTTGCAGCACGCCGAATGTTGGCGCCCGCCGAATGTTGTCGGCCGATGAATGTTGTCGCCAGACGAATGTTGCCGCCCGCCGAATGTTGTTGATCACACGAATGTAGCCGCTAGCCAAATTTTGCCGCCAGGCGAATTTTGTCACCCTCCGAATGTTGGCGCCCGACGAATGTTGCGTCTCACCGAATGTTATTTTTCGTCGAATGTTGTCGTCTGTCGAATTTAGGCGGGCGCGCGAATGTCGTCGCCCGTCGAATGTCGTCGCTCACCGAATGTTGGAGCCCGACGAATGTGGGCGCCCGTCAAATATTACTGCGCGCCGAATGTATTAGCCCGACGAATGTTGTCGCTCGCACGGGAGACGTGACTATAAACATACTAACATTCACAGGAGAAGGTGGCGGAGCAAGAGCCGCTACAGCTGGAGAAGAAGAAGAGCTCGGGAGAAGAAGATGGGCAAAGGTCTTTTTCTGTGATCGACTGGAGGTGTACATCGCCGCCGAATGTGAAAATCTGGAGCCGAATGTGCACGCCGTCGCCGGTAAAGCCGACTGGAGGTTGCTCTGGGCTTGTCCCCGGAGAGGAAGGGCTCGTCGATGGAGAAGAACAGGGGCACACACTATTTCTGGCGGATGCGCTCCTTCTCGCCGCGGGAGAGGAAAAGGCGGAACGAGAGGGCAGCGGAATTGCGAAAACTTAGGTCACAAGGTAAGAATTCGTGTGGAGCAGAATTAGGCTAGTATGAATTACCGTGGAATTGGATTCAATTTCATGCATTTAATTAGGGTTTAGGGTACCATTCCAATTCCAATTGGATTCCTCCAATTCCGTCTAAACAAACTGAACCTAGTGTACTAATTTTTGTCCGAATCTGGTGAAATAGTTGAAATCAAATTTCATAGCGAGGAGATTCCGTTCCCGCCATAGCCGCTCCATCGCGCTCTTCCCTCTCAAGTCTCGGGCCACTACTCCTAGTCGGATAGTCCTTCCCCTACTCTTTCGAGCCCCTCCTCCCTCCAGCTTCGCCGGCGACTTCTTCTCCGAAGGGTTTCGAGCATTCCTCTCGATCTGCAGTGGCCGAGTTCCGCTTCTTCCACAATTTCCCCTACTCCAGATCTGGCCGCCCGCTTCCCCCGTTTGGATGCATACTCTCCGGACTAGGTATTCTTTCATCAACAGCATGTAAATGCTTTTCATGCACCGCGTGTATGATATTCTTCAGGAGATTGATGCATAAAATCCGACTGTTGAGGAATCTCAGTGACATGGCTTTGTAAGTATATGAGCTAGCAGCACCTGAACCATTTTAATGGACCGTGCTTTCCATCAAGGAGTGAAAACCCTAGTTCCGCAAAGCATGATCCGTTCCCGGTCTCTTCACGGGGAGGCCAAGCATTCCCATGGGTGGGCGATTTCCCTTCCCACTGATTTGTGTCCATGATTGAGCTAGGAGTGGCGAGGAGCCTGTAGCTTAGCTGGTTACTTTTGTAATAAGCCTAAAACTAGGCGTGTACTCAGAACTTAAGAGGCAATTAGACAATATCCCTGTTATCTTTTAGTTTGACATGTTAGTTACATTAGAATTAAGAGCAGCTTTAGGAATTTGATCCCGAAGGCTCGGCCCTCTTCTCTTTCGGTGCCGGAGGCCCCGCCGAAGATCTGGTAACGGTTCAAGACCTTCACAAGCCCATGAGGCTGCTGAATGCGAGGGCAGCAGCCGCCGTCTAAGGTTACACAACATGGCCGTCATTGGCTGGGGGACAATGTGGCTCCAGAAATCGGGTTTGGCCAGGTGGTACATAAGGCCCCTACTTTAGTCTAGGGAGGGTTCTGTGTCGGTTGGGGCAGACATGTGCGGGGATGGATGCGCCCTCGCTCACGCGGTTGCCTGGTGCCGCGTGAGGCGGATCCAGGGGTGATTCCATGAATAGGGCATCTATCCATGCGTGGACTGTGGCCAAGGCCGCGGTGTGGCTTCGCCATCCGAGATGACTTTGGCGAGTATTGAGTTTTAAAGTGCAATTTCGCATATTCATTCATTTCCTACCACCTCCCGTCCTGACATTGACACCTTGCGAAACTCCAAATCCTAGAGGGTTGGTTACCCGGACATCCGGCTCCGTCGCCTTTATCTCTAACGAAGGTATACAATGATTTTCCCACAGTCCCTCTTGGATAATGGACTATTGGGCAATGAATCACATTACCCCGTAGAAGCCTTCTCGGTACACAGACTATGCTTGTCCTAAGTTTATCATGGTGGCTAATGAAGATACCACCCCGGTTTGTGGCTCTGGAGATGTGCCTTTCACTCTGTCTCTCTCTCCGCCCTGTTCTTCATGTTTCTGCCTCTCAATTTAATATTCTTTCTGTTAGTCGTCTCACTCATGTTCATGACTGCTCCATCACCATTTCATCATCTTCTTCTTCTTCTTCTTTTGTGGTGCATGATCGACGAATGCAGAATATCATTGGTAGAGGACGACTATCAAATGAGCTCTACACTATGGACCCTCCCACCTCGGTTCTCTCATATGTCACCTCTGTTGATTGACATTGACGTCTCGGTTATGTTCCTCTCCATATCTTGCAAAAGGCTCTTCCTGACTTTTCTTTTTCTGACTTTACTTGTGAATCTTGTATTTGCCGGAAACAACATCGCTCTTCCTTCTCTCCTCATTGTACTCGAAGCTCTACTCCTTTTGATTTAGTGCATTTAGACATTTGGGGCCCGTATAAGGCTGCTAGTTTATCTGGATATCGTTATTTTCTTACATTTATTGATGATCACTCTCACATGCGTGGGTTGTATTTGCTGTGCGATCACTCTGAACTACTACTTGTCTTTCGCTTCTTCATTGCTGAGACTCGTACTTAATTCTCACTCTCAATTAAAATACTTCGAACAAATAATGCTCGCGAATATACAAGTCACACCTTTCATGAAACTTGCATTACGTTGGGTATTATCCACCAAACATTCTGTGCCTATACATGACAACAAAATGATGTGGCCGAGAGGAAGAATCGCCACTTCCTTGAGGTTGTCCGCTCCCTTATGTTTCAAATGCAGGTTCCCAAGATCTATTGACACTTTGTCGTTTCCACTGCATGCTATCTAATTAATTGCATACCCTCTTCCATTCTCAACTTTACAAAGTCATTCACCATCCTCTTTCCTTCCACACCCCTCTTCCCCTTGCTCACCCGTGTCTTCGACAGTGCTTGCTTTGTCCATCTCCTTGGCTCTACTATGGACAGCTGACCCCACGCGCTACCAAATATATGTTTGTTGGGTACTCTCACACACAGAAAGGCTACGTGTTTTACTCTCCCACTGATCAGAAACTTGTTACATTCGTTGATGTCACTTTCCTTGAATCAACCCTTCAACTCCTCGACTCCTATTGATAGCTTCCAACCTGCTATCCCATGTCCTAACGTCCCTATTAACGCTGACTCACCTCCTCTTCCCACACCATTTCCCGTGCTCCCAACACCGCCACCCCTCCTCTTCGTGTGTGCAATCATTCTCAGTCTGATGCTCTAAAACAGTTTCTCCCTACCGATGATGCTCCCCGGCTAGTTGATCTGCCCACGACATCTACCGCTCACCCTCTCTCTAATTATATTTCCTTACATCGCTTATCTCTCGTTCTTCACATGTTTGCGATTTCCTTGTCATCTATTTCCGCCCCCTTTTTTGTGCAGGAAGTTCTTCAGCATTCGGGGTGGCGAGCTGCGATAAATGAAGAAATGGTTGCCCTTTGGGCCAATCAGAACTGGGACCTTATCCCCTTTCCTCCTGGACAATTTCGTGTGGGATGTAAATGAGTCTTTAATGTGAAGCATCATCGTGATGGGACCGTTGAGCGCCTCAAAGCTCATCTCGTGGCTAAGCTGAATACAGTCTGTGAAGAGACGTTCTCTCTCATCGCTAAGCTGAATACGGTCCGGGTCTTACTCTCCTTAGTCGTCCATCGTCATTGTCGTTGCATCAACTCGACATCAAGAACGCCTTCCTTATTGACGATCTCACTGACTGCCTATATGCAGCAACCTCTTGGTTAGGTAACCATGGGGGAGTCCCTTGTCTGTCACTTAAATAAATCTCTCTATGGCCTTAAGCAGTTTCCTCGGGCTTGGTTTGATAAGTTCAGTCAGGTCGTTCGAGATTTTGGCTTCTCTCAGAGCTCGGTAGACTTCTCCCTATTTACTCGTCGCTACCCGACATGCATAGTGATACTTCTTGTCTATGTTGATGATATTCTCATCACGGGCAGTGATCTGAACGGTATTTCGATGATCAAGAAGCACTTGGCCTCACATTTTCAGACCAAAGATTTAAGCCACCTCCGATATTTCTTGGGTATCGAGGTAGCTCGTTGACCCAATGGACTAATCTTATCTCAACGGAAGTACTGTCTCAATTTTTTCACGACGCATACTATTCAGGATGCAAGCATGCTGACATTCCAATGGATGTCAACCACAAGCTTTGTGATAATGCATCTGATTCTGATTTGCTTCTCCCTAATTCGGAGTATTATAATCGTTTTGTTGGCAAACTCATCTATCCGACTGTCACATGACCCAATATATCCTTTGTTGTTGGGATGATCAGATGTTTCACTCATGCTCCTCGGATGTCCCATCTTCAGGTTGTCGAGTGAATCCTTCAGTATTTGAAGAATGCTCCGGGGCAAGGGCGTGTTTATAAGCCCTCCTCTTCTCTATCATTAATTGCCTACTCTGATGCAGACTATGTCGGTTCTCTCGATGACCGTCGGTATTCGAGCGACTACTGCATATATTTTGACGGACACTTGATCACCCGACGAAGCAAGAAGCAAACAGTGGTGACACGTTCTTTGGGGGTGGGGGGGGAGGTGAGTATCATTCAATGGCGTCTGCTGTTTCTGAACTCACATGATTGGAAGGTCTTCTTAGTGATCTCGGTGTGAAACTCCATCTCAGGTTGTTTTTTTATTGCGATAGTCAAGCTGCTATCCATATCGCCGAGATTCCCATTTTTCGTGAACATACAAAGCATATCGAAGTTGATTGTCACTTCATCCGGGAAAAAATTCAGCTTCACAAACTTGATTTGAGACATGTACCTGTTGCCGAGCAAATTTCTAATGTTCTTACCAAGGCCTTCCCACACCCACTATACCTCGATTCCAAGCTTGACACCTACAATTTCTATGCTCCAGCTTGTAGGGGAGTGTAGAAAAATTGAATAAGACCATGTACAAGCCCATGCATAGGCCCATTTTTCTCATGTACTGTTTAGTCTCACATCTTGGTTTGGAGTTGAATCTTCACTCCTTCCTATATATATGTACAAACTCTTCTATTATTACATGTGTGAGGAATACAATTATTATTTTTGCTTTGCATTTGATTCTTCTACAATGAGATAGTCACGAATCCTACTTTACTCCGCGACAACAATGAAAGTGTGTTGATACTTGCTACAATTCAGTTTGTCACCCGCAGACATAACATATTAAGATGAAGCAATAGTTTGTATGAGAGAAAGTACTTGAAGGATCTCTTGTCGTGGAGTACGTTCGGTGTCAAGACAACGCCGCCGACATCTTCACGAAGTCTCTTTCCAAGGGGCTGCTTGAGCGCCTTCGCGGATTACTCAGACTTGCATCTGAATTGCACTCTAAGGGGGAGTGTTGAGTTTTAAAGTGCAATTTCACATATTCATTCATCTCCAAGTCGACGCACAACCTGTGGAACTCGACACACGGGAGGTTCCCTCCTTCGGCGTTTAAGCTTAGTCGATGCACGACATCTTCCTCTCCATTCAACGCACAAGTATTTCCGTTTCCTTCTCGACGTACGTCGATCCCACCCCTTGCAGTCGACGCTTCAATTAGGTCGCCCCTTCAGTCTTCTCTATATGTCGCAGCCGCTGCTCATTTTTTAATCCTTTCTCACTCGCTGGTTTTGTTCCCCTCTTCGAAGCCACAAAGAAGAAGAGCGTTTGTTAGGTTTTTTTGTCTCTCCTGCTGAAATCGAAGACGCACGGGTACATACCTCTCGGTTTCTCTCCAGGATCGCAACAGGGTTTATCAGTTTTTGTCCTTGTATTTGATTTCTCTTGTATTGTAAGCATACACCGTGGTTCATACCTCGCGGTGTGATTTTGTTGGTTTGTGGACGTGTGGTGTAGCGTCTTATTTAATCCTCTATTAAAGTATTTGGTTTGCCTCTTCATTTCGGTGTTTTTCAATGGTTTGGCGTGTGCATCCTCGGGGTGTGAGTTTTATAGCGAGCATGTCCCGATGTTCGGCGAGCCGATCATGTTTGTTGTCCATGATGTTAGGCTCTGATATGGGCCGCGTCACGAGAAGATGGACGCCGAGATCGAAAGAGAAACTCTGCCCTTTCTCATTCCTCATGTGTGAGTGTCTGTGATTTCTTATGGTGTCGCATCACGAGAAGATGGAGCTTGAGATTTTCATTCCTCATGGGCTTTAATACCTTTTTTTCCTCTTACAATATCTCTCGGTCAAACAATTGCAATAAAAGGAAACAAAAAGTAAAAGTGCAGAAATAAAATTGCTACACTCGTGGAAATGACTTTCATGTGTCCGTGCTTCTTAGAATCATACAAGATTAGACCCATGATGAAACTTATTCTAAATAAACAATTGTTCTTGAATTAACATAAAGACTGAATAGAGGCTATAGGAAATAGATTAACTAAATGAAAATACTCATGAAAACACACTCAAACATAAACCTACCACTGAACTACATCTTTCTCCCAGACCATAAAACTCTTCTCCTCAAAAAGTTGAAGGTGGCAATCATACCGGAAGCGGATGCTCGTTCACATAATACAAATTCTGGGGCCCTCCATCTCTAACCAAATGAGTTTAAGTTGGATGCAAAAGTTATAACATTAATATCAAATCGACCAGGCTATGGTCCGCACCCGCACAGCCAACTAAATAGGAGGTTTGCGTGTTAGAGACTAAAGTCCCTACACAAGGGGAAATTCATAATCTCCACTTATAATCATTTGGTTTTAGATTATCTGCACATATATGCATATTGCTTTTTGTTGAGCCAACAACTATTATCACATAAATTTAGGATGTATCAGTTCTGCAACATAAGAATAGAAAATTTGATAGTTCCTAACAGCTGAAAGCAATTGACACTGAAATTTTGAGTCAAGCCAATGATAGAAGTGCCCTATGAAAGAGAATAACTCATTTTATTCTTTTGGCAGGTTCAATATTTTTCCAAATATAAGCAGGTCTACATGTGAAATAGTATAGCTCAGCTTTTCTATGATGGTTTGAGTCTTTGAGTCAAGACATTGAATAAGAAATTCTTCTTATTGATTTTCCCAAGATTCTTGTGTCCAAAAGAAAAGAGGGTCTTCCTAATATGCATCGCTCGTTTGCTTCCACTGTGTGGAATTAAGGAAAGACAGCTTTCCATTGAAGTGCAGCAGCTAGCAGAAGAGTTCAGACATTGTTTACTTTTAAGCATAGATGTGCTTTTACGGGCTTATGGTCAGAACTTTGAATGTCATCTACAGACTCGTAGGAGCTCAAAACTGCATCGATACCAGAATTATTCTCAACTTTGAATAATATCCTGTCAGTCCATGCAGGAACCCTCACCTGAGAAAAAAAGTGCACTTTATATTCATTAGCATTTAGTAGGTGTGTACAAAAGTATCGGAAAATCAAAAACTGACCCGAAACCTAACCAAATTGATCAATTCAGAGTCCGTTCTAGAAGTTCTTGGTTTAGGTATGGTTCCCAAAAAAAATCAAGAAATGACATTTTGGGTCAGTTGATAGTTACCTTGTAAATATTAGATCCGTAAATAGTAATCAATTTTGATTTTCGCTGTACATTGGAAAAGATTTAAGTTTGTAGTTGTGCTCTATAAACATATTGTTAAACATAAGGAGCATGTATGAAAATAAGATTTGCGTTAATAATCGCCTAGAAAAATAAGATTTCTGACATTTTCGTAAGCACCTTTGGCCATAATTCTGCACAAATATGAGCCGGGTAGAACCAAGAACCTAACTGGAACAGAACATAGATTCAGATATAGTTCTAGACTTCGGGTATATGGGTCAGTTCCGGTTTCAAAAAGTTGAAACCTTGATTTTTCGCGGAATTGATCCAAACTGGCCTGATTTGCACCTCTAGATAGGAAGCATTAATACCTTGTGACTTGTATCATACTCGTTACTTCCAACATCATATTTGTAGGTGGGCTTGAACTGTAAATTTCCTTCACAATAGCCATTGAATATCTGTCCTTTCCGAGCCTCGTGTAGCAGTTGATCCTTTTTAGTTAGCAGCTGTTCCAGAGCACAGAGATTGTCAGATTTTAAATGTAGTCGGCTTGCAAATTAACATACTGGTTGTAGTAAAATAAAAATGCTACTAGTTGCTTCTTTCTATGGGTCTGTTTGTTTCAACGTTTTTGCTCATCTCCATTTGGGGAAAAATGTCACCGCAAAAAAAACATGTTTGATAACCCTCCAATTCCCACCGTCACCGCTCCAAAACGTCTTTTTTGATATTTTTAAGAACTCAAACACCTCTTTCCATTTCCCACCGCTCCATTGGGCAATATGACGACCATAATCAAGATCTAGGAGGAAGATATATCTACAAATGCGTAGAAGAACTCACAGAGAGATGAGATTCTTTAGGGGCGTAGCAGAAAGCTAGAATCGTTGTAACTGAGAGAGCATTATAGTCAATCAATGTTTGCAGAGAGATGAACTTGGAGATATTAAATATGCAAGAGAGTGTCAGATCGAGCAACTGGAATTTCGAGTAGTAATTGTGTAGCGAAATAGAATACAATAAGAAGATCGAGCAAGTTGAAGGTCATAGATATCGCGCCGATACAGAGCGCATAGGAAGGAAATTGAATGTTGTTGTTGTTATCCCCGTTGCACAAACTTTAACTGTATATGGCAGTCCCCGCTACATTGCACCTGAGCGTGCATTTGCTATTGATCCTGAACACCAGCTGGCGTCTTGGACCCATACCCAATAACTGCTCCAAGATTTGACAGGAGCCATTGGGCGAGATTGGTGTCAAGTAGTAGCAACTAGTATGCATAAAGATGAGTAGGATGATATCATGATAGGAACCTCGCTATGATACCATCATAGATTAAAAAATATGCGTCTTCTCTTATGTTAGGATCACAGGTAAATGTAGCAACCACAGTCACAGCGTCAAACACAAATTCACAAATTTCTTTGTATTATCAAAGCTTGGGAAACTCTCATGTGAAATAAAATCCAAGCAAAACCTGCCACCACAATAGTACAATGTTAATAAAGAGAGGACTATGTGCTCCGCTTGACCATCTACCGACCAATACTATGAAACACTCCATACATTCATCACAGAAGCTAGCGTGCATTGCTTAGCCACTACTTGGCTAATACCTTAAAGCACCCCTAGAATACAATGAAATTACAATATGAGATTTCGGATTTGAGAAATTGAAACCTCGGCTACAGATTGTAGCCGGAGATGAGTTGAAACAACAAGGAGAGAAATCTCTATTCCTTCAGGAAGAAGAGCTGAAAGTCGACTGTCTTGCACTCCCTCTTCCCTACTGACCAAATGAGTTGGAGATCAAGCCCCTTGCGACTCTTTGAAGCACACGTGCTCCACGCCAAGGTTGCCTCCTGAAACAAGCCTCCTCCTCTCCATGATCGCTGACGCCAAGACCTGGAACGGACGTTCTCCTCCACGATCGCCGAAGCTAACTGCCTCCAAAACCCGTTCCTCCTCGTTGCGCTGCTCGCTCGGGGAAAAATACTGACCCGTATATCCCTTGCTCAGGAAAAGGGGGAGGTAAGCGAATAAGGCGTGGACCGGCAGACCCATACCACTACATCTATTCATTCCATTGATATATATATATATATCCATACGGTGTAATGAAATGGATCATTAAAGCAATCCTGGTCCTCCATTCAATCATATCTTCCTCTTTTTAATTTTTATTTAATTAAATAAAAATCCCTCCCTCACAAGCACTCGAGGGACTGCGAGACTGCGAGTGACAGAAGTGCCGCCGCGTCGGGGCACTATCACGGCTGGGGTACTGTCGTTGGCCGCACGGGAGGCCCTCGTGCACTGTTACTCATGTGTGTGTCTGTCATTGGCCGCACGGGAGGCCCTCATGCACTGTTACTCATGCGTGTCTATGTGTCTGTGTGTGTGTATGTATATATATATATATATTTATATAGATATATATATAGAGAGAGAGAAAGAAATGCATATTACAAAAAAAACTGTACAATGTAGTATTTAATTGATTCTAATTACTCTATGAAAAAAGTATTAAGATAATGCTTACATTGAAGTGATTTTTTTGGATTAGTTTTCGGGCAAAATTCCTTCTTATTCCCTCCAATCTGTAGTTCAGATCGCCCAGCCACACTACAAGATGGCAGGACCTTGGGAATCTATTCAGGTCCCTAGAGAATAATGAGTGTGATATATGCCTGCACTGTAAGTTTCTCTCCTCCACTTTGTGAACATGAGCTGCGTTGCCACATGCGAAATGTCAGTATGCTACTTAATTTAGATGAAGGAAAATATATGTGTAAAATTTGTTGATAATATTGCATAACATAAACAAGGAAATCATGAAAGTGCTAGTCTAACAAGTTTCTTGCAAATGTATCCTAAGAAGTTGTTTTCATGTGGTTTTAGTCATGTAAGTCTGGATGAAATATAAAATATTTCAGCTACCAACCTTTTCTTGAAATGGTAAGGTTTTTGATAGAGAACAAGAGGCCCATAGCTTAGATATGTGTTATTGTATGTGATGTCCTATATTATTTGTTAATTATGTCTCGAATCCTAACCCTAAGACGATGTTGGTGTTGATCCAAAAAATTTTAGGGGTATTTTGGGCATTTTGTAAATGTACGTAGTGTTATATAAAGTCATTTTGTTTTAGGGTTAAAGGTATTCAGAAATTTGAAATCCGTCTACTTCCCAGTAACCGCCTCCGTTCTTGATCTAGTGAAAAATGAATTGTTGCTGCCCGTGGGCGTAACCCATCTTGAGGTGAACCACGTAAATCTGCTTCTTCTACGTTTTCATTTTCTATTTGTTTGATCATTCTACACTTGTTTCCGCAACATTACTGTTGCTATACAAAATATAAGTTAGGAAGGTACTATTAAATAGCCATTGAATTCCATTCTCATTGATCCTCATATTAGTCATTAATTCTTGTTCACTCTGATTGTACCTTTATTGTAAATGGTGGAATTATGTATTAAATACACATTCAGGTTTTCACAACATGGTATCATGACTGGATCTAACATTCTTGGCCTTTCCCTTCCTCTTCCCCTCCTCTTTCATAGCTGCCGATGAACCCTTCGCTCATCTCTTCTCAACATGGTATCAATGTGGGATAGAAAGTACATTCCTGGCATTTTCCCCTCCTCCTTAGCACACCTCTTCCGCTCCTCTTTCCACCTATACCATCTTCGCAACTCGCATCTTTCTTTAGTCGCATTCACAGTTCCAACAAACTTCAACAATTTGATTGCAACACTGATAGATGTATTGAATTATCAGTGTATTATATTACTATTGATATATATATACACACACGTGTATATTAAACAATAATAGACCGTGAGTTTGGACAACAGATAGGATTGTTGGTTCCGTGTCTGTGGCTTAGTCATCAAATTTGCAAGTTGCTGCTCAGAAGGAACAAAATAAGGAGCAAGAATGTCACGACCATACTGCTCACGTAGGAAGAAAGCATTCACCCCGATATGCTTAGAAAAAGAGTGTTTCACCGGGTTCAGAGTAATCTGAATGGCACCAGTGTTATCACAATGGAGTGGAGTGGGGTCTGGAGAAGAGACACCAAGGTCCTCAAGAAGCCAGCGAAGCCAAATAATGTCCTCAGCGGTGGTAGGCATGCCCCGAAGCTCAGTCTCAGTGCTGGAACAAGAAAAACTAGTCTGCCCAAAAACAGACAGAAATCAATGACAGATCGACGGTCAACATGATCACTGGCCCAGGTAGCATTTGAGTTAGCACGGAGCTGCAGATAACTACAACTGGAGAAGAAGAGACCACGTGAAGTCGTCGCCCGGAGATAGTGCAAGAGACGTAGTAGGTGACCATAATGCACAAAGGTAGGCGCACTAACAAACTGGCCCAACACATGAACAACATGAGCAATGTCGGGCCGAGTAATAGTAAGGTAGACGAGACTCTCGGCAAGGTGACGATAACGAGTAGGCTCAGAGAGTGGAACCCCATCATCCAGACGTAGTTGAAGGTGAAGCTCCATAGGGGTGTCCACGGTGCGAAAGTCAGAAAGAGCAACCCGAGCTAAGAGATTGGATGTGTAACGCTGCTGAGACAGCTGAAAACCATGGTCTGTAGAGGTGACCTCAAGGCCTAAGAAGTAGCTTAGCTGTCCAAGGTCAGTCATCTGAAACTACTGCTGAAGGTGATGCTTGACGAAGGCCACATGAGAAGGATCATCACCAGTAATGATCATATCATCCACATAAAGTAACAGAAGAGTCCGACCACGAGAGGAGTGCACAAACAGGGCTGGATCATGGGGGCTCGGATGAAAATCGACGGCTGTAATGGCTGAGCTGAAACGTGCAAACCACGCGTGGGGCGCCTGCTTGAGCCGTAAAGAGCTCACCTCAAGCGACAGACAAGGCTTGGAGGAGAGGAGAGACCGGGAGGAGGGAGCATGTACACCTCCTGCTGAAGGTCGCAATGAAGAAAGACATTCTTCACGTCGAGCTGGAACAGAGGCGAACGACGGCAACTGCAATAAGAGTACGAACCGTCGTCATGTGGGCGACCAGAGCAAAGGTCTCATCATAGTCGCGTCTCTGCTCCTGCTGAAAACCACGAGCCACAAGTTGAGCCTTGTATCTCTCCACAGAACCATCTGAGCGAGTCTTGACCTTGAAGACCCACTTGCCAGTAAGAGGAACATCACCAGGTGGAAGAGGAACATCACCAAGTGGAAGAGGAACAAACTCCCAGGTATGAGTGTGCTCAAGCACCTCCAACTTAGCAGACATAACATCCTGCCACTCAGGTATCTGGGCAGCCTCACGGTAGGAAGTTGGCTTTGGAGTACTACATGCAGTAGCAGGAAGGGCATGCAAGTCCAACGGTTGTGTAGCAAGGCTGAAGCGGTCGGGAGGACATCTCTCACGAGGTGGGTTGCGACGCGCAGGAGAATTATCCACAGGACACTCGCTGGAGGAGACAGACACTGAGTCCAGGGGCACTGAAGGCGAGGGAATGGGAGGTGGACGACGAGTGTAGTGATATAGAAGGGGAACGACGAGCGCATCAGAGGGAGAAGTGGGTGGCGATGTGGAGGAGTGAGAAGGTGAGACTGGAGAGGTCGGAGATGGTGTAGGCGGTGGCAAGGGAAGAGGAGGTGAACATATCGGTGGAAAGGAGACATGAGACGGTGAGATGAGAAGGGTGAGAAACTGCACATCAGAGGGAGCCACAGAGGAGTGTGAGGTCGAGGCGACAGAGGACACAAAGAAAGGGTGAGACTCATCAAATGTGACATCATGTGAAATGCGAAGTCGAGTTGCAATAGTGTCATAACATCGATAGCCCTTGTGCTCAGTACTGTATCCAAGAAAAACACAAGGTACAGACTGAGCAGAGAGCTTGGTACGCTCACGTGGTGGGCGTAGAACGTAACACCGACAGCTGAAAACACGAAGATGAGTGTAACGTGGGGGTTGAGAGTACAGATACTCACCAGGACTCTGACCCAAATGTGAGGAGGAACGTGAGAGGAGATGATAAAGGTGAGGGCTGTCAATAATATGACGATGCTTCCTTTCAGCGGTGTCATTCTGAGCGTGGGCACCGGGACAAGCATGCTGAGGGAGAGTGTCGTGGGTAGCCAACAGATCACGAAAAGCATGAGAGATGTACTCCCCCCTGAGTCGAAGCAGAAAATACGTATGGAATCAGAAAATTGAGTGCGCACCATAGCAGAAAAAGTAACATAAATTTGAAAGAATTCAGAACGAGAATGCATAAAATAAACCTAACAATAACGATAATAATCATCAACAAAGATATAATACCGGTGACCGCCCTTTGATACAAAAGGTGCGACACCCCATACATCGGAATGAACTAGATCAAAAGGACGCTGAGACCTAGACTCACTAGACTGATATGGGAGTTGTAGCTGTTTACCAAGCTTACAACCCGTACAAGAATGAGACCAATCAACGGAAACACGACCAAGGAAACAAAGACTGATGAGAGACGCAAGACGCAAACCACTGAGATGACCAAGACGGTGATGCTACTGAGAGAAGCCCACTGAAGGGAGACAAGAGGTAGAAGCCGCTGGCGACGATGGAGTGGATGGAAGATGGAGACGATCATGGACGCCCACCCCGCTACGGCGACGGCCAGCTCCAAGGAGTGTCCATGTCAGACGATCCTGCACACGACACGCAAACTCATCAAAAATAACAAGACAATCATGGGATGTGAGTTGGCTGGCAGATATAAGGTTCATGGATAACCTGGGTATGTAGGCAACATTGGGAATATGGAAATGACTGGTATTAATGAGGCTACGACTGGTGGTGGGGAGAATAATTTCATTTGCTACCATGATACTAAGGTTAGAAGAGACGGGCTGACAGGACAAGGGGTGGATGACATCAATGGTCATGTGACAAGAGGCTCCAGAGTCAAGCAACCAGTCAGAGGGAGAGATACCTGCAGAAGCGGAGGCAGCCCGACTGAGATGCAGAGGCGTCGGAAGCATCCGGTGGGAGCACTGAGGCAGAGGAGCGAAGCAGGGAACCGTGAGAGAGTTGCTGGGCAAGCTCAGAAACAGAGAGTGACTGCGCCACAACAGAGAAGGGAGCTAAAGGAGCACCAGGAGCACGTTGCTGACCAGACTGTTGAGCCCTCTGAAGCTTGCGACACTCAGACTTGACATGACACTGACAGTAGTTACAACGAACATATGGTCGACGAGGAGCACCGGACTGAGCAGCAGAGGGCGCCAGAGGACGAGAAGCAGGGCGCACCAGAGCACTATAACCAGGCGAAGGCAGCAGTGGATCACTCACAAGAGAAGACTCTGGTGGAAGCTGGGGAGCAGCCATAACAGCATGAGACATCACACCAGAAGGAGCAGCAGTGTCCAAGTAGCGGAGACGACTCTCCTCAGCGATCACCAAGGCCAAGGTATCACTGAGAGACAACGGATGATCTCGGTGCAGAAGTTGGGCACGAACGTGCTCGAACTCGGGGAGTAGGCGCATAAGAAACTCATACATGCATTGGAAGTCACGATCCCGGGATGTAACAACACACTGACTACAAGTAGCGCAGGGGGAAGGTGCCATCTCATCATACTGACGCCAGAGGTCCAGGAGCTTAGCAAAGAAAGCTTGTACAGACAGACCGATCACGCTGGTGGCAGACACCGAGGGTCTGGAGCAGGGAGTAGCGCAAGGCTTGACTAGATGGTAGGTAAAGACGACGCAAGTGACCCACATCGCCTTGGCCGAAGGTAGCTCATAGACGGTCATGCGAATAGGGAGCTCGCAGGACTGACAGATGACGAAAATCGCACAAGAGTCGTCTGTACGCCACCGCGCCCAGTCGGAATGCTGGGAGGAAGTGACCGTGCTGACAGTGGAAGAGGAGGAGTCCGTAGGACTGGCAGCCGGAGGGGGCGGAGCAGGCTCGGTGGCGTCAATGTGGCTCCATAGATCAAGGCCACGAAGGATCACGCCAACGGTGGCGGACCAAGCCTTGTAGTTACGCCCGTCGAGGATGACATCAACCTTCTGGAGGAAGGCAGAGGAAGACGATGCCATCGAACCAAAGATCGAGAGTAGCAAGAGCAGCGGGGATCAGTCGGGATCGGTCGGGATCAGCCGAGAACAGACGGGATCAGATCGGAGCAACCGAGATCAACAGAAGAGGAAGATCGAGAAGAGCAATGCGGCAGACGAAAAACGAACAACGTGCTGTAGACGGAGAACAGGCGCAGACGGAGAACAAGCGCAGAAAACAGGCGCAGAGACGCGCGAGAACAGGCGCAGAGCACGCGCCTCATGCGGCAATCGCCGATCAAAGCAGGAAAAACGGAAGACGTGTCGATCGTCAATGGAGACTGTCAGCGACGATCTAGACGAAAATCGGAAAAAGCGGTAACAACGCGTGCGGCAAATGGATCGAAACCCTAGAGCTCTGATACCATGATAAATGTATTGAATTAACAGTGTATTCATTACTATTGATATATATATACACACACGTGTATATTGAACAGTAATCTAACATCCTCAAACCTCCATTCTACAGCCTTGCTCCAACTGCAACTTCAACAACCCTCTTCCAATGCTTGCAACACTTGTCTTTCCCTTTTCTGCCACAACTCTATTTAATCATAACCTTACACTCCACCAACCTTCCATGCATTTGTATCGCTGATGTCTTAACCAGGCACTAGTATGTCATCCATAAACTTATATATATACACACGAATAATTACCTACACCTGGACAGAAAGACCCTATGAAGCTTTACTGTTCCCTGAGATTGGCTTTGGGCCTTTCCTGCTCAACTTAGGTGGAGGGCGAAGAAGACCCCCTTGTGGGTGTGGGGGGGGGGGGGGGGGGGGGGGGGGGGCCATCAGTGAGATACTACTATGGAAGAGCTAGAATTCTAACCTTGTGTCAGAACCTACGGACCAAGGGACAGTCTCAGGTAGACAGTTTCTATGGGGCGCAGTCCTCCCAAAAGTTAACGGAGGCGTGCAAAGGTTTCCTCGGGTCGGACGGATATTGACCCTCGAGTGCAAGGGCATAAGGGAGCTTGACTACAAGACCCACCCGTCGAGCAGGGATGAAAGTCGGCCTTATTGATCTGACGGTGCCAAGTGGAAGGGCCGTCGCTCAACGGATAAAAGTTACTCTAGGGATAACTGACTGATCTTCCCCAAGAGTTCACATCGACGGGAAGGTTTGGTACCTCGATGTCGGCTTTTGACCACCTGGGGCTGTAGAATGGTCCAAGGGTTCATTCGAATATGAAATCCAATCTTGGAAATATAGCATCCCACTTTTTTTACTACTCAAGGTTTCGATACATTTCAAAACCGAGAAATATCTACAGGGGCAGGTGCTATCAGAGAACAATTAGCCGATTCGGATTTGTGAATTATTACAAATAATTTTTTGGTAGAATGGAAGGAATTAAGAGACGAAGAGTTCGCA
The DNA here is from genome assembly GCA_033032865.1 of Dactylorhiza incarnata. NCBI lineage: Eukaryota > Viridiplantae > Streptophyta > Magnoliopsida > Asparagales > Orchidaceae > Dactylorhiza > Dactylorhiza incarnata. The sequence continues at coordinate 603,608 of JAWHQI010000512.1, forward strand.
GGAAATGAATGGGAAGATAAAAAAAAAATTAGAAGAAGAAAGGATTTTCTGGTTAGGCGATTGAATTAGCTAAACATTTTATTCGAACAAATGTAGACCCAGAACGGATAGTTTTGTGCCAATTACCAGTTCTTCCTCCTGAGTTGAGACCCATCATTCAGATAAAAGAGGGGTAAACTAATGAGTTCGGATATTAACGAACTCTATCTCCCTCTTGACCGAATTTGTAACCTTCATTAGCAGACTCGTTTTCAGTGATTTCCTTGATTAAACTAGAAGTTACCAAAGAACCGCGCATAACAGTGAATAGAGAGCCACCAAATACACCAGCTATGCCTTACATGTGAAATGGGTGCATAAGAATGTTGTGTTCTGCCTGAAATACAATCATGAAATTGAAAGTACCAGATATTCTTAAAGGCATGCCATCAGAAAAACTTCCTTGACCAATAGGGTACACACACAATTACAGATTGCACCCCTCTTATTATTGAAATTACAAAAACCTCCCCTGAATGTTATTAAACATAATATTTACCTCCCCTGAAGTTCATATTTCATAACATCCATGCACAAAATACCCCCCCTGAAAATGTACTCCGAAGGGGGTATTTTTGTGCATGAATGTTATGAAATGTGAACTTCAGAGGAGGTAAATGTTATGTTTTATAACGTTGAGAGGAGGTTTTCGTAATTTCAACAATAAGAGGGGTGCAATCTGTAATTTTGCAAACTTAGAGGGGAGGTCCCGGTAAATGCCTCTCTCTCTCTCTCTCTTTCTCTCTCTCTCTCTCTCTCTCTATATATATATATATATATATGGTTCTCCTCCTAAGGATTCGAGCTTATCCTTCCCTTCTTATTTCACTCAGTCTTTATGATCTCATTTCAACCTTCGATTTTCTCTCATCTTCTTACTATGCCATCGCCTCTTCTCTTCCAAAAAGAACATTCCACCTTCAGTGCCACCATAAAATTTAATGGTATCAACACAATAGTCAAGAGAATTATATGTTCTTGTCATTTCTCCAACAAACTTCAACAATTTGATTCTTATCCTCCGACCAACAATGACATTACCAAATTTTCTTTACGGCGAAGTTTTTTTAACTATGTTGTCCTTACTTGGCTGGTCAACATCCTTGAACAATAGGTTTTTTAGGATACTTCCTAGAAGATGTGAGAATTCATTCGGTGGACATACTTTCAGAAAAGTAATAATTCTTGTACATACAAACTGGCGTGTGAACTCTTCAAATTGATATGTAAATCTGTGTCTCACAAGACACTGCTAGGTAAATGGGATGAATTGTTTCAATACTGACCATTCATCATTAATCCTTTTGTTTGTCTTGGGGCCCTAGCACAGGTCTCAACCAACTTTAATGAGAGTGACCGGTCACTGTCCTTGTCCTCATAACTACCAGGAGGTTGTCCAAGACCTCCAGAGGTCCTTCTGAGCCATTAGCAACTCTCTCCGTATTTCTCACCTCCAAAAGCTCCCAATTCCTCCATTAATAGTTGAAATTCCCGCAACCATGGCAACGCGCACATAAACAAAGTTGAGATACGATTGTGAAAAACTTATGCTTTTGGAGACTAGATCAAGATGCATATGCCAATCAAATGATTTCATGAAGAATCGAGGGAAGTTTAAATTTAACTCGTTCTAACATAGACGGTCAATTGTTGGAGAATCGAGAATCCGATTTATTATCCGTCACTGTCATTCACTCTGAATCGACGAAACATAACTCTCTTGAAAATGTGGGTCAATTAATCAACTTTGAGTTCTCCGACCAGGAAGATAATGCTATTGGTTATATGCAGATATTTGCCTATAATTTGTCCATTGGCAAAGTTTTAGTCAGAAAAAAATTGTAATTCATGTGATGTAATATAGACATATAAATATTAGTAACTATTGACAATATTCTCGGACAGTCTCTCCCTACAACAACACAACAAAAACACAAAGCCTTTATCCCACCATAGTGGGGTCGGCTATATGGATCCTTTGTCTCCATTGTGCCCTATCCTTAGTCATAATCTCACTTCTGCCTAAGTGTAGGGGATAATGAGGAATCCATCCCCCAAACACAATCAAATCAATATAGGGTGACACAAGAAACGCACAAGAATTTTATATATAACTGCAATATTCAATATAAGAAGAAGTATACCGACGTCCGTTCCAGAAAACGCCGCGGAGAAGACAGACTCGTTCGATCCGCGGGAGAGAGAATAATCTTGACTGCAATTCGCTAGCACAACGGACGCACGAGATTCGTGACAGAACGAACCTTCGTCGTCGTTAGATTACCCATCACCATCAGAGATGCACCCCACAGAGACATGACCTTGTCGCGTCTATGCAGCCCGCCATCGTCTATCCGACCACCATAGTCTCACTGCACCCTCTGCAGCTCGCAGTAGCCTCGCCGCACTTGTTGCTGCCCGCCATAGCCTTGCCGCACTCATTGCAGCCCGCCGCAGCCTTGTCGCACCTATTGCAGCACGCCGCAACCTCGCCGCACCAACATCCGCCGTCCTCCCTTGGTCGCCCTTGGCCTCGGGATCAAGAGGAGTGGTTGTCCTCTTCTTCACCGGTTCTTTTGGAGTTGCTTCCACTGGTTCCACACTTTGCTACTCCTCTTATAATTTTAATATCCATGTGGGCTGCTGGAGGTGAGAGGTAAGTTTCAACTTTTTCTCTTTTATTTCTCTCTTTTATTTCTTTCTTCTTCACGTGGTGAGTTAGGTGGACTTTTGAAAAAATAAGCCAACTTAACACTAAGTACATCGTGTCTTTCCTTATAGTTTTATTCTGTCTTTTTTTGGTCTACCTCTCCTCTGTTTAACATGCCTAGTGGCTAAACTCTCACAACGCCTAACATGTGCCTCTAATGGTCTCTTTTGTACGTGTGCGAACCATCATAATCGAGCTTCTTACATTTTATCTACGCTTGGTGTCACTCTCATCTTATCCCTGATACATTTGTTGCGGGTCGCTCGGGTGCTCTGGTAGACCGGTCGAATTGAACCACCTTAGCTCGGAAGCGAACCGAGCGCGCAAACAGTCAATGAGTGAATTAGTAGTGACACAAAGACTTTTAATGTGGAAAACCCGGAAAGGGTGAAAAACCACGCGGTCGGAGCTGTGCCGGCCAACTTCCACTATCTTTTGGGGGATTACAATTAGAAATTAAGAACTCGAGCGCGACAGGTTGCTGCTCGTTACAATGATAGAGAGGGAGAAAGAGAGAACTCTAAAGGTGACAGACCACCTCTCGGAAAGCTAAGTACTTTTTCTTCTGAGAACGGTAGTGAGAACAAAAGTGAGAACACTGAGTCGCCTTTCGGGATTCGAAGGATTCCCGAATCACTTAGGAAGATGGTCTTCCGGAGCGAAGGAAATCTCCATGTCCACGAAGGAGATCTTCGAAGCCCGAAGGAGATCTTCGAGCGCCGATGGAGGACTCAGAGGAAATATTCAACAAAGCTCTCTGGGGTGCAGAAGGCAAGGTCCCCTGAAATGAGAGCCTATGGGCCCTTTTATAGCTTTGGCCGGGGGTAATCTGGTAATTTTGCCGTCGTAACTACCGTAACCACCTGACGGGCGAATCACGCTGGTCGATTTGGAGCACACGGATCGCCATTTTTTGTAAATGACCGTTTCGCCATTCGGGCAGGTCGGGCAGTTCGGGCAGCTTCGTTGAAGGTGATGAAGGCGACGAACGAGACCTACAATCTTATAATTTAAGAAAGGTTAACTGCGCGCGTGCCGGGAACACGGAAGCTTTCTGAGCATGCGCGGAAGTGTTCGGAGCGCGCAACGAACACGGGAGCGGTTTGAGCGCGCAACGAGCACGAGAGCTTTCTGAGCGTGCAACGAACACGAGAGCGTTCTGAGCGCGCAACGAACACGGAAGCGTTATAAGTGCGCAACGAGCACGGGAGCGCTCTGAGCGCGCAACGAACACGAGAGCATTCTGAACGCGCAACGAGCACGAGAGCGCTCTGAGCGCGCAACGAACTCGGGAGACGAGAAGCCGCGCCCCAAAGGGGAATGTGGGCTCCGGCCGCACCCGACAAGGTAGCGTGGTTTCGGACGCCTCCCCCGCAAGGCGGGGGGGGGGGGGGGGGGGCTTGGCCGCACCCCGGCATGAGGAGACGCACCCCTTGGTGGTGCGACTTGGGGTGCAGCCACACCCCTTGGGGGTGCGGGTTCGCCGCACCCCCCACTAAGGGGGGTGTGGGCTACCCGCACCCCACTAGTGGGGTGCGGGCTGATCGCACCCCAATAGTGGTGTGCGGTCTTGACTGCGTCTGGCGCGGATAGAGCGCAAGTTGTGCGCGGCGGGTTTTTCCACTCTCATGATCATGGGTTGGATTTTGACCCCACTAACTCCACCTCTCCTTAGTGGAGCCTCCTTTAAACGCACCCCAGTAACTCTTATAAATCTACAGGTGCACATCAACATTCATTCTTAATTTATCCAGTCTCGTGTGTCCACACATCTACCTAAGCATTCTCATCTCCGCAACTCCCATTTGTTGCTCATATACACAATTCACTGCCCAACACTTAGAACCGTAGAGCACCGGATAGTCTCTCCCTATCCTATAAAAAGGGTCTTCCCACCATTAGTGACTTATTGTGATTGAAAAAACATTAGAGCTAGTTCTTGCAGAAGGTATACGACTCAGAGCTTAGAAGATTGGAATTCTTGTTAGAATGTCAATTTTGGTTTTATAGGAAATCCAACAATAAACTAGTGAGGTGATAATTTCCGGTTCAGACACAGAACAAGAATAGACTAATGAGTGAGATAGTCTTTTGTTCATATGGGAACTCTGATAGAAGACGACTCTTTGGTTCCAATGATCTCATCCAATAGACTTAATGTGAAAGATGGTGTTTTTTTGGAATAGTTCATGTTTTTGGTTTTTTATTCTTTACTGAAAGACTATAAAAAAACCTGTTGTTTTCAGTACCATATCGGTGCCTACACGCTCTCTCTCCTAAAATAATGTCCCTGACAATCTGTGTTGTTGTCTTGGCTAGTGTGATCTCGATCCATTTGATGAAGCGGTCGATCATGATGTGAATGGACCTCCACCATCCACTTGCCTAAGCGAATGGGCCTAACAAATCCATTCCCTGGATGACGAATGACCATGAGACTGTGATAGACCTTCGATTTTGGTCTTGTAGCGACGGCAGGGGTGCTTGAAGTAGTTTCATTAGTATATGTGCAGTGTTTACCAGCATTCTTTGTTCAAAGAGTTATTGGGTAGACTTTTCCACCACACATACGCAAGCAAACCATCTGGCGTGTTGGGCTCGGGCTAGGGCATGTGCGTGCGCAAGCACGCGACCTGTAGACACCAATGTCGCCCTGATTCGGTTGAGAGTCGTAAATTCTTTTTCCTCGTAATAATATAATATTCCTAGTTTACTTTTATGTCAATTTTTATATTCACAATTTTTTTGTCAGATTATACTATCCTCCTTATTTCTATATGCCTTTAACAACACATATATTGTATTATATAGTTAGTTGCAAACTATATCGTTTACAAATTTAACAAGTAATGATATTAGATGCACCTGAGAGGTGGCAGGATATGAAGACCATTCGAATGCCACTAAAGTCGACGAATATGGCAACAGCTCCCTTCTTCCTCCCTATGAGTCCCCCGCAGCCTCCGACTGCGAACTTATCCACCCTTATATCTGAAAAACTGCATTTTTAATGGTTTATATGAATTTCTTACAGAGAAACTGGTTGTCGGTCATCTCACCTTTGAGATAATCCTCTGTCTTCTTGCCCCCAAACAGGAAGAGCTGGAGAGATTTCATGGTTGCTTCCCCTAAAAGTCTGTAAAATCCAATTATCACTAACATTGTATAAGAGTAATTCTACGGAAGAACATTATTTGTACTAACATATGTGTATCCTCTAGAACTTCCTGTAACTTCTTTCCAGCGCCATGTCCTGAAACTTCTTGCAACCCAACTACTAAAAAATCAAAATTTCTTTCAGGTAGCATGAGATCTGATATGTCTTTGTGGGAGACCTTCGTGAAAAAAGAACAAAACTTTAGAAATCGAACACTCCTCTGATCTTTAGCAAGAACAATATGGGACGAAAAAGTGCAGAAAGTAGAGAAAACAGGAGTTTTTTTCTTCCTTAGCAATGAAATTTTACTCACCTTCCCTTTTGTGTTCCATGTCATGATGCCTACGCATAGAACAGAACCGGAGGTGAACTCGCAGAACTTCTCGACGCCGACTATCTTTATCCCCTCGTGGCTCTTGCCGTCTGCTTCAACTGAATGCAACTTCTGATCATGAAACTCTGCACATCTCCTGTAGAAAGTGTCATATTAGGCCATTTATTACCATCTTTTTGGAAAATTCTTGCTGGATTTTGAACAAAGCTTCTCCATTATGTGCATTTATTTCCATTTCCTGCTTCATTGCTGATGGTTTTCTGTGGATGGTTGCAGGAAAAAAACAATGGGGTACCTTCCAAATTGAATGGTGCTGCAGTTTCCCATGCCTCTGTGCTTCTTCCTGGACTTGGTTCCTGGTGTTCAAATTGAAGGAAATTTGCTATGACTGGTATTTAGACTTTGACACCTACATTTCTTGCAAAACTGAAACTTGAGAGCAAAATTTTTTTTTTCTCAACTCTTGGTTCATTGGATAGAGCATGAATGAAATTATGCACTAGGATCTGCCACGTGTAATCCATTTATTGATGATTGTTGAGAATTTGATCATCCCCCCCCCCCCCCCCCCCCCCCCCCCCCCCCCCCCCTTTCTCTTAGAAATGTGAATATGAGAGCCCCACTGATTGGAGAAATTATTGGGGCCACACATCTGGACATCAATCACGATAATTTTTGAGTAATTATAAGTTGCAAATCAATTTTGACTATGTGCAAACCAACAAAATTTAAGTGCAGACCAACTTTTTAGGTGCAGACCACAACTTCTCTCTTCTCTAAACCGCCTCCAGCGAAGTACTCTGTTTTGAGCGCCAAACGGAACCTCAATCATAACAAGGAAAAAGATTTGGAAGGTTCAGTCATGGGGGAAATAAGAAATGTGATCGACACAATTACCTCATCCCCTTTGCATTGCGTGCATGGTAATGCCCCTGCAGGAATTTTGGTACCCAGACTATCAAATTCTTATTATTTAAAATAGGGTGGTGATATGGGCAAACCTATTTTGGCTAATGACAGCTCAAGGTTAATGACAGACTGAGAATGTTAATGTCAAACCTAGACTTTTAATGCCAAACCAAATTGGCGTTGACGGCGGCGACGATGACGTTGGCAGCAACGACGATGGCGTTGGCGGAGGCGACGATGACGTTGGAGATGGCGACGACGACGATGGCGTTGGCGGCGACGACGATGGCGTTCGAGTTGGCGGTGACGACAATGGTGTTGGCGGCGGCGACGATGGTGTTGGAGTTGGTGGTGTCGACGATGACGTTGGCGGCGGCAACGATGGCGTTGGCGGCTGCGGTATTTATGGCGGCGATGGCAACATGAAGTAGTGAGGATGGGATTCCGTGAAGGCAGTGGGAGAGCGGGGCTGAGCTCCAGGTCTGACATTTTAGCCAAGGCATTGTTGGGTCTGCACCTAAAATTTTTTAGAATACAAGAAATTAAACTTTTTATTTTTTTTTCAAGTTTGCACATAGCCAAATTCGATCTGCACTTAACACCACTCTAATTTTTTATGATCCCTTCATAGTCATAGTCATAAAAATGATTACAAGGTTGCAGATGTTGGATGTCAAGTTCATGTCGGTTTGAGTTTAAAATGTCAATTGTCGGGTTGCAAGGGATGTATCAGAGACAAATGATTACAAGGTTGCAAATATGTATAATTGGAACATAATGTAAGTTTATAAGTTACACAATAAACATATATGCATGTTAATTGCATGCTCGAATCTTAATCTAAAGGCGGCGACTGATGTTGAACAGGACACCCGCTGGGTCCGGGGTCGCGGCCCTGGCCGAAATTTTTCAGCCACACGGGCATGCGCCTCAAGGTGTGTGCGGTTGAGACTTGAGACCGTTCCAGAAGTCAGTGGACACATCGAGAAGGTGGAGACATGATGTTTCAATCCACACGCCCGGTCTACACAACCGTGTGCTGGGGTCGTGTGCCATTCTGACGGTTCCATGACGATTGTTAGACGGCTGTCGATGAAAGGACGTGTTGATTGGGGCACACGCCCAAGACACACGAGCGTGAGCCAAGAGCGTGTCAATCTGTACTGCGTGTTATATAAATTCCTGGTCATTTTGTCTTCTGTGCGACAATTTGGTGGCAGTTCTGAAGCAGTCATTCTAGGGTTTGGACATTCTGTATTCTGAAATCTGTCCACCCTCTGTAACCGCCTTTGTTCTGAATAGTGAAATTTTGACTACTGCTTCCCGTGGACGTAGCCCATCTTGGGATGAACCACGTTAATATGTGCCGTCTGTGATTGTTTTTTTTTGTTCTTCATTCTTCTCATATTTTCGCAGCAATACACATTGCATTTTTATAAATTATAGAAGAGAGAAACGTCTACGACAATAAACAACATAAAGAACATCAAATGAGATCGAGACGGGAAAGCTGTCGAGATATGCACGAAAAGAAACACGAAACAAAATATAACCGCTCAGTAGTTTAAAAAATGAAAAAAAATTTATATTCTCACCGATATATTGGCGGATATATCTGGTAAAATCAATATATCAGACATTATTTTCACAAATGATGTTTTTTTTCTTAAAATGTAGATCTCTCGGCATTTTCGTCCCAAAAAACTTTGTCGGACGATATAGCTGAATGATTATAAACATCCATGTACTTTTGTACCGTGTTTTAAAAAAAATGTTGATTCATTCGTTCGTAATCTTTACTGGCACCATTACAGCTACGTGGCGCTGTATTACTGGGCCAGTGTATTAATGATGAAGTGAGCACCATTTCACCATGTAGAAACTAATGGTGGGCCCGGGGGTGAACTGCACGTGCTGAAATAATGAAGACGATTTCTGGACGCAGCTTTGAAAATGCTGTTCGCCGGAGTAACCCACAGGTGGCAGTCTTTGGTGGACCACCGAGTGCCACTCATTGAGGAGCATGGGAGCTCGCACAAGCAAAACACCTTAAAAACTTTAGGTAATACTGATATCTATCTCTTATTACTCAAATCTTTTTTGATATTTTCGAGCCCGGAAGTACAATTCTCAGGCACATCAGAAGAACTCGGACTATAAAAATCCGCAGAAGTGATTATTACTTGAGGTCAGAGTAAACGGAGGCATGACAATCGCTCACAGAAGCAATTCACTGTCAATTGCACAATGACATGTCACCGCACCGCCAATTCCCAGCTCACAGAAAATGCGCAAAGAAAGCGTGCAGAATTTTTACGCGAAGTGGTCTGCGAATAGCAGAGATCTCAACGTACGTTGAGGTGCCATTGCATAGAAGTCAACGCACGACGCACATATGTCGACGCACAGAGGAAAATGAGAAGTTGACGTACACTGTGGCGAAAGCTTTAAGATTTTTTCTAAAGTGCCAGAACTATTTTGTGCAAAAATACAATTCAATTCAATTATTCCTCAAATCTTAAATCCGGATCCGGTGCGGTGCATGAGCGCGAGCGTGCGGTTCATATTTTCTTCTTACGTTCCTTTGAGCAAATAAGGATAAGTGAAATAGTTTATATATACACTTACACAAGTGGAGATAAATAAGATGGGATCAAAGGTTATCCTCTTTCCTCTCCATTCTTGATTTTGAGCTTTTCCATCGACAATATGGAACACAAACACCGAACACCATACAAGCTCCAATAAAACATTATGAAATAAATATTTTAATTTAAAATTTCTAATAGATTCACCCCCAAAAGCTCCTTTCTCCAAGATGATCAATCGGAGGTGTGCCTATTATTATCACTAGCCCTCTTTTATGATCAAAAATTGGGAATCAAAGTCAAATTTGGCATCAGCTAGTTTATACTTTAAATCTCAACCTTTGATTTGAAAATTAATCAAAGAAACATGTGATAAAAAGTTGGCAAAATACTCAAAATGGTCCCTTAACTTTGGGCGTAATTTTAAATAGGTCCTTTAATTTTCATTTGATTCAAATAGGTCCATTTACTTTTGGCTTGATTTCAAATAGGTCCTTTAATTTTCATTTGGTTCAAATTAATCACTTAATTTTGAGTCTAGTTTCAAATAAGTCCTTTAATGTTTCATTTGTTTTAAATTGGTCCTTTAACTTTATACTTTATTTTATATAAGTTTCTAAACCACCATTATTTAGAGTACTTGACACTGACGAGGCATTTAGTCGGCGTTAATGAATCTCTTATGTAGTAATAAAATAATTTTTTGTAATTATCTAATAAACTTTTTTTTTTCTAATTTATAATTTTTCTCAACACAATATAAATTTATATTCATTTATTAAAAATAAATATAAAAAATAGTGATTATAAAAGACATCACATCATTGAAATGTCAAAAATAATAAAAGAAATTTAAAACGTAGCATTCTCGCATACTTTTATAATCTCTAATTTCTTGTTATTATTTCTAATAAATTGATAAATTTATAGTGTATTTTGAAAAATTAATTAGAAAAAATAATTATTATTTTTATTAAATAATTACAAAAAAAAACATTTTATCAGCACATAAACGATTCATCAATGCCTCGTCAGTGCTTAGTAATCCGAATAACGATGGTTTATGAACTTATTTGAAATAAAGTATAAAATTAAGGGATCAATTTGAAGCAAATAAAAATCAAAGTACTTATTTGAAACTATATTCAAAATTAAGGGACTAATTTGAAGTAAATGAAAATTAAAGGATCTATTTGAAACTAAGCCACAAGTTAAAGTACCTATTTGAATCAAATGAAAATTAAAGGACTTGAAATTAGGCCCAAAGTTGAGGGACTAATTTGGGTATTTTGCCTAAAAATTTAGGTAGCTAGTAGGTGAGGGCGGCGCATGATATTTGAAAAAGCAAACCAATTTAACAATCCTATTTATAATATGAATGAGAAAATTATTTTGAAAGTGCAAACTACATTAATTACAAAGAATAAATAGATTGAGAACTTACAAATCTCTTTGAATGTAGCAAGAGTTGTTCAGAAGGGAGGAGGTTTGGTCGCAACAACTCGACGGAAGGGTGTCACGACAGTGTGATCCATGCTTTGCAGAAGGTGATCTCAACAACGAGATTTTGAGGAGTCAGTCGTGTAAATATGACCCGAAGGGGTCGGGCAAAGCTAGGTTGTGCTCGACTTAAGTTTGGGTCTGGACAGACCCAGCCGACAGGGCCCTAACAGATGCCTGTTCCTAATAAGGGCCTGGGCTCAGCCCAGGCATACCCCCCAAAAGGTTTGGTCATTCCATACTTTATGGGTGTTTATATTGGCAGCCCGCGAATGGCTATTGACAGCTCAATGATAATAGCAGTCCAACAAAACGATATTGACAGTCCGATGGATATTGACAGCCCAAAATAAAAATAAAATTTAAGTCAAACCAATCATATTTAGTGGAAAAAATCCATCTATTTTCTCACTAAATGGTAAAGTAAATAAAAAATATTATTTAGGAGGTACAAAAAAAATCAAAAGTTGGAGAAAAATAGGAGAAAATATGCATGCCAGATTTTGGAAGGGTTCGTCGATGCCACAAAAAAATCCAGAGGAGTTCAACGGTGTCGAAGGGTTCTTCTCTGACGATTGTGGTCGATCGGCGACGACAAATCAGAAGTTTTCGGGGGATTTCGACAAAAACGGGAAAAAACCGGGCGGAAATGAAGAGTCTTTAAGTGGGGCTGCAGTGAATATCTATTTTCTTGTAAATAAACTTATTCTCAAGCTTAATAATTTTTTTGAAATGAGTTTTAAAAAAAAAGTCACGTGGGGGGGGGGGGGGGGGGGGGGGGGGGGGGGGGGGGGTGAGGTTGAGGCACGGCTATGGCGGCCATGAACGCGGTGGTTACGAACCGTCGTTCGTGTGCGCCCGACCTCATCCAAGGAACTTCATTAACTTTTATGTTCAAAACTAGATTTCATTTCTTGGTGGTGGTCATAACCGTTGTCATGTCAAACATACATTCAATGACTATGGTTCTTTTGTCCAAACTCACCGGCGCAAAAACGCCACGCCAAACGGAGCCTCATAGAGTGAGGAGATGAGAGAGCAAAAATAATGGATAGGGCCAAGTCTTCGTTTGGCACGGTGGTGGCGGTCATGAACTGCGTTTATGAACCGTCGTTCATGAACGTCCGACCTCACCTAAGGAACTTCATCCACTTTTATGTTCAAAACTAATTTTCTTTTCTTGGTGGCGGTAGTATCCGTTGTCATTCTAAACATACATTCTATGATAGTGATGTTTTGTCCAAACTCACCGGAGCAAAAACGTCTTGCCAAACTGAGCCCAAGTAATTAATGCTTACAAACATGGATCAATTTAATGAGTTAATTTCTATATGTAAGTTGTACAAAATAGATATGCTTAGTAATATCAAGAGCTTGGAGTTTTATTTGGCATAAAATTAAGATGGAAGGATGTCTTTTTTATCCTAGAAATATCTAAGAAGCTTAGTATAAAACCTCAGACATTGGAAGAAACTACACATTTCCTCTAAAAATAACTTTCGAGAGCTTATCGCCACTTGGGTAGTTCAATTCGTATCAATCAAGTCAATCTTTTCCTGCCGCTAAGCCAGACTGTACGTACATTTTGTAAGAGGAATTTACAAGAAACAACTACGAATGACGATCGGAGATCTTTGTTATTCATAAGGAAAGCTTCAATTTGTGAGCGTTGATAGAGGAACATCTCGGTCAGCAATCACTGAGCCACAGTCGGTGAACGGCGATCGTACATCAGAGTTATGCATAAGGAAGATCTTCATTTTGTGAGTGCTGATAGGGGGATGGCTCGGTCAGCCATCGCTGAGCGCACAGGTCGGTGGATAATGATTGTGGATCTTTGTTCGGCTAGTTGTGAAGGAACTCTGAGACCGCTATAAAAGGAAGGTCATCCGTTTTGCTAAAAACAACACACTTTTTTTCAATGGTTAAAGACACACATACTTGTTAATTACACTGCATTTTTGTTAAATGCGCCACTTTTAGTAGAGATAGAATGTTGAGTTTTATTGTTCCTCTTAATGAAACAAGGTGTTTGTGGAAATGCCCCACCAATCGATCGGACTGGTGTTCAAAGAATCATTTTCATTTACAGCGGTGTTCAAAGAATCTCAGGTCATTACCCAAATTTTGAAACAATAACTCCTATAATAATATAGTTTACCACAGGGATTGAAAACCACTAATTCCAGCAAATCAACTAAAATTAAAAGAAAAAGACAGGAAAGAAATAAAGATGATGTATAAAAGTGAAACTGAGATGATGGATGATTATTTCAGCTTAGGAGTGAAAAAATATTGCTATAAATCAACAGATAAAGAGGAAAAACATCATGGATTTATCGAATCGAATGACAACAGATAGATGTCGAAAGATAGATCGAAAGGAGCGGAATTTATCCAAAAATTAAGAAATCTAAACGGAAAAAGACAGAAAGAAGCACCGGTGATTGACAAAAAGGGCAAGCAATCTACTCGGGAAGCATCTGAGACATCTCCGCTCATTCATCCACAGCGACCACCGCTCTCCGCTCGCCGACGGTGGTGATGTAAGAGTATATACGGACGAATAACGAGCTCGGGGGCTATGCGTGTGGAAACCCTAGGTATTCTGCTATATATACCTAGCTGGAGGCAACGGAGAGTTAGTTCCACTTAGACTTTCCTCCGGATGTTTCGACCTCCCTCTACGTTCTCGAAACAGCCCTAAGGGGCGCTCGTTCCCGTCATCCGGAGAACCCCCGTCGATCGCGCCCTCGCTGCAGCTGCTCGATCGCGTCATTGCTGCTAGCCTTCGTCGTTCGCGAAGGAAGGAAGGAGATCGACGAAGGAAGGTCGCTGCTGCTAGCCGTCGTCGATCGCGCTTCCCGTCGCGTTCCCCTTCGCGGATCGTTCTCCCGCTGATGCTGCTGCCGTTCGCGTGCGCCGCTGCTGCTGTCGTTCACGAAGTAGATCGAAGCCGCTGCTTGCCGTCGCTGCCTTTTCTCCTCAACGCCGTGCGTGAAGAAGGAGGTCGCCGCCTCCAACGCCGTCGTTCGCCGAGGAAGAAGCTCCAGATCCGCTGCCGTCGTCGCCCTAGCCCGCAGATCCAGGGCTGCTGCTGTGTCGCCTCCGTTATCCAGATCTGCCGCTGTTGGAGTCGAAGTCGTGCCCTAGGACCGCCGTTCGTACGAAGAAGACGAAGCCGCTGCTAGCAAAAGAGGAGTTCGCGCACGACCGCTGATCGTGCGCTCGACCCCTCGCGCACGACCGCTGCTCGTGCGTTCTTCAGCAGCCAGCTAGTACCTTCGCGCACGACCGCTGATCGTGCGCTCGACCCCTCGCGCACGACCGCTGATCGTGCGCTCGTCTGCCAGGATCCCGCACGACAGCTGCCCGTGCGCCCTTCAGCAACAGTACCTGTGCGCCACTGTTCTCCCGTGCCTCCAGATCCCCCTCAGCCGTCTTCCGCCTCTTCCCGCCGCCGCCGTCTCCAAGCACAATGATGAAGGGGAACTCCATGGCGTCCCTCATTCCGATTATAAAGCTGGAGAAGTTCACGGCGACTGAGTTCAACGCCTGGAAGTTGAACCCTCAGTTCCGGATGAAGTTTCTGAACGTGTTCTACACAGTTCAGTCTGATGGTGCTGAGGTCGTTGGGACTGCTGATGAGGCACAATGGTTTTCAGATGAAGACTTCTGCAGGGACTACCTGCTGAACTGTTTGTCTTCCAGCCTGGCCCAGACCTACATGAAGATGAGCACCGCAAAGGAGATCTGGGATGCGCTGCAGGAGCACTTCAGGCAGGAGGAGGACATGTCCAAGACGTACCTAGTGGACAAGTTCCACTCTTTCAGCTTCGACGAGGAGAAAACCATTCTCCCTCAGGTATCAGAGTTTGAAATTTTAATTGATTCTTTGCATAGTGAGTCCATCAGTCTGCCCGAAAGTTTTGTTGCGGGCACGATTGTGTATAAATTGCCCTTCCCGTGGTACAATTTCAAAACGGAAATGTATCGCAAGAAGATGCAGGTTGGTCTGAACGACCTCAAGCATTTCATACGCATTGAGGATGAGAACAGGACGAAGAACGCTTTGGAAGCTGTTGGCAAGCAGAAAGCTGCTGCCAACATGATTTCAAGCTCCAAGCGGCCTCCGCCCCCTCCCAAGACCAAAACGTCTCGTAGTAGCCCCCAGGTTGCAGGCCCGAGTAAACCTTCTAAGAAATTTAAGGGTAAATGTTATAACTACGACAAGTGGGGAAACTGCGCATCTGACTGCAAGCAGCCGAGGAAAGAGAGAACCCGGGCACCACAAGCAGGCAACCAAGCCCATTTGGTCCGCCAAGCTGAGCCATCCGACTTTGTTGCCATGGTCGGACACGCGTAGGCCAGCACGGAGTGGTACCTGGATTCGGGGGCAACGTGCCACGTTTGCAATAATGCTAATCTTCTGACAGAGCTGAAGGATGCAAAGGAATCAGTTACTGTGGCAAATGGAGACACAGCTGACGTGTTGAAGGTGGGGAATGCAACTCTGCTGCTCGCCTCAGGTAAGTCTTTATTTTTCTAAGAATGTTAAATTTATTCCTTCTCTAGCTGCTAACTTAGTGTCTATTAGTTTGTTATGTGATGCGGGTATGTCGCTTAGCTTCTGTAGCGGCAGGGTGACTTTGTCAGTTAACTCGCACTATTTTGGATGTGCTTATGTCCAAAATAGGATGTACCGTCTGAGTCTAGCAAGTGAGGTAGTCCAACAAGTTCAATTGAACTTAGTTAGCCCTAGGACTCTACACGAGAGACTAGGACACGTCAACTACAGGAAAATGTTCCAAGTAGCTAGAACTCACAAGATCGCATTAGACACTAAGTCTCCACTTGAAAAATGCGAAGTGTGCGCTCAGACTAAGATCACTAGGAAACCTTTTGGCACGGTTACTAGGAGCACAACACCTCTTGAGCTTATACATTCCGATATTTGTGACTTTAAGAGTTTTGTCACCAGAGGTGGGAGGAAGTATATGATCACGTTCATAGATGACTGCACGAGATTCTGTCGTATCTCGTTGCTTAAAACTAAAGATGAAGCGTTTGAAAAGTTTTGTCTTTTCAAAACCAGGGTAGAAAACCAACTAAGCATGAAAATAAAACATTTTAGGAGTGATAGAGGAGGAGAATATATGTCCAGTGAGTTCAGATGCTTCCTTGCTTCACATGGCATCATAGCAGAAACCACTGCTCCTTACTCCCCTCAATCTAACGGCATAGCCGAGCGCAAGAATAGAACGTTAACAGAGATGTTGAACTCTATGCTGCTCACTGCAGGCATGCCTTCCGCTTATTGGGGTGAAGCAGTCTTGACCGCGAATCACATTCTGAATAAAGTCCCTCATGCTAAGTTAGAGGTTACTCCCTACGAACTTTGGTTTAAGAGACCCCCGTCATGTAACATCCCGACTTTAAAAAGGGGTCTAGTCGGTTCGGGTGAACCCTTGGAGGAACCTAGGTCGGGTCATCAGGCAATCACGACCCGACCTTCACCACATAGAAGTGATCATTTAGAGAAATGACTGTTTTGTGTAGCATCGTGCTTCGCCACAACGTCAAAGTTGTTCATTGAGCATACATGCTCTGAATTGACTTCTGTCAGTTACGTTAGACTCGTATGGTCAATATGAGTGCAACGGAATTCGTTTCGTTCCAATCCGAGGTCATTTGGTGAAAGTGACCGTTTTGAGTATCGCAGCGCGTCACGACGACGCAATTTTAGAATATGGAGCATACGGGCTCCGAATCGACTTCCATCAGTTGCATTAGACTCGTATAGTTGATACGAGTGCAACGGAACTCGTTTCGTTTCGATCCGAGGTCATTTGGTGAAAGTGACCATTTTGAGTATAGTAGCGCGTCACGACGATGCAATTTTAGAATATGGAGCATACGTGCTCCGAATCGACTTCCGTCAGTTACGTTAGACTCGTATGGTCAATATGAGTGCAACGGAATTCGTTTCGTCCCGATCCGAGGTCGTTTGGAGGAAAACGACTGTTTTGAGTAATACCGAGCGCCGCAACAACGCCATTTTAGAATATTGGGTAAACAAGCCCCAATTTCACCCTAGTCATTTGCAACAGACTCGCGTGATCAATTCTAGCACAATGCAATTCGTTTCGTTCAAATTCGATGAGATTTGCGAAAGGTAGCCAAAATAATCTATTTTGAATTGCGTACTGGTTTGAGCGAGTAATTATGAATAACGGACTCGGAATCAACTTCAAATAATTTCGTTAACTTCATGTGATTATTACGAACACAGCGACACCCTCTGCGCATTTATTTCGTGAGCACTTTGCATACTTTGATATATATAAATGTGTATAAATATGTGTGTGTGTGTGTAATGTGTATAAGTATATGCATATATAAACTTATATATATAAACAAAATAGTGAGGTGCCCTGTTGAAAAACCAAAACCGGCGAGCAAAACGGTGGGCGGAAAACAAGGGGCGGAATCCACCGTATCCTCTCCTTCTTATACGCAGCGCCGGGACCTCTTAACGGGGACGGGGGGGGGGGGGGGGGGGGAGATCGAGCGGGTCTCGGGGCTTCGCCTCTTCTTCTCTCATGGCTTACGACGAGAGCTTGACTCCTCCAATACTCTCCTTCTTCCTCGAGTTAATGGCAAATCAAGCGGGGTGGGGTCTCGACTCATCGCGGAGGGCCTGCGATCGGCAACCCATGAGGCTGAGATCCAAGCTATCCTTCTCCGATTACAGTAATCCTTCTCCTCCTTCTCCTCCATCCTCTTCCCCTTTTGCTTAACTGAGCTTGGCAAATTATGGTATTAGCAAGGTTTCTCCCTATCATCTATGCTAGATATCGTCTCAATTTCTTATTTCTTTGGGGTCATATGAAACCCTTGGGCTGGTGGTGGCTTCCTGGTTTTTCCTCCCAGGCTTTTGTATTAGCATTTGGAATGTTTTCTTTTTGGGAAATCGGGGTGGTGGCTGCTTGGTTTCCCCTTTCAGGTAAATGTTGTTCTGCTTATGGAAGGGGGGGCTGCTCCTTTCCTTGTTGAATTGGGGGCTGCCTTGTGAGATGATTGTGGGGGCTGCTCCTTGTTGATTTAGGCTGCAGGTTGTGGCTTTGGGTTGCTCCTTTCCTTGTTGAATTGAGGGCTGCCCTTGTGAGCTGTTAATGGTGGCTGATTGTTTAGGTGCCTAGGATACTGCCCTCCTTCTCTCCCTTTCTATATACATACGTATAGATATATATATATATGTACATACATGTCTTTGGAGCTGATGAAAGACTGATATAGCGGGTCGAACTATTGGAGGCGATGAAGAATGACAATCAAAATGAAATGAAGATGTAGTTTATCTCTTCTAGGTTTAGGGCATTGAGGACGGCTTGAGGAGAGGCTTCTCAGGCAACCCGTGCAACTATCATTATCGTTGGAAGAAGGGAGTTTCCTTGGTTTATAGTTAAGTCAATTAGGTTGGTGAATTTATTTTGTTCTGGGCTCAATACTAGCCACCACTGCCATTGGTGAATTCATTTTGTTAGCTCCTTACTAGCGGCTATGTGCATCCCCCTAGTTTCATCCTAAATTAAACCCTCCATTTCGAAATACTGCATCTATATGCTAGGTAAATTCAGATTTATGCTAAGTTAATTCATGGGTTTATGTTCATATCAATTCGGGTTTATGCTATAAAATTGGGGGTGCTGTTATGGGTTTTGGTCTGCGGTTAAGCTTCAGGTAGAAATCACATTAAATTCTTTTGGGGGTTTTGCCGTTGGGGGGGGGGGGGGGGGGGGGGGAGAGCTCTACCTTATTTACATGCAAATTGGGGGCTGTTTCCATGCATTTTGAAAGGGGGCTGCTCCTTTCCTTGTTAATATGGGGCTGCTCCTTTTATTGTTGTTTTGCGGCTGCTCCTTTCCTTGTTAGCTTGGGGCTGCTCCTTGTGATTTGGGGGCTGCTCCTTGCTGATTTGGGGGCTGCCTTTTTTGTATTGCAAATGGGGGCTGCTCCTTTTGGAGTTGGGCTGCAGGTTGGTGGTTTTGCGACTGCTCCTTTCCTTGTTAGCTTGGGGCTGCTCCTTGTGATTTGGGGGCTGCTCCTTGCTGATTTGGGGGCTGCCTTTTAGTATTGCATTTGGGAGCTGCCTTTTAGTATTGCATTTGGGAGCTGCCTTTTAGTATTGCAATTGGGGGCTGCTCCTTGTTAAGTTGGACTGCAGGTTTGTTGAAATGGGGCTGCTCCTTACCTTGTTGATTTGGGACTGTTTGCTTTGAGCTGCTCTTTACCTTGTTAGTTTGGGGGCTGCTCCTTATTAGTTTGGAGGCTGCTCCTTGTTGCTGATAATGGGGGATGCACCTGTTGCCATGGTCTGCATGTGGTTGTGCTGCTTGGGTGATGCTATTTGGCTTTAGGTAGCATAATTTTCGACCCTTATATATTAATCTTGGGGCTGCTATCTATTGATCAGTTGGGGGTTGATGTTTACACTCAAACCATTGGGCTGCTGTCCTTTGTTTATTGGAGGCTGCCTCTTTGTTTCTTTTGCTTTGGGCTGCTCTTTACATGTTCTCCTAGGGGCTGTCTATTTGGGCTGCTCTTTACTTGTTCTCCTGGGGGCTGTTTATTTGGGCTGCCCCTTTGCTTGCTTTACCTGGGGCTGTCAGTTGTGGCTGCCCTTTGCTTGCTTTACCTGGGGCTGTCAGTTGTGGCTGCCCTTTGCTTGCTTTACCTGGGGCTGTCAGTTGTGGCTGCCCTTTTGCTTGCTTTACCTGGGGCTGTTGGTTGTGGTTGCCCTTTGTTTGCTTTCCCTGGGGCTGTTTATTGTGGCTGCTTTGCTAGCTGAGGCTGTTTGCATTGGGGGCTGCTGTCATAAAAACCTGTTGCTGCCACTATCAATTAATGTTGGGGCCTACCTTGTGAAGTGAGGGTTGTTGATATGCTTTTGGTAGATGGGCTTTGTTGTTACTACCTCCTTCCCATATTCTCTAACATTTCTTCCCTCTCTACCCCTTCACAAATTCTGATGTTGATTAAAGGTGGAAATGCTCCCTCTTCTTTTGATGTGGTACCAATACCAATGGAGATGTTATATAGGTGCCTTGGGTTTGATCACCAAGCATCCAAATGATTTACGGGAGCCTATGGGCCATATGAAGATGGCTCGATTTAATTGCCAGCCGAGTTAAAATAGTGTTACCTTCTCGGATGAAGAGATGCTAAGCTTATATAGAGTTCGTCTTCTCTCCTCCTACAGGTTGCGGGTGGATATATTGCTGATCTTAAAGGGCGTCTCTTTTCTTCCCTTATGAAAATAGTAGCCTTCGAGAAAATAATTCCTACGGGAATACAAATGTTGCCTTCGAGAAAATAATTCCTACGGGAATACAAATGTTGCCTTCGAGAAAATAATTCCTACGGGAATACAAATGTTGCCTTCGAGAAAATAATTCCTACGGGAATACAAATGTTGCCTTCGAGAAAATAATTCCTACGGGAATACAAATGTTGCCTTCGAGAAAATAATTCCTACGGGAATACAAATGTTGCCTTCGAGAAATTAATTCCTACGGGAATGAAATGTTGCCTTCGAGAAATAATTCCTACAGGAATGAAATGTTGCCTTCGAGATATAATTCCTACGGGAATGAAAGGTTGCCTTCGGAATGTGACAAGGGATAAAATCGGATGGCCTATGAGTTTTACTCTAGGGCAACCCGCACGATGGACGGTCTGGGAGGGCAACCCGTGCGAAACTAATAGAACTACGTGGGTCTGAGGCCGTATGCAAGACGATACGGAGTACGTAGGCGGTGGTCATGGGAAGACCGCCTCGGCCCAATAAGAGTCCGGATATCCCCTTCCTTATAATTGTTATATTAGGTTTGGGGGTTAGTAGGAGTTGGATTCTGTTTATAGTTCTAATAACTTGTCTTTAGCACAGGTGACAGGTGCGGATGAGTGACAGCACCTATGTGAGGATGAAGCCACGGATCAGGCTACGTCAGGTATAAAGTTTTATTAAGCCGCATCTCCTTTTGTTGCGCCCTATCCCAGGGTATACATATATGACGCAATGAAGCCTTGATGGATAGGATTCATTGCGGCGGCGAAATCAATATTACTCATACAGGTTTTGAAATTATGGTTTCTGTGATATTTAATCTTCCGCTATAGATAATGTCTTCCGCTAAGAGTAACAAAGCGCACTCTTTAATAATGTCTTCCGCTAAGAGTAACAAAGCGCACTCTTTAATAATGTCTTCCGCTAAGGGTAACAAAGCGCACTCCCTAATAATGTCTTCCGCTAAGGGTAACAAAGCGCACTCCTCAATGTTGTCTTCCGCTAAAATACTGTTTCCTTACTCTGTTGGTATGTAGTGACTTTCGCTTAACACCACCCCTAGGCGTGACGACGGAGTGTTCAAGGAAAAGGGTTGGAGAAGCTTGTGCCTTCACCCTTCGGAGTCGCTTCAGCGTCGTGCTAAAGGGTGGTGTGCGATAAGATCCCCTGGACGGACCGTCGATTTGGGAGGGGGGGTCTTACAAATGGATCAGAGCGTAACCGATCTTTCGACCTATTCATTATCACAGAAACACCTATTGTTCCGCTAATCGATGTAGCGTGGTTCGGGACGAACCACTGCAGCGGAAGCGGTGGTGGACCTAAAAGATAAAAGTTGGCAACAAACTTAGCATATATATGAACATTTTCACTCGAACTTATCAAATTCAGTTTTGGTCATGCAAAATATTTTTGATAACTCAGATCGACACTTAAATGTCTTTTACTACATCTGATCTCGAACAATCATCTATCTTATTTCCATAAAACACTCCCGTAAAACCCTACAAACATCCATTTCAAATTTTGAACCCCGGGTTTAAGCCTCTTTGTTTTATTGGGGTTAAATTTTCGTTTTCAAAATTCCATTCGAGGTAAACTAATCGTATGAAATTATGTGTGCAATGTAAGGATTCTATTACGAATTTCAATCCCAAGTTTAAGCCTATTTGTTTTATTGAGATTAAAATTCTCGTTTTCAAAATTTCATTTGAGGTGAGCTAATCAAATGAAATTTTGCGTGTATATGGAGAATTGCTCTAACAATTGCAAATATGAAGTATGATTTGACTTGATCAATTTAACGATCTGTTGAAAAATAAAGTCGTGCAATCGTAAAAGAGCTATGATAAAATGTTAGTCTTTTCAATAACGTTAATACGTCAGGAAATGACTACTGAGGCGACGTGCTGGAATGAAGTAAATGTGTGGCAAATTTATAAAAGCTTGTATACAAACAATCCAAAAAGTACATTGTTAACATTCTCAGGACTTGCGATGGTTGCATACTCAGCCAGCCGGGAAGCCTCGTTAAAAAGGGTAAGCCACTGAGGACCCGAAGGTGATGGTTACCTATTTTATTGCTTGCTTGCTTTGGGAAACGTGGTGGGTCGGTCATGCCCGTAGACCGTACGTACCGGTGCGGGAAGGTTGACGACTCTAGGCGACAGGGAGGTGTGCACCCCGGGAGCTCGGTTGTATCTTACATGCCCCGTTGGGTCCCTCCGCTGGTTGACCAAATTCAGTTATTACCGGATGTCTCCTACGTCCGAGGGTACACGGGGTTGTACGTTGGGGCCTGGGTAGTGCGGTACATCCACACCCAGAAGTGGCAGGACCGGCCACTGTCACCGACGGCCACATCGGTGAGGCCCGCGGGGTTCGCTACCCTGCAAAAAGAAGCGGTCAAAATATTTCAACGTAAAGAGCAAACTGGTAAAACATTTTATGCGATTACCGTGGCGGGTCAGTCATGCCCAAGGACCGTTCATACAGGGATGGGAAGGTTGACGACTCATGAGGTACTAGGGAGTGTGTGAACCCCGGGAGGTTATTTATTATTTCCCCGCAGGGTCCCTCTGCTGGATAGCCGAATTTTGTAATTGACGGATGTTGCTCACATCCAGGAGTACACTGGGTTGTACATTAGGGTCTGGGTAGTGCGGTACGTCCACACCCAGAAGTGGCAGGACCGGCCACTGTCACCGACGGCCACATCGGTGAGGCCCGTGGGGGTCGCAACCCTGCTGGAAGAAAAGCGGTCAAACTGTTTCAACATTGTGTGTTGTGTTTGAGTCATGAGTACTCGTTATGCATGGCTTGCATGTGCATCAAAATATACATATTCACATATGCATCATTTGCATCAAAACATTCATATCTGCATATACCATTAACATATAACCTTCGTATGGGAGTTGGTTATATGTTTATGGATTACTCTGCTTATTTACAATTTTCATCTGTCCCACCAACATATAACCTTCGTTTGGGAGTCGGTCATATGTTGCTAGGTGTTACAAAAGCTTATGCAAGTTAAAACTTTCATATGTTCCACTGACACGTAGCCCCGGAAGAGAATTAGCTATATGTTAATGGATTTTTACTTTCGGACACAACTCAAAAATGTTGCGTTTCAGATATGCAAACCTTGGAAGGTGTTGAGTTGCCTCCACCTCCAGTTGAGCTCGGCTCCGTGGAAGGTGTTGAGTTGCCTCCACTTCCAGTTGAGCTCGGCTCCTGGGAAGGTGTTGAGTTGCCTCCACTTCCAGTTGAGCTCGGCTCCTTGGAAGGTGCTGAGTTGCCTCCACTTCCAGTTGAGCTCGGCTCCCGGGAAGGTGTTGAGTTGCCTTCGTCTCCCGTTAAGCTCGGTTCACGGGAGGGGTATCAAGTGATGAAGGGTTTCTTGTTTCTCGCGATTAGATCAATTTGAATCACTTAAGCTACTACATGACAGGAGCCATCAACACAGCTCGTCGGGAAAAACCAAACCTAGAGACCCTTAAAATTTGGGATCATTTGACACCTCTAGTGGTCTGCAATATGTCCCGTGTTGAATCTCCATGACCCACTCGTATTTTCGGGGACGAAAATTTTCTTTGTTTTATTGGATTGTAACATCCCGACTTTAAAAAGGGGTCTAGTCGGTTCGGGTGAACCCTTGGAGGAACCTAGGTCGGGTCATCAGGCAATCACGACCCGACCTTCACCACATAGAAGTGATCATTTAGAGAAATGACTGTTTTGTGTAGCATCGTGCTTCGCCACAACGTCAAAGTTGTTCATTGAGCATACATGCTCTGAATTGACTTCTGTCAGTTACGTTAGACTCGTATGGTCAATATGAGTGCAACGGAATTCGTTTCGTTCCAATCCGAGGTCATTTGGTGAAAGTGACCGTTTTGAGTATCGCAGCGCGTCACGACGACGCAATTTTAGAATATGGAGCATACGGGCTCCGAATCGACTTCCATCAGTTGCATTAGACTCGTATAGTTGATACGAGTGCAACGGAACTCGTTTCGTTTCGATCCGAGGTCATTTGGTGAAAGTGACCATTTTGAGTATAGTAGCGCGTCACGACGATGCAATTTTAGAATATGGAGCATACGTGCTCCGAATCGACTTCCGTCAGTTACGTTAGACTCGTATGGTCAATATGAGTGCAACGGAATTCGTTTCGTCCCGATCCGAGGTCGTTTGGAGGAAAACGACTGTTTTGAGTAATACCGAGCGCCGCAACAACGCCATTTTAGAATATTGGGTAAACAAGCCCCAATTTCACCCTAGTCAGTTGCAACAGACTCGCGTGATCAATTCTAGCACAATGCAATTCGTTTCGTTCAAATTCGATGAGATTTGCGAAAGGTAGCCAAAATAATCTATTTTGAATTGCGTACTGGTTTGAGCGAGTAATTATGAATAACGGACTCGGAATCAACTTCAAATAATTTCGTTAACTTCATGTGATTATTACGAACACAGCGACACCCTCTGCGCATTTATTTCGTGAGCACTTTGCATACTTTGATATATATAAATGTGTATAAATATGTGTGTGTGTGTGTAATGTGTATAAGTATATGCATATATAAACTTATATATATAAACAAAATAGTGAGGTGCCCTGTTGAAAAACCAAAACCGGCGAGCAAAACGGTGGGCGGAAAACAAGGGGCGGAATCCACCGTATCCTCTCCTTCTTATACGCAGCGCCGGGACCTCTTAACGGGGACGGGGGACGGGGGGGGGGGGGGGGGGGGGGGGGGGGAGATCGAGCGGGTCTCGGGGCTTCGCCTCTTCTTCTCTCATGGCTTACGACGAGAGCTTGACTCCTCCAATACTCTCCTTCTTCCTCGAGTTAATGGCAAATCAAGCGGGGTGGGGTCTCGACTCATCGCGGAGGGCCTGCGATCGGCAACCCATGAGGCTGAGATCCAAGCTATCCTTCTCCGATTACAGTAATCCTTCTCCTCCTTCTCCTCCATCCTCTTCCCCTTTTGCTTAACTGAGCTTGGCAAATTATGGTATTAGCAAGGTTTCTCCCTATCATCTATGCTAGATATCGTCTCAATTTCTTATTTCTTTGGGGTCATATGAAACCCTTGGGCTGGTGGTGGCTTCCTGGTTTTTCCTCCCAGGCTTTTGTATTAGCATTTGGAATGTTTTCTTTTTGGGAAATCGGGGTGGTGGCTGCTTGGTTTCCCCTTTCAGGTAAATGTTGTTCTGCTTATGGAAGGGGGGGCGGGGCTGCTCCTTTCCTTGTTGAATTGGGGGCTGCCTTGTGAGATGATTGTGGGGGCTGCTCCTTGTTGATTTAGGCTGCAGGTTGTGGCTTTGGGTTGCTCCTTTCCTTGTTGAATTGAGGGCTGCCCTTGTGAGCTGTTAATGGTGGCTGATTGTTTAGGTGCCTAGGATACTGCCCTCCTTCTCTCCCTTTCTATATACATACGTATAGATATATATATATATGTACATACATGTCTTTGGAGCTGATGAAAGACTGATATAGCGGGTCGAACTATTGGAGGCGATGAAGAATGACAATCAAAATGAAATGAAGATGTAGTTTATCTCTTCTAGGTTTAGGGCATTGAGGACGGCTTGAGGAGAGGCTTCCCAGGCAACCCGTGCAACTATCATTATCGTTGGAAGAAGGGAGTTTCCTTGGTTTATAGTTAAGTCAATTAGGTTGGTGAATTTATTTTGTTCTGGGCTCAATACTAGCCACCACTGCCATTGGTGAATTCATTTTGTTAGCTCCTTACTAGCGGCTATGTGCATCCCCCTAGTTTCATCCTAAATTAAACCCTCCATTTCGAAATACTGCATCTATATGCTAGGTAAATTCAGATTTATGCTAAGTTAATTCATGGGTTTATGTTCATATCAATTCGGGTTTATGCTATAAAATTGGGGGTGCTGTTATGGGTTTTGGTCTGCGGTTAAGCTTCAGGTAGAAATCACATTAAATTCTTTTGGGGGTTTTGCCGTTGGGGGGGGGGGGGGGAGAGCTCTACCTTATTTACATGCAAATTGGGGGCTGTTTCCATGCATTTTGAAAGGGGGCTGCTCCTTTCCTTGTTAATATGGGGCTGCTCCTTTTATTGTTGTTTTGCGGCTGCTCCTTTCCTTGTTAGCTTGGGGCTGCTCCTTGTGATTTGGGGGCTGCTCCTTGCTGATTTGGGGGCTGCCTTTTTTGTATTGCAAATGGGGGCTGCTCCTTTTGGAGTTGGGCTGCAGGTTGGTGGTTTTGCGACTGCTCCTTTCCTTGTTAGCTTGGGGCTGCTCCTTGTGATTTGGGGGCTGCTCCTTGCTGATTTGGGGGCTGCCTTTTAGTATTGCATTTGGGAGCTGCCTTTTAGTATTGCATTTGGGAGCTGCCTTTTAGTATTGCAATTGGGGGCTGCTCCTTGTTAAGTTGGACTGCAGGTTTGTTGAAATGGGGCTGCTCCTTACCTTGTTGATTTGGGACTGTTTGCTTTGAGCTGCTCTTTACCTTGTTAGTTTGGGGGCTGCTCCTTATTAGTTTGGAGGCTGCTCCTTGTTGCTGATAATGGGGGATGCACCTGTTGCCATGGTCTGCATGTGGTTGTGCTGCTTGGGTGATGCTATTTGGCTTTAGGTAGCATAATTTTCGACCCTTATATATTAATCTTGGGGCTGCTATCTATTGATCAGTTGGGGGTTGATGTTTACACTCAAACCATTGGGCTGCTGTCCTTTGTTTATTGGAGGCTGCCTCTTTGTTTCTTTTGCTTTGGGCTGCTCTTTACATGTTCTCCTAGGGGCTGTCTATTTGGGCTGCTCTTTACTTGTTCTCCTGGGGGCTGTTTATTTGGGCTGCCCCTTTGCTTGCTTTACCTGGGGCTGTCAGTTGTGGCTGCCCTTTGCTTGCTTTACCTGGGGCTGTCAGTTGTGGCTGCCCTTTGCTTGCTTTACCTGGGGCTGTCAGTTGTGGCTGCCCTTTTGCTTGCTTTACCTGGGGCTGTTGGTTGTGGTTGCCCTTTGTTTGCTTTCCCTGGGGCTGTTTATTGTGGCTGCTTTGCTAGCTGAGGCTGTTTGCATTGGGGGCTGCTGTCATAAAAACCTGTTGCTGCCACTATCAATTAATGTTGGGGCCTACCTTGTGAAGTGAGGGTTGTTGATATGCTTTTGGTAGATGGGCTTTGTTGTTACTACCTCCTTCCCATATTCTCTAACATTTCTTCCCTCTCTACCCCTTCACAAATTCTGATGTTGATTAAAGGTGGAAATGCTCCCTCTTCTTTTGATGTGGTACCAATACCAATGGAGATGTTATATAGGTGCCTTGGGTTTGATCACCAAGCATCCAAATGATTTACGGGAGCCTATGGGCCATATGAAGATGGCTCGATTTAATTGCCA
Source organism: Dactylorhiza incarnata (assembly GCA_033032865.1). NCBI lineage: Eukaryota > Viridiplantae > Streptophyta > Magnoliopsida > Asparagales > Orchidaceae > Dactylorhiza > Dactylorhiza incarnata. Next base: position 631,583 of record JAWHQI010000512.1, read on the forward strand.
GCCGAGTTAAAATAGTGTTACCTTCTCGGATGAAGAGATGCTAAGCTTATATAGAGTTCGTCTTCTCTCCTCCTACAGGTTGCGGGTGGATATATTGCTGATCTTAAAGGGCGTCTCTTTTCTTCCCTTATGAAAATAGTAGCCTTCGAGAAAATAATTCCTACGGGAATACAAATGTTGCCTTCGAGAAAATAATTCCTACGGGAATACAAATGTTGCCTTCGAGAAAATAATTCCTACGGGAATACAAATGTTGCCTTCGAGAAAATAATTCCTACGGGAATACAAATGTTGCCTTCGAGAAAATAATTCCTACGGGAATACAAATGTTGCCTTCGAGAAAATAATTCCTACGGGAATACAAATGTTGCCTTCGAGAAATTAATTCCTACGGGAATGAAATGTTGCCTTCGAGAAATAATTCCTACAGGAATGAAATGTTGCCTTCGAGATATAATTCCTACGGGAATGAAAGGTTGCCTTCGGAATGTGACAAGGGATAAAATCGGATGGCCTATGAGTTTTACTCTAGGGCAACCCGCACGATGGACGGTCTGGGAGGGCAACCCGTGCGAAACTAATAGAACTACGTGGGTCTGAGGCCGTATGCAAGACGATACGGAGTACGTAGGCGGTGGTCATGGGAAGACCGCCTCGGCCCAATAAGAGTCCGGATATCCCCTTCCTTATAATTGTTATATTAGGTTTGGGGGTTAGTAGGAGTTGGATTCTGTTTATAGTTCTAATAACTTGTCTTTAGCACAGGTGACAGGTGCGGATGAGTGACAGCACCTATGTGAGGATGAAGCCACGGATCAGGCTACGTCAGGTATAAAGTTTTATTAAGCCGCATCTCCTTTTGTTGCGCCCTATCCCAGGGTTATACATATATGACGCAATGAAGCCTTGATGGATAGGATTCATTGCGGCGGCGAAATCAATATTACTCATACAGGTTTTGAAATTATGGTTTCTGTGATATTTAATCTTCCGCTATAGATAATGTCTTCCGCTAAGAGTAACAAAGCGCACTCTTTAATAATGTCTTCCGCTAAGAGTAACAAAGCGCACTCTTTAATAATGTCTTCCGCTAAGGGTAACAAAGCGCACTCCCTAATAATGTCTTCCGCTAAGGGTAACAAAGCGCACTCCTCAATGTTGTCTTCCGCTAAAATACTGTTTCCTTACTCTGTTGGTATGTAGTGACTTTCGCTTAACACCACCCCTAGGCGTGACGACGGAGTGTTCAAGGAAAAGGGTTGGAGAAGCTTGTGCCTTCACCCTTCGGAGTCGCTTCAGCGTCGTGCTAAAGGGTGGTGTGCGATAAGATCCCCCGGACGGACCGTCGATTTGGGAGGGGGGGTCTTACAAATGGATCAGAGCGTAACCGATCTTTCGACCTATTCATTATCACAGAAACACCTATTGTTCCGCTAATCGATGTAGCGTGGTTCGGGACGAACCACTGCAGCGGAAGCGGTGGTGGACCTAAAAGATAAAAGTTGGCAACAAACTTAGCATATATATGAACATTTTCACTCGAACTTATCAAATTCAGTTTTGGTCATGCAAAATATTTTTGATAACTCAGATCGACACTTAAATGTCTTTTACTACATCTGATCTCGAACAATCATCTATCTTATTTCCATAAAACACTCCCGTAAAACCCTACAAACATCCATTTCAAATTTTGAACCCCGGGTTTAAGCCTCTTTGTTTTATTGGGGTTAAATTTTCGTTTTCAAAATTCCATTCGAGGTAAACTAATCGTATGAAATTATGTGTGCAATGTAAGGATTCTATTACGAATTTCAATCCCAAGTTTAAGCCTATTTGTTTTATTGAGATTAAAATTCTCGTTTTCAAAATTTCATTTGAGGTGAGCTAATCAAATGAAATTTTGCGTGTATATGGAGAATTGCTCTAACAATTGCAAATATGAAGTATGATTTGACTTGATCAATTTAACGATCTGTTGAAAAATAAAGTCGTGCAATCGTAAAGAGCTATGATAAAATGTTAGTCTTTTCAATAACGTTAATACGTCAGGAAATGACTACTGAGGCGACGTGCTGGAATGAAGTAAATGTGTGGCAAATTTATAAAAGCTTGTATACAAACAATCCAAAAAGTACATTGTTAACATTCTCAGGACTTGCGATGGTTGCATACTCAGCCAGCCGGGAAGCCTCGTTAAAAAGGGTAAGCCACTGAGGACCCGAAGGTGATGGTTACCTATTTTATTGCTTGCTTGCTTTGGGAAACGTGGTGGGTCGGTCATGCCCGTAGACCGTACGTACCGGTGCGGGAAGGTTGACGACTCTAGGCGACAGGGAGGTGTGCACCCCGGGAGCTCGGTTGTATCTTACATGCCCCGTTGGGTCCCTCCGCTGGTTGACCAAATTCAGTTATTACCGGATGTCTCCTACGTCCGAGGGTACACGGGGTTGTACGTTGGGGCCTGGGTAGTGCGGTACATCCACACCCAGAAGTGGCAGGACCGGCCACTGTCACCGACGGCCACATCGGTGAGGCCCGCGGGGTTCGCTACCCTGCAAAAAGAAGCGGTCAAAATATTTCAACGTAAAGAGCAAACTGGTAAAACATTTTATGCGATTACCGTGGCGGGTCAGTCATGCCCAAGGACCGTTCATACAGGGATGGGAAGGTTGACGACTCATGAGGTACTAGGGAGTGTGTGAACCCCGGGAGGTTATTTATTATTTCCCCGCAGGGTCCCTCTGCTGGATAGCCGAATTTTGTAATTGACGGATGTTGCTCACATCCAGGAGTACACTGGGTTGTACATTAGGGTCTGGGTAGTGCGGTACGTCCACACCCAGAAGTGGCAGGACCGGCCACTGTCACCGACGGCCACATCGGTGAGGCCCGTGGGGGTCGCAACCCTGCTGGAAGAAAAGCGGTCAAACTGTTTCAACATTGTGTGTTGTGTTTGAGTCATGAGTACTCGTTATGCATGGCTTGCATGTGCATCAAAATATACATATTCGCATATGCATCATTTGCATCAAAACATTCATATCTGCATATACCATTAACATATAACCTTCGTATGGGAGTTGGTTATATGTTTATGGATTACTCTGCTTATTTACAATTTTCATCTGTCCCACCAACATATAACCTTCGTTTGGGAGTCGGTCATATGTTGCTAGGTGTTACAAAAGCTTATGCAAGTTAAAACTTTCATATGTTCCACTGACACGTAGCCCCGGAAGAGAATTAGCTATATGTTAATGGATTTTTACTTTCGGACACAACTCAAAAATGTTGCGTTTCAGATATGCAAACCTTGGAAGGTGTTGAGTTGCCTCCACCTCCAGTTGAGCTCGGCTCCGTGGAAGGTGTTGAGTTGCCTCCACTTCCAGTTGAGCTCGGCTCCTGGGAAGGTGTTGAGTTGCCTCCACTTCCAGTTGAGCTCGGCTCCTTGGAAGGTGCTGAGTTGCCTCCACTTCCAGTTGAGCTCGGCTCCCGGGAAGGTGTTGAGTTGCCTTCGTCTCCCGTTAAGCTCGGTTCACGGGAGGGGTATCAAGTGATGAAGGGTTTCTTGTTTCTCGCGATTAGATCAATTTGAATCACTTAAGCTACTACATGACAGGAGCCATCAACACAGCTCGTCGGGAAAAACCAAACCTAGAGACCCTTAAAATTTGGGATCATTTGACACCTCTAGTGGTCTGCAATATGTCCCGTGTTGAATCTCCATGACCCACTCGTATTTTCGGGGACGAAAATTTTCTTTGTTTTATTGGATTGTAACATCCCGACTTTAAAAAGGGGTCTAGTCGGTTCGGGTGAACCCTTGGAGGAACCTAGGTCGGGTCATCAGGCAATCACGACCCGACCTTCACCACATAGAAGTGATCATTTAGAGAAATGACTGTTTTGTGTAGCATCGTGCTTCGCCACAACGTCAAAGTTGTTCATTGAGCATACATGCTCTGAATTGACTTCTGTCAGTTACGTTAGACTCGTATGGTCAATATGAGTGCAACGGAATTCGTTTCGTTCCAATCCGAGGTCATTTGGTGAAAGTGACCGTTTTGAGTATCGCAGCGCGTCACGACGACGCAATTTTAGAATATGGAGCATACGGGCTCCGAATCGACTTCCATCAGTTGCATTAGACTCGTATAGTTGATACGAGTGCAACGGAACTCGTTTCGTTTCGATCCGAGGTCATTTGGTGAAAGTGACCATTTTGAGTATAGTAGCGCGTCACGACGATGCAATTTTAGAATATGGAGCATACGTGCTCCGAATCGACTTCCGTCAGTTACGTTAGACTCGTATGGTCAATATGAGTGCAACGGAATTCGTTTCGTCCCGATCCGAGGTCGTTTGGAGGAAAACGACTGTTTTGAGTAATACCGAGCGCCGCAACAACGCCATTTTAGAATATTGGGTAAACAAGCCCCAATTTCACCCTAGTCAGTTGCAACAGACTCGCGTGATCAATTCTAGCACAATGCAATTCGTTTCGTTCAAATTCGATGAGATTTGCGAAAGGTAGCCAAAATAATCTATTTTGAATTGCGTACTGGTTTGAGCGAGTAATTATGAATAACGGACTCGGAATCAACTTCAAATAATTTCGTTAACTTCATGTGATTATTACGAACACAGCGACACCCTCTGCGCATTTATTTCGTGAGCACTTTGCATACTTTGATATATATAAATGTGTATAAATATGTGTGTGTGTGTGTAATGTGTATAAGTATATGCATATATAAACTTATATATATAAACAAAATAGTGAGGTGCCCTGTTGAAAAACCAAAACCGGCGAGCAAAACGGTGGGCGGAAAACAAGGGGCGGAATCCACCGTATCCTCTCCTTCTTATACGCAGCGCCGGGACCTCTTAACGGGGACGGGGGACGGGGGGGGGGGGGGGGGGGGGGGGGGGGAGATCGAGCGGGTCTCGGGGCTTCGCCTCTTCTTCTCTCATGGCTTACGACGAGAGCTTGACTCCTCCAATACTCTCCTTCTTCCTCGAGTTAATGGCAAATCAAGCGGGGTGGGGTCTCGACTCATCGCGGAGGGCCTGCGATCGGCAACCCATGAGGCTGAGATCCAAGCTATCCTTCTCCGATTACAGTAATCCTTCTCCTCCTTCTCCTCCATCCTCTTCCCCTTTTGCTTAACTGAGCTTGGCAAATTATGGTATTAGCAAGGTTTCTCCCTATCATCTATGCTAGATATCGTCTCAATTTCTTATTTCTTTGGGGTCATATGAAACCCTTGGGCTGGTGGTGGCTTCCTGGTTTTTCCTCCCAGGCTTTTGTATTAGCATTTGGAATGTTTTCTTTTTGGGAAATCGGGGTGGTGGCTGCTTGGTTTCCCCTTTCAGGTAAATGTTGTTCTGCTTATGGAAGGGGGGGCGGGGCTGCTCCTTTCCTTGTTGAATTGGGGGCTGCCTTGTGAGATGATTGTGGGGGCTGCTCCTTGTTGATTTAGGCTGCAGGTTGTGGCTTTGGGTTGCTCCTTTCCTTGTTGAATTGAGGGCTGCCCTTGTGAGCTGTTAATGGTGGCTGATTGTTTAGGTGCCTAGGATACTGCCCTCCTTCTCTCCCTTTCTATATACATACGTATAGATATATATATATATGTACATACATGTCTTTGGAGCTGATGAAAGACTGATATAGCGGGTCGAACTATTGGAGGCGATGAAGAATGACAATCAAAATGAAATGAAGATGTAGTTTATCTCTTCTAGGTTTAGGGCATTGAGGACGGCTTGAGGAGAGGCTTCCCAGGCAACCCGTGCAACTATCATTATCGTTGGAAGAAGGGAGTTTCCTTGGTTTATAGTTAAGTCAATTAGGTTGGTGAATTTATTTTGTTCTGGGCTCAATACTAGCCACCACTGCCATTGGTGAATTCATTTTGTTAGCTCCTTACTAGCGGCTATGTGCATCCCCCTAGTTTCATCCTAAATTAAACCCTCCATTTCGAAATACTGCATCTATATGCTAGGTAAATTCAGATTTATGCTAAGTTAATTCATGGGTTTATGTTCATATCAATTCGGGTTTATGCTATAAAATTGGGGGTGCTGTTATGGGTTTTGGTCTGCGGTTAAGCTTCAGGTAGAAATCACATTAAATTCTTTTGGGGGTTTTGCCGTTGGGGGGGGGGGGGGGAGAGCTCTACCTTATTTACATGCAAATTGGGGGCTGTTTCCATGCATTTTGAAAGGGGGCTGCTCCTTTCCTTGTTAATATGGGGCTGCTCCTTTTATTGTTGTTTTGCGGCTGCTCCTTTCCTTGTTAGCTTGGGGCTGCTCCTTGTGATTTGGGGGCTGCTCCTTGCTGATTTGGGGGCTGCCTTTTTTGTATTGCAAATGGGGGCTGCTCCTTTTGGAGTTGGGCTGCAGGTTGGTGGTTTTGCGACTGCTCCTTTCCTTGTTAGCTTGGGGCTGCTCCTTGTGATTTGGGGGCTGCTCCTTGCTGATTTGGGGGCTGCCTTTTAGTATTGCATTTGGGAGCTGCCTTTTAGTATTGCATTTGGGAGCTGCCTTTTAGTATTGCAATTGGGGGCTGCTCCTTGTTAAGTTGGACTGCAGGTTTGTTGAAATGGGGCTGCTCCTTACCTTGTTGATTTGGGACTGTTTGCTTTGAGCTGCTCTTTACCTTGTTAGTTTGGGGGCTGCTCCTTATTAGTTTGGAGGCTGCTCCTTGTTGCTGATAATGGGGGATGCACCTGTTGCCATGGTCTGCATGTGGTTGTGCTGCTTGGGTGATGCTATTTGGCTTTAGGTAGCATAATTTTCGACCCTTATATATTAATCTTGGGGCTGCTATCTATTGATCAGTTGGGGGTTGATGTTTACACTCAAACCATTGGGCTGCTGTCCTTTGTTTATTGGAGGCTGCCTCTTTGTTTCTTTTGCTTTGGGCTGCTCTTTACATGTTCTCCTAGGGGCTGTCTATTTGGGCTGCTCTTTACTTGTTCTCCTGGGGGCTGTTTATTTGGGCTGCCCCTTTGCTTGCTTTACCTGGGGCTGTCAGTTGTGGCTGCCCTTTGCTTGCTTTACCTGGGGCTGTCAGTTGTGGCTGCCCTTTGCTTGCTTTACCTGGGGCTGTCAGTTGTGGCTGCCCTTTTGCTTGCTTTACCTGGGGCTGTTGGTTGTGGTTGCCCTTTGTTTGCTTTCCCTGGGGCTGTTTATTGTGGCTGCTTTGCTAGCTGAGGCTGTTTGCATTGGGGGCTGCTGTCATAAAAACCTGTTGCTGCCACTATCAATTAATGTTGGGGCCTACCTTGTGAAGTGAGGGTTGTTGATATGCTTTTGGTAGATGGGCTTTGTTGTTACTACCTCCTTCCCATATTCTCTAACATTTCTTCCCTCTCTACCCCTTCACAAATTCTGATGTTGATTAAAGGTGGAAATGCTCCCTCTTCTTTTGATGTGGTACCAATACCAATGGAGATGTTATATAGGTGCCTTGGGTTTGATCACCAAGCATCCAAATGATTTACGGGAGCCTATGGGCCATATGAAGATGGCTCGATTTAATTGCCAGCCGAGTTAAAATAGTGTTACCTTCTCGGATGAAGAGATGCTAAGCTTATATAGAGTTCGTCTTCTCTCCTCCTACAGGTTGCGGGTGGATATATTGCTGATCTTAAAGGGCGTCTCTTTTCTTCCCTTATGAAAATAGTAGCCTTCGAGAAAATAATTCCTACGGGAATACAAATGTTGCCTTCGAGAAAATAATTCCTACGGGAATACAAATGTTGCCTTCGAGAAAATAATTCCTACGGGAATACAAATGTTGCCTTCGAGAAAATAATTCCTACGGGAATACAAATGTTGCCTTCGAGAAAATAATTCCTACGGGAATACAAATGTTGCCTTCGAGAAAATAATTCCTACGGGAATACAAATGTTGCCTTCGAGAAATTAATTCCTACGGGAATGAAATGTTGCCTTCGAGAAATAATTCCTACAGGAATGAAATGTTGCCTTCGAGATATAATTCCTACGGGAATGAAAGGTTGCCTTCGGAATGTGACAAGGGATAAAATCGGATGGCCTATGAGTTTTACTCTAGGGCAACCCGCACGATGGACGGTCTGGGAGGGCAACCCGTGCGAAACTAATAGAACTACGTGGGTCTGAGGCCGTATGCAAGACGATACGGAGTACGTAGGCGGTGGTCATGGGAAGACCGCCTCGGCCCAATAAGAGTCCGGATATCCCCTTCCTTATAATTGTTATATTAGGTTTGGGGGTTAGTAGGAGTTGGATTCTGTTTATAGTTCTAATAACTTGTCTTTAGCACAGGTGACAGGTGCGGATGAGTGACAGCACCTATGTGAGGATGAAGCCACGGATCAGGCTACGTCAGGTATAAAGTTTTATTAAGCCGCATCTCCTTTTGTTGCGCCCTATCCCAGGGTATACATATATGACGCAATGAAGCCTTGATGGATAGGATTCATTGCGGCGGCGAAATCAATATTACTCATACAGGTTTTGAAATTATGGTTTCTGTGATATTTAATCTTCCGCTATAGATAATGTCTTCCGCTAAGAGTAACAAAGCGCACTCTTTAATAATGTCTTCCGCTAAGAGTAACAAAGCGCACTCTTTAATAATGTCTTCCGCTAAGGGTAACAAAGCGCACTCCCTAATAATGTCTTCCGCTAAGGGTAACAAAGCGCACTCCTCAATGTTGTCTTCCGCTAAAATACTGTTTCCTTACTCTGTTGGTATGTAGTGACTTTCGCTTAACACCACCCCTAGGCGTGACGACGGAGTGTTCAAGGAAAAGGGTTGGAGAAGCTTGTGCCTTCACCCTTCGGAGTCGCTTCAGCGTCGTGCTAAAGGGTGGTGTGCGATAAGATCCCCCGGACGGACCGTCGATTTGGGAGGGGGGGTCTTACACGTCGTTTACTCGACTTAAGACTTGGGGTTGTATAGCCTATGTCAGGGTTCCTGACCCTAGAATGCCTAAAGTTGGACCTAGGACCAATACTTGTGTCTACTTTAGGGTTTTTTAGGGTTTAGGGTTTTTAGGGTTTAGGGTTTAGGGTTGTGATGAGGATAGTGCTGCAGATAGGTTCATTGATATTTCTAATAATATCATAATAGAATCTAGGGATGCGGTGTTCTTCGAGGATAAGTTCCTCAAAGATAAGAACTTAACAATCCCAGGTATGCAAGTACCTATTACTGAAGAAGATCCTACTTCAGTACCGAGCACCTCCTATTTCGTTCCGGTAGATAACTCTGGCCTAGAGTCTAGGAGAACTTCTGTGAGAGAGCGAATTCCACGAACCTTCGGTAGTGACTTTGTGACTTACCACGTTGAGGCCGATCCATCCACCTATAAGGAAGCGATGAGATCCAGGGATTCACTACTCTGGAAAGAAGCTATAGATGAAGAGATGAGTTCTCTTCTTCAGAATAACATCTGGACGTTGGTTGATAAGCCAATATGGGCTAAAACCGTAGGGTGTAAGTGGGTTCTGAAAAAGAAATTGAATCCTGATGGTAGCATAGCTAAGTATAAAGCAAGGCTGGTGGCTAAAGGTTTCACACAAGTCAGCGGAGTAGATTACTTTGATGTCTACTCACCCGTGTGTCACTTGGCAATCATTCGGGTTCTCCTTGCTATTGCATATATTGAGCACTTTGTTGTTCATCAGTTGGATGTTAAGACTGCGTTCTTGAACGGAGATCTGACCGAAGAGATCTACATGAGTCAACCTGAAGGTTTCATTGTAGACGGTCACGAAACGAAAGTATGTAAACTTCTTAAGTCTTTATACGGACTAAAACAAGCGCCGAAATTATGGCATGAGAAGTTCGACTATAGTGTAAAAAACATGAGATTCATGTCGAGTCTTTCGGATAAATGTCTTTACATACGTAATAGATCAGATAAAGTCGCCATAATATGCTTGTACGTGGATGATATGCTTATTCTGGGGTCTGATCAATCCGAAGTAGATGACGTTAAGTCAAATCTCATAAAAGAATTTAGCATTAAAGACCTAGGTGTAGCTAACACTATACTAGGCATGCAAGTGAGCTTTGGGAAAAATGGTATTTCCCTAAGTCAAAGCCACTACATAAAGTCCTTGTTGGACACGTGGGGATACAGTGCCAGTAGCGCATCTGAGACACCATACGACTACATTAACCGCCTAAAGCCCAATGAAGGAGCTATGGTTAGACAGTTAGATTATTCTAAACTGCTTGGTAGCCTCATGTATGCGATGGTCTGCACTAGACCTGACATAGCCTTTACGGTCGGCATGTTGTGCAGATTCACTAGTAATCCGGGTAAAGACCATTGGAACGCCTTGGGTAGGCTCATGCGATACTTAAAACACACTCAAAAGTATGCTTTAGTTTACACTGGTCAGCCTTCAGTTCTTGAAGGTTATTCTGATGCATCATGGTGCTCAGAATTAAACGACAGCAAGTCCATTAGTGGTTTTGTGTTTACACTAGGAGGAGCAGCTGTAGCTTGGAAGTCCAAGAGGCAATCCTGTATTGCTCTCTCTTCTATGGAATCCGAACTCTACGCTCTTGCGTCAGCAGGAGAAGAAGCCGAATGGCTGAGAGATTTGGTGATGGACATTCCTTTGTCGGGCCTGAAAATGAGTTCTGTTGCAGTTTACTGCGACAATCAGGCTACTAAAACGATTGCTACGAACACTTTGTTCAATGGCAAAAGAAGGCATATCAGGCTGAAACAATCCTGGTTGACCTCTCTCACAAGTCAATGGATTATGTCCCTTATTGATGTGAGATCGAAAGACAATGTTGCAGACCCTTTGACCAAAGGATTGAATAGAGCTCTCACAATCAAAACATCGGGGGAAATGAGATTAAAGTTCATAGAAATATGGAAATTTTCTTCGCAGTTTATGTTTTAACAGTGAGAACCTATAGTCGCAACATTCAAGCATCTAAAAACAGACTGAAAACTCAAATAATTTCTTGATGAAAACTCAAGATGGTCTGGTGCCGGTTATTCCACATTTGATAACCAAGTAACTTTCTCATTGTAAGTTGATTCAAGAGTTATTCAACTGGAAATTGAAAGTCGTTGTAAATGTTAATCTAAACATTATTGGTCACAGCACATTATTCCACATTTGATAATGTTGCACGTGATGTGTGCCCACATGTGTTGGTGAGACACATAGTGATCAGTAATGAGTAAGATAACGGGTCTAGTCCTAGTTAGACTGGATGAGATGCTGACAGAGTTACTTCACCGTTGCTAGAAGTGCTAAGCTCATTTAGTAAGAGCTAGTTTACTTTAAACGTTACTGCATACGATTATGAATTCATAGAGTCTGACTCGTGAAATTCCTTGCAGGCTACAATGGAGATTGTGGAGGAGATGTAGACCTGGACATGGATGACGATGATCTACTAGACGAGTAGAATCATCAAACGTTTAATTTCATGTTATGTTTTGTAATAATTATTTAGACTATACTTTTTGGGATATAATCTGTGGTTTTCTGACTTGACGTTTAGGCAAAAACATTTTCATATGTTGATTAGTATGATCTATCCTAAATGCTTTGTTTAGTTTGTTTATTATTTTATCTACTCTCCAGCACCCCGAAACGTTACGTTATTTGTCACGAATATAGGAGGAGATTGTAAGAGTATATTCGGACGAATAACGAGCTCGGGGGCTATGCGTGTGGAAACCCTAGGTATTCTGCTATATATACCTAGCTGGAGGCAACGGAGAGTTAGTTCCACTTAGACTTTCCTCCGGATGTTTCGAGCTCCCTTTACAGGTGAAACACTCCGTTGGCCCTGGTACCGGAAGGCACCACCGGTATTGTTGTATTTAGAAGTCCAACATCATAGATTCAGAGAAGTTGCGTTGCAAGTTAGTACGGTGTGACTAATATTTTTTGAGAAGTAAATTTAAGATTAAGGTTTTGTTTGGCGCGGCTTATTTGCTCCGGTGAGTTTGAAAAAAAAAACTCAATTATCATAGAATGTATGTTTGACATGACAAATGTTATCACCGCTACCAGGAAAATAAACTAGTTTAGAGCATAAAATGCATGTAACTTTTTAGGCTAGGTCGGGCGTTCACGAACGATGGCTCACGACCGCCACCACCACGTTCACGACCGCCACCACCGCGCCAAACGAAGCTTAAATTAAAAAAAACTTACTGTCCTACTAGCTAAAAGCCTAAAACTGTGGTGCCTTTAATAGCCGAAAATATTTGGGTACGTCAGATCTGACCGTAGGATTGCGAGATCCAATGGTGCAGATTAATATTCGGACCGTAATGCGGGAAAATGATAATAGTATTAGAGAAATATTTCAGTTGTATTGCATCTCGACCGTTGATCGCGAGATCCTACGATCGAATCTACTCGCGCACCTCCCAAATTAGATGGGCATACTTACCAAATTTGGCTTCTTTAACAGCTCCCTGTTTTATTATGTTTTTTGATAAATAACAACATAGAAGGAAATAAAAAGAGTACGGACATTCCGAGAAGGGCGCCCTTTCCTTTTTCTCGTTCCTATCGACTGTTCCTCGACAACTTCTCCGACGTTCCTCCCAAAGGAAGATCTGCAAGCCTCCGGAGCTTCCGCCGCCTATTCCTTGTTTGTAATTTCTCCACTCAGGCGAGTCGGTGGTGGGAAGTCTGCAGCAAGCTTTTGCAAGCACGATAATTAACTGCCAGGTACTTCGAGCTAGCCTACCCGTCCATTCTCTTCCTAATGAAGCTTTTGGGGGTTTTCTGCGCGTTACTTAAACCTGTTCAGTTTTTTTTTTCAGCTTCTTGATTTGAGGGCGATGGAAGTGGGAGCGATCTGTAGTGTTCCTTCTCATGGATTTGGAGTTCTGTCGTGCAGTAAGTAGAATTGAGTTATTTCACCTATATGTTTTGGATCTTGGCACGTTGTCCTGACATTTTGATCTGTGCATCTCATTCGTAATTGTCTATTTTCGTTTTGAAATGCAAATCGTGACCCTTAAAACCTGGGATTTGTTGCCTTGCTCAATCAACTTACAAAACTTGATGCTGTTTAATCGTTGATTCGTGCGACATTTTAGTTGGATAATACTTATTGCTTATGTTCCATGTTGCCTGACGTTCATTGCAGTTCATTCTTATGAGGTCTCCAATGTCATTCCTACTTTTTAATGATTTTGTTCTTAACATTATTCATATTCAAAATTTATACATAAGATCAAAATGTCACCAATCTTGTGATCCAGACCTCAGTTACTTCAGTTCGTTTTCTGCAATGAGAAGGCTCTCTTCCCCTCAAATCCTAGGTATCTTATATTTTTTACTGCTAGATTTTTCCCTATGTTTCTCATTATATGTATGGACTTCTTATTCCATTTGTAGTTCTGCCTTCTGTACAATTCTTCTTTGCTGCTGTCATTACTCAGTTTCATGCGCATTAGCTGTTTGATGAATGATCTTAGGTGTTTAAGGTGAGAACTTGGAGAAAAATCTGGAACAACATGTTGTTGAATACTTGGGGGAATCGACTTAACTATTTAAGAACTACCCTTAAGTTTCATGGACGGCGGAAACTAGCCTTCCACTGTCAAGACACGGAGCTCGATGAAGATTTGGTGTCCCGGGAGTGGCGCAGAGCTGCCTATGCTAAACTTATCAGACTAAATTCTATACTGAAGTATGTCGAACACATTGATGGAAAGATAGTCAGCGATGATGACAATTACATTATCAATGATGCATCTATCATTAGCCAAATACAAAGTTACAATTCACTTGCAAGAGCACTCATCAAGTCTCCCTCCATGCACCATTCTCTCAACAGATCTTCAACAAGTGCACAACCTTTGGTTAGCAATTGCTTCAGTAGTTTGAGTTCCATGACACTGGATTCTCTCACTAAAATTTGTGATTTCCTCGGCATTTCAGCTCAGCAGCGGAAGAATATTCGTCTAACAGTTTGCTCACAGGTCACACAACATCACATATGGAGAGGAGCACTGGAAGAGATTCTTAAAGACTTGAAGAGTGAGATGGAAAACATTGGTTTCCGTTCACAAGCATTTCAGATGGCCGAACAGGTCATATTGAGCTGCTTAAAATTCTTGGATGACTGCTCGAGCCTTAAAAAATCTGAGGTTCCTGCATGGATGCGTTTGGAGCCTTTGAAAAAGGTTGAGAAGCCACAATCTCCACGGAAGTGGGAGGAAGTTCTTGAAATGCTCGTGCACCTGTCTCGATGTATGGGCCAAGATGAAAGGTTGTTATGTGATATTTCAAAGGTTGAAATGATGAAAGAAGGTTTGTACCAGATCAAGGATACGGTGATTGAGATGGACATCAGTTTCAAAGAGGCAAAAAGACAGGATTCACTTGTTCAAAAGAAGCTTACTAAGAGTTTGGGTCATTCTTCGAGGTGTCTTTTCACTCTCTTTCTTTATTATTTGTATGGGACAGTGAGAGATATTGAGGTGGAGGTTTGTGGAGGCGTTTGTGGTGGCGGAGAAAAGTTTTATTTGCAAATTGGAAAGATCTTAACTTCTGATGACGAGAAAATGGTGAGAAATGGTGTCAAGCAACTTTATAGAGCTCTTGGGGTGTTCAAATTTGTATGGGAGACCTCATCTATGGATGGAACCTTGAACTTGCAGGGACATTTGTGGAGCATAGGGGCTAATGAGAGGACTCTCACATATAGAGGGAATGAGTTTTTTATCCATGATATTAGACTATGATGCACAAAAGAAAGGAGTTGTAGCCTTTAGATTATTTCATTGAGTAATGATCCTTTTACCTTCTGACTGAGTGTAAGGTAGGCGTTATTCTCATTTGTTTAGTTTAAATCATAGAAATGCATTGACTCTTGCTCGATTCACGAAGGAGTAATCTGAGATTATTGTTGGAGTTTGAGAACATAAGCAAAGTGAAAATGACTGAGGGATTTGGTCTGTTTATGTTGCCCAAGCATATTGTTTTCTATTCCTTTAGGAGATATCAGGCTTTGGTAGGAGCTGGCCTTACTATGATTTTGACTATTCTTCCTGTTGGAGTTGTCGGAATTCTGATTATGGAGAATGTTCTCTGATTACAAGGGACTCAGGCCTGTATTGAAATCATAATTGGATGTAGTTTTTTTGTTTAAAAGAGGTACATTGTAATTATTGGTATGAATTAGCAATCTACAATGATCATTTTCTGGGAGAACATGTATGAAATAATTTAGCATTTTTTCCTGCGAAACCAAATTAGCTGCTATCATTTTGTTGCTCTGGATTATTCTCCTATTTGATTGCAATTGTTGTACTTGTTCTTATTGTAGCGGAAATGGTCCAATTACTCTTGGAGAGCACCAAAGAGAAAAATAGGTGTAATCTAAGAGAATACAAATTTGACATCACAGGGAAATATGATAGAAAACAATAAAACTCACAAAATAAGTATACCATGATTACATGGTTCGTTACGTGGGACCTACATCGACTAGGGGAGTAGGCACCAAAAAAATTTTGTTATCAAATGTTTGGAGGAATACAAAGTAAGAGAATACTAAACACATCTCAAATCCTCTTGAAAAAGAACTATCAAGAAAGAAAGAGAAGATCTTATCTAACTTGATGCCAAAAAAGAAAAAGGACTCAGCAAATATCCAATGAAGAAAGATTGAAGAAATCAAGTCCACTACAATCTCTTTCGATTTCTTTAATGTCAGTTGCTACATCAAGCTACCTGATCCCAACTGCATTTACTCATGGTCACACAGCTTCCCTAACTGAACTCACAATGACTTATGTTGTTATTCTTGTGTATTAGCTGATCCTCTTGATATCTAATTTTTGTGAACATACAATATTGTTGAATAGGTTTTCTTCATCTCTGTTTTGATTGAGAGGTAATTCAGGGTACATCATAGTAACATGATAGTAATTTGGCTTAGAAATTTAGCTACAATAATGCTTAATAGTTCTCATATGTAATGCCAAAATAATTTCGGATATATCATTGGAGAACATTGTACAACCCTCATATTTCCCGAGTCGGTGCGACCCGACCCGGATGAAGCCAAGATAGCAAGGGTGGCCAGGACGGACAAAACGACCACATGGGGCGGTCGAAACCGACCAAGGCAAAGAGAGGCCGCGGGGAAGGCGGGGGGAGCACCCGCTCCCCCGACTCTCTTCGGGTGAGTGGGAAGGGCCTCCCACTCGCCAATCACCCTTAGGCAAGTGGGAGAGACCCTCCCACTCGCCCGGGCGAGTGGGAGGGGCCCTCCCACTCGCCGGGCGAGTGGGAGGGGCCCTCCCACTCGCCGGGCGAGTGGGAGGGACACTCCCACTCGCCGGGCGAGTGGGAGGGACACTCCCACTCGTCGAGCGAGTGGGAGGAGCCCTCCCACTCGCCGGCCACCTTGGGGGCGAGTGGGAGGGGCCCTCCCACTCGCCACCCCCTTTTGGGCGAGTGGGAGGGATTCCCCCACTCGCCCGGTACATTGGGGGGAGACCGGCATGGCCTCCCGTGAGGGGGGAAGTGGGCATCTCGAGTCCCACTTGCTCCCCCTCATGCGTTGATCGTTCGTGGTCATGGTTGGACTGCGGATAGCAGGATCTCGGCTATCCGCAGTCCATTTTTGGGAAAGTCTATAAATAGACCCCCATGGGCACCTTGGGAAGGGTTGGTTCATACCCCCTCCCTCGCGTGGTCTTGTGAGCAAGCACCCCCCCCCCCCTCCCCTTGTCATCGAAGGTTGACGGTGAGGTGGTTCTTAGTGCTCTCCAGGGTGCCCAGGCTCAGCATTGGCTTTGGAGGGGAAGCGCTCTAAGATCTTCCGGGTATGTGGTGGGACCTCCACGCTGCAGCTTAAGGGGTCCGTTCGTGGACTTAGGTGTTCTTTAAGGGCAAGGTTCTTTGGTTCTTAGTGACTGGTCAAGGGTCTCGCTCAGGTCAAGTAAGGGTTAGCTGCATCCCCCTTGCGAACGTCGAAACCGGGTTACTGGTTTCAACATTATGGTGCGGTGAGCGTGGAAGCAGCTAGTTCGGAAAACTCTGGGCAAGTCTCATGGCTGGAAGCGATGAGCTGAGGGACTCACCCCTGCCGGGGAGTGCATGAAGAAAGGTGACTTCGAGGAGTTCAGGAAGTCAATCCGGGAAGTCTTGCGGTTTGCACTCCCCCCTCAGGGCGAGTACACGGCATCGCCAACACCTGTGCTCGCCTCGCCGTCTTTGATGGAGATAGAGCAAGCGTGTTGGCAAGGGAAGGGGCCAGCCTCGGAGGAAGGCTTGAGCCTTCCAGCGCAAGCGCTCTTCAACAACTCTCCTGGGGCCAGCTGCCCCGAGTGAGGGGGCAGGGAGGATGCCTCCGTCTCAACAGGAAGGGGGCGTAGTCCCTGTTCCTGATTCAACAAAAGCACGGGGAGACGCCACGAAGCTACGCAGATCGGTTCCAGAGGCAAGTCTCCCACCTGCAGGTTGACCAAGGAAGCAGGAAGGACCAGGAGAAAGGAAAGGAATAAGAAGACAGAGAAAGTGGAGGAGATGATGAAAGAGATGGTCAAGGTGCATGTGACCAAGTAGGCCCAGAGGGGCGCGTTGTAATAAGCAGGTAGCTCCTCGACGATGAATGAAGAGGTTTCAGGTAACGCCTTGACTAAGTGGCTTGGGATAAGTGTTGAGTTCCTCTGCCTCCAGGTGAAGGTAAGCACCTAGGACGTGGATGGGTACTCCGCTCCCATTTGGTAGTATCCCCGACTAGAGACCATTCTCCGGGCTCAGTCATGCCGGCAGATGGGAGGCTCATCGGGTCGACTCGCTACTTGGTAGCTGGACTGGGAAGGCGTTGAGTTCCTCTACCTCCAGGTAGGCTAGGCCCCTAGGACGTGGATGGGTACTTCCGCCTCCAATTGGATTGGGAAGGCGTTGAGTTCCTCTGCATCCAGGTGAGCTAAGCCCCTAGGACGTGGATGGGTACTTCCACCTCCAGTCGGACTGGGAAGACGTTGAGTTCCTCTACCTCCAGGTAAGTTGGGCCCCTAGGACGTGGATGGGTACTTCCGCCTCCAATTGAATTGGGAAGGCGTTGAGTTCCTCTGCATCCAGGTGAGCTAAGCCCCTAGGACGTGGATGGGTACTTCCACCTCCAGTCAGGTTGGGAAGGCGTTGAGTTCCTCTGCCTCCAGGTGAAGGTAAGCACCTAGGACGCGGACGGGTACTTCCGCCTCCAATCGGTAAGATCCCTGACTATAGACCATTCTCCAGGCTCAGTCATGCCGACAGATGGGAGGTTCATCAGGTTGACTCGCGGCGGGTAAGATTTCAAGAAGGACGATCGGTTTGGTAAGATGGTTGAATCCCTCCGCCCCTCAGTGAAGGTAAGCACCTGGGATGTGAACTGGTCCTCCGCCCCCGGTAGTTCGAGAAAGTGTTGATTTTCCTCCCCCTCCAGGTGAGCTCGGCTCCCTGGTAGGTGTGAAGTTTCCTCCCCCTCCAGGTGAGCTCGGCTCCCTGGTAGGTGTGGAGTTTCCTCCCCCTCCAGGTGAGTTCGACTCCCTGGTAGGTGTGGAGTTCTCTCCCCCTCCAGGTGAGCTCGGCTCCGTGGTAGGTGTGGAGTTTCCTCCCCCTCCAGGTGAGCTCGGCTCCCTGGTAGGTGTGGAGTCCCCTCCCCTTCCAGGTGAGCTCGGCTCCCTGGTAGGTGTGGAGTTCCCTCCCCTCCAGGTGAGCTCGGCTCCCTGGTAGGTGTGGAGTTTCCTCCCCCTCCAGGTGAGCTCGGCTCCCTGGTAGGTGTGGAGTTTCCTCCCCCTCCAGGTGAGCTCGGCTCCCTGGTAGGTGTGGAGTTTCCTCCCCCTCCAGGTGAGCTCGGCTCCCTGGTAGGTGTGGAGTTTCCTCCCCCTCCAGGTGAGCTCGGCTCCCTGGTAGGTGTGGAGCCCCCTCCCCCTCCAGGTGAGCTCGGCTCCCTGGTAGGTGTGGAGTTTCCTCCCCCTCCAGGTGAGCTCGGCTCCCTGGTAGGTGTGGAGTTCCCTCCCCCTCCAGGTAAGCTCGGCTCCCTGGTAGGTATGGAGTTTCCTCCCCCTCCAGGTGAGCTCGGCTCCCTGGTAGGTGTGGAGTTCCCTCCCCCTCCAGGTGAGCTCGGCTCCCTGGTAGGTGTGGAGTTTCCTCCCCCTCCAGGTGAGCTCGGCTCCCTGGTAGGTGTGGAGTTTCCTCCCCCTCCAGGTGAGCTCGGCTCCCTGGTAGGTGTGGAGTTTCCACCCCCTCCAGGTGAGCTCGGCTCCCTGGTAGGTAAGATTTCAAGAAGGACGATCGGTTTGGTAAGATGGTTGAATCCCTCCGCCCCTCAGTGAAGGTAAGCACCTGGGATGTGAACTGGTCCTCCGCCCCCGGTAGTTCGAGAAAGTGTTGATTTCCCTCCCCCTCCTGGTGAGCTCGACTCCCTGGTAGGTGCGGAGTTTCCTCCCCCTCCAGGTGAGCTCGGCTCCCTGGTAGGTGTGGAGTTTCCTCCCCCTCCAGGTGAGCTCGGCTCCCTGGTAGGTGTGGAGTCCCCTTCCCCTCCAGGTGAGCTCGGCTCCCTGGTAGGTGTGGAGTTTCCTCCCCCTCCAGGTGAGCTCGGCTCCCTGGTAGGTGTGAAGTTTCCTCCCCCTCTAGGTGAGCTCGGCTCCCTGGTAGGTGTGGAGTTTCCTCCCCCTCCAGGTGAGTTCGACTCCCTGGTAGGTGTGGAGTTCTCTCCCCCTCCAGGTGAGCTCGGCTCCCTGGTAGGTGTGGAGTTTCCTCCCCCTCCAGGTGAGCTCGGCTCCCTGGTAGGTGTGGAGTCCCCTCCCCTTCCAGGTGCGCTCGGCTCCCTGGTAG
The DNA here is from genome assembly GCA_033032865.1 of Dactylorhiza incarnata. Lineage (NCBI taxonomy): Eukaryota > Viridiplantae > Streptophyta > Magnoliopsida > Asparagales > Orchidaceae > Dactylorhiza > Dactylorhiza incarnata. The sequence continues at coordinate 651,431 of JAWHQI010000512.1, forward strand.
ATGTGGAGTTCCCTCCCCTCCAGGTGAGCTCGGCTCCCTGGTAGGTGTGGAGTTTCCTCCCCCTCCAGGTGAGCTCGGCTCCCTGGTAGGTGTGGAGTTTCCTCCCCCTCCAGGTGAGCTCGCCTCCCTGGTAGGTGTGGAGTTTCCTCCCCCTCCAGGTGAGCTCGGCTCCCTGGTAGGTGTGGAGTCCCCTCCCCCTCCAGGTGAGCTCGGCTCCCTGGTAGGTGTGGAGTTTCCTCCCCCTCCAGGTGAGCTCGGCTCCCTGGTAGGTGTGGAGTTTCCTCCCCCTCCAGGTGAGCTCGGCTCCCTGGTAGGTGTGGAGTTCCCTCCCCCTCCAGGTGAGCTCGGCTCCCTGGTAGGTGTGGAGTTTCCTCCCCCTCCAGGTGAGCTCGGCTCCCTGGTAGGTGTGGAGTTCCCTCCCCCTCCAGGTGAGCTCGGCTCCCTGGTAGGTGTGGAGTTTCCTCCCCCTCCAGGTGAGCTCGGCTCCCTGGTAGGTGTGGAGTTTCCACCCCCTCCAGGTGAGCTCGACTCCCTGGTAGGTGTGGAGTTTCCTCCCCCTCCAGGTGAGCTCGGCTCCCTGGTAGGTGTGGAGTTCCCTCCCCCTCCAGGTAAGCTCGGCTCCCTGGTAGGTGTGGAGTTTCCTCCCCCTCCAGGTGAGCTCGGCTCCCTGGTAGGTGTGGAGTTCCCTCCCCCTCCAGGTGAGCTCGGCTCCCTGGTAGGTGTGGAGTTCCCTCCCCCTCCAGGTGAGCTCGGCTCCCTGGTAGGTGTGGAGTTTCCTCCCCCTCCAGGTGAGCTCGGCTCCCTGGTAAGTGTGGAGTTTCCTCCCCCTCCAGGTGAGCTCGGCTCCCTGGTAGGTGTGGAGTTTCCTCCCCCTCCAGGTGAGCTCGGCTCCCTGGTAGGTGTGGAGTTTCCTCCCCCTCCAGGTGAGCTCGGCTCCCTGGTAGGTGTGGAGTTTCCTCCCCCTCCAGGTGAGCTCGGCTCCCTGGTAGGTGTGGAGTTTCCTCCCCCTCCAGGTGAGCTTGGCTCCCTGGTAGGTGTGGAGTTCCCTCCCCTTCCAGGTGAGCTCGGCTCCCTGGTAGGTGTGGAGTTTCCTCCCCCTCCAGGTGAGCTCGGCTCCCTGGTAGGTGTGGAGTTTCCTCCCCCTCCAGGTGAGCTCGGCTCCCTGGTAGGTGTGGAGTTCCCTCCCCCTCCAGGTAAGCTCGGCTCCCTGGTAGGTGTGGAGTTTCCTCCCCCTCCAGGTGAGCTCGGCTCCCTGGTAGGTGTGGAGTTTCCTCCCCCTCCAGGTGAGCTCGGCTCCCTGGTAGGTGTGGAGTCCCCTCCCCTTCCAGGTGAGCTCGGCTCCCTGGTAGGTGTGGACTTCCCACCTTCCACCTCAGGCCGAGTTCAGCTCGACTAGAGGTGTTGAGTTTCCCTCCACTTTCGGTTGAGTTTAGTCCGACCTCAGGTGTTGATCTTTCTCCACCTCCTGTTTAGTCCGACCTCAGCTTAGCTCGACTCGCCGGAGGGGTGTTTAGTGGAGAAAGGTTCGTTCCCCACCTCGGGTCGAGTTCAGCTCGACTAGAGGTGTTGAGTTTCCCTCCACTTTCGGTCGAGCTTAGTCCGACCTCAGGTGTTGATCTTTCTCCACCTCCTGTTGAGCTCGACTCGCCGGAGGGGTGTTTAGTGGAGAAAGGTTCGTTCCCCACCTCGGGTCGAGTTTAGCTCGACTAGAGGTGTTGAGTTTCCCTCCACCTTCGGTCGGGTTTAGCTCGACCTAAGGTGTCGAGTGTTCTCCACCTCCAGTTAAGCTCGGCTCAAAGGAGGGGTGTGTATAGGAGAAGGGTTTTCCCTTCGTCTCAAAGTAATTTCAGCTGAAAAGCTTGGCAGAGGTTCCCCGATGACGGATCCTTTCGTGGATTCCCCTAAGGTCCCACCTACTCGTCAAATAGGTGGGTTGGACTTTCTTTCCGAGCTTGGGGCAAGCTAGCAAAGAGCGGGGATTGTGTACAACCCTCATATTTCCCGAGTCGGTGCGACCCGACCCGGATGAAGCCAAGATAGCAAGGGTGGCCAGGACGGACAAAACGACCACATGGGGCGGTCGAAACCGACCAAGGCAAAGAGAGGCCGCGGGGAAGGCGGGGGGAGCACCCGCTCCCCCGACTCTCTTCGGGCGAGTGGGAAGGGCCTCCCACTCGCCAATCACCCTTAGGCAAGTGGGAGAGACCCTCCCACTCGCCCGGGCGAGTGGGAGGGGCCCTCCCACTCGCCGGGCGAGTGGGAGGGACACTCCCACTCGCCGGGCGAGTGGGAGGGACACTCCCACTCGTCGAGCGAGTGGGAGGAGCCCTCCCACTCGCCGGCCACCTTGGGGGCGAGTGGGAGGGGCCCTCCCACTCGCCACCCCCCTTTGGGCGAGTGGGAGGGATTCCCCCACTCGCCCGGTACATTGGGGGGAGACCGGCATGGCCTCCCGTGAGGGGGGAAGTGGGCATCTCGAGTCCCACTTGCTCCCCCTCATGCGTTGATCGTTCGTGGTCATGGTTGGACTGCGGATAGCAGGATCTCGGCTATCCGCAGTCCATTTTTGATAGACCCCCATGGGCACCTTGGGAAGGGTTGGTTCATACCCCCTCCCTCGCGTGGTCTTGTGAGCAAGCACCCCCCCCTCCCCTTGTCATCGAAGGTTGACGGTGAGGTGGTTCTTAGTGCTCTCCAGGGTGCCCAGGCTCAGCATTGGCTTTGGAGGGGAAGCGCTCTAAGATCTTCCGGGTATGTGGTGGGACCTCCACGCTGCAGCTTAAGGGGTCCGTTCGTGGACTTAGGTGTTCTTTAAGGGCAAGGTTCTTTGGTTCTTAGTGACTGGTCAAGGGTCTCGCTCAGGTCAAGTAAGGGTTAGCTGCATCCCCTTGCGAACGTCGAAACCGGGTTACTGGTTTCAACAAACATGAAGCTCCAACTGTAATTAAACAAAAGCAAAATGGTGAATGAGATTTAAATATACCTCTTTTAGAAGATACAAATGTGCAGAAGTATTTTAGCAAAGCCATGTATTATTGCCATAGTGGAAATTTGACTGGGCTGGGTAATGCATGAGACGATTATGAATCTTCTATTTTTTGTAACCTATGCCATGTGCAAGATCTGGTATATTACTCTTTTTGTTATTTCAAATGATCTATGATAGGGGAATAAAATTGGATAAATACCTTGCAAGGTACTAGGTTGTTAGCGTGTATTGTATTTTGTATTTTATCTTTATGTATTTTTCTTCTCCTCCCCTCACTCATATATATACTAGTGAGACCCTTTGCAATCATTAAGAAACAATTTTACTATTCAACATGATATCAGAGCCTTAGGGCATCCCGCAAGCGTCGGCCTCCGCGTGTATCCCACAAGCGACCTCATCCCCGAAACTCTCGCTTGACTCCAGGCTTCCGCTCGTCGCCCTCCTCACCTGCAGATCTTCTCACTCGACTCCAGCTTCCGCTAGACTCCGGTCGTCTTCTCCCTTCCGTGTGCGTCTGTGTGTGTGGTTCTGCGCGGCTGTTTTGCGCATGCGGTTCTGCGCCTTCCGCGTGTGGGGATGGTGGCCGACAATGGTTCTGACACCGGAGATGGAGTTATAGATAGATTTTTAGCGTCGTTATCTCTTCCTTTTGCCGGGTAACTCCTTCATGGATCTTAGTTCTTCCATCTTCCTATAAACAAACTGTAGTGGTGTCTTCCTTGCCGTTTTCTTCTTCTTCTTCCTCTTGATTTCTATTCTTGGATCATCATGTCGGGGAACAATGTATCTCCTACTATCTCTTCCCGAGCCAGGGATTCTTCCTCCACCCTGACTTCTGGGGCGTCTATCCGGTCAAGTCATGACCACAATACACCACAAATTACTGCCATACACCTGGATGACTCTAATTACCTACCATGAGCTCGATCTATTACTCTTGCCTTGAAGAATAGACGTCTGTTTAGTTATGTTTGGGGTACTACTCTCGAGCCTGCTTAGACTTCCCCAGATTGGTTGCAATGGGAGCCTGAGAACTTGGTCATGTTCTGACTTACGAACTCCATGGTGGAATCTATTACTCGAAATTATCTTTTCTTGGGTACTTCCGCAGATCTTTGGAGGAGAGTTGATGCCACTTACTCGTGTCGAGGGAATGCAACCCAAATTTATCAACTGTGACGGAAGATCTTTTTCCTGAGACGGGTTGATCGCCCTCCTTCGGTCTACTTCTTGGAGTTCACTCAATTGTATTAGGAATATGATCACTTTGACTCGCTCACTCTTGTGTCTCCGGAGGATGAGGCTCTTGTTCGTGCCTGGGTAGAACGCAACAAGTCTTTGAATTTCTCTATGGAATGCATCAGGACTTTGATCAGATCAGTGTTCAAATCCTTGAGCGCTCACCTACTCCATCTCTCCAAGAAGTGTACAACCTCGTCCAACAAGAATTTGATCTGTGACAGACTTGGCTACCTGGCTCCGTTTTCGAGGGATCTGGCCCGGCTGCTCAGTTTGGTTCTAATAGTTGGGCTCCTCGTGACTCCAGATTGAAGCCCACTGACAAAGATCATCTGATTTGTGACTACTGCGGGAAGTCTTGCCACTCATATGACACGTGTTTCCAGCTTCATGGCTCCACGCGGTAGTTCTGCTTCGGGAGGTGGTCGCGGTTATGTTCTCTATCAGGGTTGCTTATCTCAGTCTGGGTCTGCCCATCTTTCTTATGCCTCTGAGGAGTCCTTGCTCGGTGTTGGCTCAGAAGCTGCAAGACTTCCTGTGGCTCTATCTGCTGATGAAATTCAGGTGTTCCGTCGTTTGATGCAGGGACAGTCTACTGAGCCGTCTAACTCATCCTTCTCCTACGCCCATCAGGGATTATCAGGTGCTCATGTTGCGTCCACTCGTCCTTCTACTCACTGGATCATTGATTCTGGAGCGACAAATCATATGGCTGGTTCCTTTGCAGGTTTTGTGTCCTATATTTTCTTGTCTGGTCGGGACAAGGTGAGCATTGCATATGAATCCTTCTCTTCTATTGTTGGGAAAGGATCCATCCCTTGCTCCACTCCCACTCTTTCTTATGTTCTTCATGTCCCTAAGTTTACTCGTAACCTTCTCTCAATTAGCCACTTAACTAATTCCATGAACTACTCTGTGACTTTTTCTCAACTTCTTGTGTATTTCAGAACCTGAAGACGGGGAAGGTGATTGGCTCTTGTAGATTGTGTGATAACCTCTACGTGTTTTACTCTTCCAACCCTACTTCACCGCAAGTTATTCGTGTTGATCAGCCTTCTTGTTTTGGATTTCTGACACTGTCGTCTAGGGCATCCCTCTATTCCTTCTATGAAACTTTTATTCCTTAATATATCTTATTTATTATTAGACAATTTTCATTGTGATGTATGTGAGCTACGTAAACATCGTCTTACTTCTTTTAATCGTGTATCTTCTCCTATCTCCATGTTATTTATAATGATGTTTGGGGGTCTTGCCCTGTTGCTTCAATCTCTGGGTGTTTCTGGTTTGTTATTTTCATTGATTTTTTTCCCACGCTACCTGGGTATATTTAATGAAGCTAAAAATGAAGTGTTTCTGTTATTTCAACAACAACACTCAAGCCTTTATCCCACCATAGTGTGGTCGGCTATATGGATCCTTTGTCGCCATTGCGCCCTATCTGTAATCATAGTCTCACCAATGCCTAAGTACATTATGTCTTTCCTTATAGTTTCATTCCAAGTCTTTTTTGGTCTACCCCTCCCCTGTTTAACATGCCTAGTGACTAAACTCTAACAACGCCTAACAAGCGCCTCTAATGGTCTCTTATGTACATGTCCGAACCATCTTAAACGAGCTTCTCGCATCTTCTCTCCAATTGGCACCACTCTTGTCTTATCCCTGATACATTCATTTCTAATTTTATCCAGTCTCATGTGACCACACATCCACCTAAGCATTCTCATCTCCGCAACTCTCATTTTTTGCTCATGTACACCATTCACTGCCCAACACTCAGAACCGTAGAGCATTGCTGGCCTAATTGCAGTACGGTAAAACTTGCCTTTAAGTTTTAATGGTACTTTACGATCACATAAGACCCAGACGCGCCTCTCCACTTCAACCAACCTGCTTGGATTCTGTGTATCACATCTTTAACTTCACCTCCACCTTTTTGAATTATCGATCCCAGATATTTAAAGCACTCACTGCGGCAAATATCTTGGTCACCCAATTTAATGACGGAGTCATCCGACCTTGCACTACTAAATTTAAGCTCTATATACTCCGTCTTTGTCCTGCTCAACCTAAAACCCTTCTTTTCTAAAGTGTCTCGCCAAGATTCAAGTTTCGCGTTTACACCCTCGCGCGTCTCATCGACCAAAACAATATCATCTGCAAATAATAAACACCAATACCACCATTAAAATCCTTCGTACTGACAATTGTCATGAGTATATTGATTCACAGTTTGACAGGTATCTCCAGACTCCAAGACTTTGGTATTATCCACAAAACATCCTGTGTCTACTCACCCGCTCAAAATGGTGTAACCGAACGTAAGAATTGTCATCTTTTGGAGGTTGTCCGGTGTCTCTTATTTCAGAGGCACCTTGCAAAATACTATTGGGGGGATGTTGTTCTCACAACCACTTACCTCATCAACCAGATGCCTACACCGGTTCTCGGGAGTAATACGCCTCTCCACACTCTTCAAGTTCCTCCCACTAACCTTCATCCTCGTGTCTTTGGCTGTGTGTGCTTTGTTCACATACATAAAAAAACTAAACTTGACTCGTGTGCTCTCAAATATATCTTCATCGTGTATTCTCTAACTCAAAAGGTTTACAAATGCTTTGATCATGTAACGAAGCAGGTGTTGTGACCATGGATGTGACCTTTCGTGAATCTAAGAGCTACTACGGGACCTAACTTCATGGGTGCCTCTCCCGTGTTGGAAGTGAGCTCCTCATCTTTTCTGGAGGCGTCCTCACATACTCCTTTACTCATTCCTCCTTTATACCAGCCTTCAACTACTACTCATGTTTCTACAACTCTTTTTCCTGTTGCCCCTAATGGCCAGGAGAAGTCCCATGCTCCCTCTCAGCAGGTTTACTCTCGAAGGAAAAGAGGTACCTACACGCAAGTCTCGCTCAGGATACCTGTGCTGACATCTGATCCGTATTCAGATTATACTACACTACGTGAAGGTACTTCTACCCAACACCCACTGTCTCAGTTTGTATTTTATACTTCTCTTATTGCTTCACATAGATCCTTTGTTTCCTTTTTGTCCTCTATTTCTATCACATCATCCTGGCAGGAAGTCTTTGGTCACCGCAAGTGGCAACAAGCCATACTCGAGGAAATGCTTGCACTTGAAAGAATTGTACATGTGATCTTGTGCATCTTCCTCAGGAGAACACCGTTGTTGGATGTAAGATGTGTTTGTTGTCAAACAAAACATCCAGAGAATTGTCGAGAGATACAAGACAAGACTTGTCGCCAGAGGATATACACAAACAGTTGGGATCGATTATCAAGAGAAGTCCGCTCCTGTAGTAAAGATGGACTCAATAAGAGTTCTCTTATCCTGTGCTTCCTGTAAGTGATGGAACCTCAGTCAGCTAGATGTAAAGAATGCGTTCTTTCATGGAGTCCTAGAAGAGGAAGTGTATATGTCTCTACCTCCTGGAATTGACCTTGAGGGATCTAAAGAGAAGGTTTGCAAATTGAAAAAGGCCTTATACGACCTTAAACAATCTTCTAGAGTTTGGTTTGGGAGATTTCACAAGGCAATGAGGATGTTTGGATATTCTCAGAGTAATGCTGATCATACTTTGTTCTTCATGCACAGGAAAGGGATATTGGCAGCCCTTATAGTTTATTTGTTTATGTGGACGACATTGTTATAACAGGACATGATAGAGAAGAGGCTTAAACTCTAAAAAAAGTGCCTAGAGAATTTGAGGTAAATAACTTAGGGAACCTTAAATATTTTCTGGGTATTGAAGTTGCCAGATCCAGACATGATTTTTTTATCTCGTAGAGGAAGTATATTCTTGATTTACTTGAGACATCAGGAATGAGTGGATGTTGATCTACCGACACCCCTATCGAAGCAAACCACCAGTTAGGGAGGGATGACTTGTCGCCAGAGGATATACACAAACAACTGGGATCGATTATCAGGAGAAGTCCGCTCCTGTAGTAAAGATGGACTCAATAAGAGTTCTCTTATCCTGTGCTTCCTGTAAGTGATGGAACCTCAGTCAGCTAGATGTAAAGAATGCGTTCCTTCATGGAGTCCTAGAAGAGGAAGTGTATATGTCTCTACCTCCTGGAATTGACCTTGAGGGATCTAAAGAGAAGGTTTGCAAATTGAAAAAGGCTTTATACGACCTTAAACAATCTTCTAGAGTTTGGTTTGGGAGATTTCACAAGGCAATGAGGATGTTTGGATATTCTCAGAGTAATGTTGATCATACTTTGTTCTTCATGCACAGGGAAGGGATATTGGCAGCCCTTATAGTTTATTTGTTTATGTGGACGACATTGTTATAACAGGACATGATAAAGAAGAGGCTTAAACTCTAAAAAAACTGGCTAGAGAATTTGAGGTAAATAACTTAGGGAACCTTAAATATTTTCTGGGTATTGAAGTTGCCAGATCCAGACATGATATTTTTATCTCGTAGAGGAAGTATATTCTTGATTTACTTGAGACATCAGGAATGAGTGGATATTGATCTACCGACACCCCTATCGAAGCAAACCACCAGTTAGGGAGGGATGGCAGAGTCTTTTGAGAACATTCCTGGTTTTCAAAAATTAGTGGGTAAGCTGATTTACTTGTCACATACACACCCTAATATCTCGTATGCAGTTGGAGTGGTCAGTTAATACATGCACTCACCAATGACTCAACATCTTGATGTTGCCCACCATATTCTCAGATACCTTAAGGCCTCACTTGGGAGCGGGATCCTATTCTCACCAAATGATAAGCTAAATATTGAAGTCTACACCGACGCAGAATGGACTGGATCAGTTGATGATCGACAGTCCACCTGAGGATATTGTACCTTTGTTGGTGGGAATTTGGTCACATGGAGGAGCAAAAAACACGTGGTGGTTAGATCCTTTGCTGAAGTTGAGTTCTGAGCTATGACACATGAAATATGTGAAGGATTGTGGATTCGAACGATCATGAGAGATCTGGCCTTTGTGAACACTGAGCCACTCAGATTATATTGTGATAATAAGATGGCCATTAGCATTGCTCATAACCCTGTTCAACCTGACCGCACCAAGCACATTGCAATTGATAGACACTTCAAAGAAAACACAGTGAGAGGAATCGTTTGTACTCCGTTCGTTCCATCTGAACAACAACTGACAGACATCCTCGCGAAAGGATTGAGTACAAGTGCTTTTGGAAGGATTGTTATCAAGTTGGGCATGGTCAACATTACACGCCCAACTTGAAGGGGGTGTTAGCATGTATTGTATTTGTATTTTCTTTGTATGTATTTTTCTCCTCGCCTCACTTATATATATATATATATATATGAGTGAGGCCCTTTGTAATCATTAAGAAACAATTTTTCCATAGGCAATTGTTGTGGAACTGTGATATCTATTACTTTACTACATAATGAAGCAATTGTTGTGCCACTGTCCATAGGCGGGCTTACTGTTTCTGGTGTCCGTCAACTCCAAAAGTTCATTTTGCCCATTCATCCTACTGACAGCTGCTGTTTATTAACTCGAATTAATGGTGTTCGTCGGACTTAATGACCTCTGAGTTCAGCTTATAATGCGTCTATTGTAGGCAAAAATGTCTCTATTTAAAAAAAAATGTTATAATCACATTAAATCAGGGTGCATCAATTACAATATTTGCTAGATAAATTATAGTGCTCAAATTTGAAAAAAAATAGAAATAATTGAGTAGGTTTCAATTTATAAATTTTCATATAAGATTTATGATTAATGTGAATTTAATCCTAATCTTCCTGACTCAAATTTAGTGCCCTTAATAGTTGCGTTTATAATTAATTTAATTGATATCTACCTTATATAATCTTTAGGATGGAGGATGATATTTAAGTTTTCTTTATAAAAGATTAGCGGGTTCACTCATGGGTTGTGTGCGGCGGTTATGCTACTTGACCGTGGCTCAATATCTCTAGTCAAAATTATTCATAATTCTTTAATTTTGCAATATTGTCCGTTCTAAGCAGGAAATGTTTATATATTATGAGCAGTGATATATTATGAGCAGTCTGACACGGGGATCCTCGTTCCTCACAATAATACACACATACTCGCAGCCTCCGACGCGCACTATGGCAACGTTGCTCAAATGGGGCTGCGAGCACGGGCGAACTGTCGCACATGGCACGGATCCCTCGTGCAGACTGCTCGTATTTAATAAATTAAAAATTGTGAAAAAAAACTTAGGCAAATTAGAGTTAGCTTCTGTTGTTAAAAATTTGGTTGAAATATTGAGAAAATGAGTATTGTCTCTTAAGTTTTTCTCTAGTCCAACCGAATGAAGAAGCATAATTGAACATGTTTGTTATTAACCTGTTGGGGTTTTCGTGGATGTTAGAAGATAGCTTTATGATTATGCAGTTTGATGCATGATGGTAGTTGATGGTCTATTCCTGAACTATTTAGACTTCATAGAGCCAATGAGTGTTGGATCCATAGGCAACTCTAGAGGAGGAGTATGAAGGGAGGAGGGGTGTGAATAAGGTTCCTTGCACGTTGCCACTCGATACAATGAAATATTATTCAATTATAAAATAATCATACCCAACGGAATAATTAAAACACAGATGTTACAATTGAGTAATGAAGAGACAACTGTGTAATGAAAGAGAGTAAGCATGAGAGAATCATAAATATAAAATTTCACTTGCCGAATGAGGGTGATGTTATAAACATATTCTATTCCTAGACAACAAATTCTTATCCAGTTTACTCCGCCATACACAAACTATTACAACATTTTAGTAGTGCAGAATAAGCCTCAGCATCAAATGCTTTTTAAGTCTTAACTAATATAGATATCCCAAACTGGGCCAATTTCAATAACCCTAGGTTAATTGGTCCTAGATGCCCCAAGACGTCCAAACTGGATCAATTTCAACAATCTTAGATAAATTTGTATTTAAACTTCTATATTCAAGATGAATTACAATGATACATATTGAGATTAATGAAAGTAAAGATGAAAATTTAAGCTTAACAATAAATGATAATAAGGAAACTCCCCTAAAGTAGATTCTTCTTTGTAGTATGCGTTGAGTTGATTGAAGAATCCTTCAAAGCTTTATGAGCAGGGAATGTAATTCATTCTTCTTATTTCCTTCAAGAACATGTGTTGAGCTTTGAAGGAAAGATCCTTCATCTTTCTCTTTGTCCAACAATGGAGGTTAGTCGTTCTTCTTCATAATGGTCTCTTAATGAAAATCCCTCTCGTCCTCAATACAAAAGCTCAAAATCCTTTGAGATAGTATTGATGACGTCTAAGGTCTCTTTGAGTTGATTGGTCTTATTTGGTTTCTCAAATGATATTCTATCCATAGGCCGTCAGATTTCTACGCCATATTCGATGACTGATTGAAGGAATTGGGTACCTGATTTCCAATTCTTAACTATATTGGAGGGTCCGACTGGGAACCACATGGTCCAATTTGCTCTGGAATGTATCAAGGTTTCAGTTGCTTGAATTAGTCAAATTCTCTCTGGATTGTTAGATTTCTGATTACTTAAATCACCTGATTTGATTCACTCTGTTTTGTATATTGAATGAATCAGTGCATCTGATTCCTCCACGTCCTTTTTGAGTTCATCGACTGTTATTAGGAGCTCAATTCCTTGAGTCAACAGCTTGATAGCTTCAGGCACAGGATTGCATTTACGGAATGAATTAAGGATTTTGTTATCCTGAATCAGCACTCCAATTTTATAAGTGAAAAAATTGTTGAAGCAAGATGAAAAACATGGAGAAGCAGGACTCAAAATATCTTGAATCTATCGGGAGTCCTATTCCTTTAATCGGGTGCCCGATAGCTCCAAAAAAGAATTTTGGAACTTGGTACTTGCGCCTATGATATGACATACAACCACAAGTATTCATCATATATGTTAGAGGTTTAACAGACGTCTCAAAGAACTCCTTTTGATAATAACAAATCTAGATTTTACAGTTTACGAAGTATGAAAGAACAATGAAGAGTTTGCAATAGTAGTAAACAAAACATGAGAAGAATATAGATATTATTATAAACTATGCATGTACTCCCCATATTCTTAAACTTCAATAAATTATAAATTCCCTTATTATTCGAGCAAGCAATAGACTAACGACTGTTCTCAAGAAACACATAAGGGAAAATGTATATGAAATTAGAATTTAATTAGTCGAAATAAAACCAACTCATTTGATCAAGTCATATCCACTCAATTCCCTTCTTTTGTTATTAGCAAACTGATAGCAATTCTGAGTGAGCTTCATTGACACAAGAAGTTTTGTATCATTTAAACCAATATATCAACAATAAAATAGAAGAGAAAAGTGGATATCGATAGACATACCAACAATAGTATTCGATGAAGAAGTAAAAGCTCTATTGTAATGACAATAGAAATGAATAATTTATACTCTTTTGTGTAATACAAATTGACTTACAAGATGACACTATATAAGATAATAAGCTTCATATACATGGTACGAAATTCTATACCTGTCACAAGACATGAAAACTAAAGACTTAAGATTGATGATTTTCATGACTAGAGAACATACAACATATCAAGATACTCACTCCACAATGCCTCGATGACTTCTCATAGAGTGAAGTGATGTTTGAGGAGAAACTAATTAATTATTTGAAATATTGATTTAGGTTAATTCTCAGTGTGTATAAGTAAATACCCATAAAAATAATGTGATTCATCAAGCAATGAACTCTATGACCAAGGGGTCATACTCTACAATACCGCGAGGATTTATTAGGAAGCAGAGTAGAGCTTGACAGAAACTGAATAACAATTAGAAACTTTCCAGTTTCCAAAGCACTCGATAGATTGACCGAATGGAATGCGTCATTCGAGCTAGAGAAATAAAAGCTAAATCAGTACTGAAAATATGAGGAGAGAGGCTATATTTTTAATGCTCAAGCGAACAAACAAAATCTCTTACCTTATTTAAGAGGATTGTGAATTATACATCGTGCAAGATATGACAATTCTCTTCACATAAAACAAGCAGTACACTTTGGAATAATTAAAACACAGATGGAGCAATCAAGCAATAAAGAGAGTAAACACGGCAAGTAAAATATAAAATCTCACCAACGTGATGGATGGCTATGTTATAAACTTATAATAAGTGAATTTTATTCATGGATAACAAACTCGTATCCAGGCCTCCTATTTAAGATAAACCCATACTATCTTTAAATGAGATTATATATGTATCTTTAAACAACATGACAAGTAGCAACATGCCAAAATCATACTCATACAATGATAATCAAATAAAAAATATTCATCCACTAAGGATATCATTGAGTGGTAACGGAGTGAATGATTCATGAAATTCAATTGAAATATTATATTTTTTTAATATTTTAAATATTTTACAAACAAAGCAAGACACAACATGATCACGACAAAGAGAGATACTACTTGAAGGTACTCTAGATGCAGAAATCGTTATAATTTAAGAGCGAACAAAGAGAAGGTGGACGATGATGTATACAAACAATGCAGGTCTCTTTTTGGGAAATGCAAATACAAACAAAAAACAAGTACCGTAATTTGTTATTCATAATATATGGCAGAGGTCAGACCGATGTTTCATCAATGAGACTTTTTGATGCGGAGCAGAGGCGAGGACGAGCTTTGGGCCCATTCTGGGCTGATTTGGCGACTTACCATATATGGCGTGCCCGGATCGACGATCCGACTCCGTGGATACGTTCGGATTCGTGTTGCGAGTCGATTTCATATATTACTTTATATATTTTGGTTTATTATTGTTGTATTTAAGTGGATTTTCCCTCGGCCAATCATAGCCGTTGATTGGGATGCCCTAGCTTTGTTTTTATTATAAATAAGAGAGTAGTGGGCTGATTGGAGGCATTGCAGAATTTGGAGACAGAATTTTCGGATCTCTGCGATCATCCACCGGTGCCGACGCCGTGGAACCCTAGGTGACGACTCCTAGGTGGTTTTCTTCCCCCCCAAGGTACCCCCTATCCATCCCCTTCTTCTTCCACCTCCGAAGCCCTCATCCGCAGCCCCACAATCCGCGGAAACACTGTTCACGCGTGACTGTTCACGGGCGCACTGTTCGTACACGCACTGCTCACGCGCGCACTGTTCACAGTCGAACTGTTCACCCGCAACACTGTTCATCCGCCAGCCCCTTTACCAACCCCCATAGCCACCTCCTCCTCCGAATCCGCCACCCCAAGCCGCCGCCTCCCTCCTCTCCGTGGATCCACTTCTAAATAGCCTAAAAACGCTAGATCAGTCCAGATCTAGAGTTTCTCCTCCCGATCCGTTATTTCCGCCATCATACGCTCTCCCGCACCCCGGATCCGCTATCACACATCGGATCCATCCATTCCCCACCCGGATCGATCTCCTAGTGGCCGGATCTTTCCATTTCCGGACCGATCTCCTTATTTTCCGCCAAGGACAGCCACCGCCATTATCGTCACGCCTCTGGTTCCACCTTCGATCGCCGATCTACATACCCGGACCCGGATTCTTCATTGCCTTGGTCAGCCACTACTTTGTGAGTCTAATTTGTATTGGATTATTATTTTCAACATATTTATATTGGATTGGATCTCGTACCTATTTTGGATATCTTGCATAGTAGTTGTTTGTTAGAATATTATTGTGATTTGCAGGGTTTATTCGCCGCGCGCTCGTGCTTTGGCCCTCCACGCGGAGGAAAACCAAAGCTTGTTTTCGCCCTAAAAGATTATTTGTGTTTTGCCGTGAATTAATTGCGCGTGAGATGTTTAAATATATTATCTAATTTGGATTCACGCCGTCGGATTTGCATATCATGTAGGGTTTGGTCACGGATTATTCGCCGCCTATAGATTCGTCCTGCGTCAATTGGTATCAAAGCTAGGTTACGCGCTCTTTTTGATACGCAGTCGTAGAGTCTATATGATATTTTTATTATGTCTAGGTGTCAAAATTATGCCTCCCCTCGGTTTGGAGGTCTCGAGTCCACTAGCACCCGCTCTCACAGAGCCCCGTCAGGGAGATCTTCACGTTACTACGACGATTATTCTCGATCGCAGCACACCACTTTTAGAGATCATGTTGACCCACCGACACGAGACCACTACACTAGAGACGATCGGTATGATGGTTGTCATCGTTCTTATCCGTACACGCGAGCAGATCGTGTCGATCCGTCGACACGACTCGGTTACCTTAGGAATGATTATTATGAGGATCGTCGTTCCGAGAGAGATCTTGAGAGTCAGTTTCGTACTGTTGCCCCTCCTTTTGACGGCTCATCGAGTCCCGAGTCCTTCAGTTATTGGCTCGTGGATATGGAGTATTATCTTGACCATTTTGAGGTATTCGGTGAGCGTCGCGTCACCTTTGCGAAACTTAGACTTTTAGATAAGGCGAGGGCATATTGGGCTAGCGTTGAGAGGACACGTGAGCGAGACCGTCTACATCGCATCACTAGTTGGGTGGACATGAAGCGTACATTGTGTCAGAGGTATCTGCCTTCGTCGTATCGGAGTCGCTTGCTCGACCAATTATTTTCCCTTCGGCAAGGATCCATGTCTGTCGCTGAGTACATGGATCGCTTTGATGAGTTAGTTGTGAGAAGCGATATCCGAGAGGACCCAACCATGACTTCTTGCAGATTTCGGTCTGGCCTTCGATCAGACATTCGTACTGAGGTGGCTTATCATAGCTCGAAATCCCTCGAGCAGACATATCAGCTTGCCCTTCGTTACGAACAGTCTTTGAAATCCGCAAAAGCTGGTCGGTTGGATAATCGCTTTGACCTCCACAGTACGAGCTCCTCCCACACCGAGGACACCACTCTGCCTACCATAGTTCCGTCAGACATGGCAGAAGGGATACCTGATACGGATTGCTCTCACCCCAGTGAGGTGCTTAGCCCAGTGAGTGACATATCTCTTGTTTCTGACCCGTCTCTCGTGACCCCGACTGAGAGTGAGCCTGAGCGACCTCTTGAGCCTATAGTGTCATGCCCCTCACCCACACCACCACCTCTGGCATGTCATGGGTTGATTAACACCCCTACCCTGGACTCACATCTTGACACCGCACCCACAGACCCATTCTTGAGCGTAGATCTATGTCGCTCTCCCATTGTCATTACCCTGATTCACATCGCGACCGAGAGACCAGAGCCTGGTGTTGATCCCGTAGTGGCTATGTCATCCATTCACGGGGACACTACCCCTCACGATGGTACTCATATGGAGGATCATGACCCTAGTGATGAGTTCTATGACGATCCCCCTGTTGAGCCTCCTGATGAGCCACCACATCCTGGTGAGGATGCGATTCAGGTGAGCCGTTTGTTTACGAGTTTCGAGTTAGTGGTGTTTCTTCCATTATCGTCCCTGACCTTGCCCCAGAGTATGGATATTGTGAGGAACGTCCAATATTTAGGACACCACTTGCTGACACATCGCACTCTCGCTGAGTTTTGGGATGCACCACCTGCTGACCCACCAGGCAAGCTCTTTATTTTTGGGGACACTCACTACACTATAGAGCCACGTCTTCTGGTCGGTGCACATGATTTTCACTTAGGCGGTCGTCGCATTCGCGATGACTTTTCTTACACACCTCCTGGTGAGCCCCCTGACGCGTCACGTTCCCTGAGAGACACTTGGATCTTTATGAGCTCGTATTTGAGTATAGTTGTCTCTCACGATCATCTGAGCATTCGTCACACACGAGATGAGTTTTTCTACACTCCTCCGAGAGAGCCTCCTGATAGGCCACCTCCTTTGGTAGATTTTCAAGTGGTTATTAGTCTTTCCCATAACGAGTATGTAGTGTCGGTCATGTTTCATTTGCATCATTTGCATGAGTATGTTGAGTCGTTTCTTCATCATTTGCATAAGTCTGTTGAGTCGTTTCGTCATCATTTGCATGAGTCAGTTATGTTGTCTGTTCATCGTTTGCATGTGTGTCATGAGTCGGTCCGACGAAAAATCCATGATGATAATAAATTTTGTAAATCACATGCGGATGTTCACTGGCAAGTGCAGGTACTTCATGAAGGCGAGCAGGTGATGATGAGAATCTGCGTTGTGAGGCTCCGTGCGAGGCTTGCTAAAAGCTTGAGCGTTAGGCGAATGGATCCCAATATAATCATGAGAAGGATCGAAGCAAACATCTACGATCTTGATATCCCTGCAAGTATGGGTATCCACCTGGTATTTAGTGTTGAAGATATGATGCCGTACTTCGAGCCTCGCGAGTATGTGAACCCAAGCAGTGGGGACTTCCAGCCGCCCACACCTCCACTCCCGTTGCCTTACCACCCGCATAGCCCACCCACGTTTGATGGCCATCACTACTCACCCACTTTTGACACCCACCCACCTGGGGACTCGTCTTCTTTGGTTCTACCTACGGCGCCACCGATCGCACCGGGATCCACCACTCGTGAGTTGAGCGTTGAGAGCTTCCTTGAGACCAGATTCCACCAGTGCATTCCTACAGCAGACGTTGGTGACACCTGGGTACTTGCAGCAGAGCTTGATCGATTCGCCCCTAGACTTCGACTTCAGTACGACCGTCTCCATTCACCGGAGATGACGGCTTTTCAGTCAGGGGGAGTTGATTGGCGAGGCCACTTTTCAGCGACGACACTTGGACGACCTCTGGCGGGCATCTTCGAGTTTTACATGGCATTCGACGAGAGAATTCTGACCCCTATTCATCGGGAGATGAATTCTTTCAAGCCGGGGAGATTGATGCGGAGCAGAGGCGAGGACGAGCTTTGGGCCCATTCTGGGCTGATTTGGCGACTTACCATATATGGCGTGCCCGGATCGACGATCCGACTCCGTGGATACGTTCGGATTCGTGTTGCGAGTCGATTTCATATATTACTTTATATATTTTGGTTTATTATTGTTGCATTTAAGTGGATTTTCCCCCGGCCAATCATAGCCGTTGATTGGGATGCCCTAGCTTTGTTTTTATTATAAATAAGAGAGTAGTGGGCTGATTGGAGGCATTGCAGAATTTGGAGACAGAATTTTCGGATCTCTGCGATCATCCACCGGTGCCGACGCCGTGGAACCCTAGGTGACGACTCCTAGGTGGTTTTCTTCCCCCCCAAGGTACCCCCTATCCATCCCCTTCTTCTTCCACCTCCGAAGCCCTCATCCGCAGCCCCACAATCCGCAGAAACACTGTTCACGCGTGAACTGTGCACAGCCGCACTGTTTATACACGCACTGTTCGCGCGCGCACTGTTCACAGTCGCACTGTTCACCCGCAACATTGTTCACCCGCAACACTGTTCATCCGCCAGCCCCTCTACCAACCCCCATAGCCACCTCCTCCTCCGAATCCGCCACCCCAAGCCGCCGCCTCCCTCCTCTCCGTGGATCCACTTCTAAATAGCCTAAAAACGCTAGATCAGTCCAGATCTAGAGTTTCGCCTCCCGATCCGTTATTTCCACCATCATACGCTCTCCGGCACCCCGGATCCGCTATCACACATCGGATCCATCCATTCCCCACCCGGATCGATCTCCTAGTGGCCGGATCTTTCCATTTCCGAACCGATCTCCTTATTTTCCGCCAAGGACAGCCACCGCCATTATCGTCACGCCTCCGGTTCCACCTTCGATCGCCGATCTACATACCCGGACCCGGATTCTTCATTGCCTTGGTCAGCCCACTACTTTGTGAGTCTAATTTGTATTGGATTATTATTTTCAACATATTTATATTGGATTGGATCTCGTACCTATTTTGGATATCTTGCATAGTAGTTGTTTGTTAGAATATTATTGTGATTTGCAGGGTTTATTCGCCGCGCGCTCGTGCTTTGGCCCTCCACGCGGAGGAAAACCAAAGCTTGTTTTCGCCCTAAAAGATTATTTGTGTTTTGCCGTGAATTAATTGCGCGTGGGATGTTTAAATATATTATCTAATTTGGATTCACGCCGTCGGATTTGCATAGCATGTAGGATTTGGTCACGGATTATTCGCCGCCTATAGATTCGTCCTGCGTCACTTTTGTTTCAGCATACTTAGCCAGAGGAATGGAGGCTAGGAAGAAGAGGAGGAAGAATGGGATGAGAAATTATTGCTTGTATTTTCATTTTATCTGTTAAATAAAGAATTAAGTCATCATATCCCTTTATTTATTCAATTTTCTATGTTCTTAGTTTGATTGGCATGTATCTTTCCCTTCTTTATTTTAGAACATATTTTTCCCCTGTTTGCATTTAGGAAATATTGCGTTGGGCCTATCTATGATGCATTTGGTCCCTTTCAGGCCATCAAATTTGTTTTCTCATATTTCATACTTTGTATGTCTGGTTTGATTGGCATGTGCCTTTACATTTGAATGTATACAATTTTTCAATGCAAGACTTGTTTATGAATTATGTCTTCAAAATCCATGCATAACAAATTTTGATCGGACTTAGTTATGTGTTAGATATAACTTATAAGTAACATATTTATACATTCTTTTTATATTGTCATTGCTTCTCTTGTTTTCAGGTAGTACATCAAGGATCTCCAGTATCAAGTCCTTCAAGTTTCATTCAGGTCTTAAGAATGTCCCACATACGGGCCTAACCACTTCACAAAAAGCCAACTATTGTAGGATACAGCCAAAGAATCGGGGAAGAGAGCTTCAGTCAGTGCAAGAACATTTGAAGACTGCAGCTCCTTACAAGTGGCCTTACAAACATTCATGTTCTTTAGTTGTTTGCTCCAGCTCATATTGTCAAAGTATGTGCTTTATTTTCTATTCTGAGACACAAATTTCAGTGCTACTAATTGTAGAAGTATGCGTGGTAATTATGTTTTTGAGTATTTGACTCACTATCTAAATCGTGTGTTCTTATCAAGATAAATATTGAATAATTTTTATTCTAGATAAATTCAGATTTATGTTTTAAGCTCCCACCGCTTCCCACTGCCAACTTCCCCTCTTTGATTGATGCCCCCTCTTAGGCAGTCGTGACAAGGCTCCACCCATGACCCCATCATAGGTTGACATCGAGCATCTTGGGGAAAACAACTTGGGCTCTGTTTGTTTTGGTTGTTGCTGATCGAAAGGGAGATGTCAGAAATGGAGTTTGAAAAAAGAGCTGTCTGTGAAAAATGGAGTTTGCAGTATAAAACTGTTTGGGTAAAACTTCGTTTACATAGCTATTTGAAAAACAGTGTTAATAAACTGTTTGGTAAAAATGAAGTTTTGAACAATATTTTTCTCCAAATGCAAAATCATTAACAATTACATGACATAATATTAAATAACAAAAAATTTAAGTAATTATAACATCCCCATTTGAACACCATTAATATTCCTCTCATAAAACTTAATGCTAAAAGTTATATACCATATGACAGTCCACAATTATCTAGTTTTTTTAATGTACAATAAATTTAAACATTCATTTTATGAGAATAATATAGAGTTACTAACAATCAATATGCTTGTAATTTGAACAAGTTTGATTTTTTTAAACAAAGGCAATTTTTTAAAATTAATTAAAAACCCATGATAAAAGAAACAAACTTTGATAAAAAAAACATGGCTAACCAACAAGGTAACAGAACAGTTGCGTAGAAATCAAGCTTTGCGTAAAAAATGGCGAACCCAACAAGCTTTGATAAAAAACCGTAGTTGAGGAGCATCCGGCAAGTGTATTCCTCTGCCTTATTGGACCAACAAGTTATCAGAACAATTGCGTAGAAATCAAGAGGGGAAGAATAGAACCAACGAAGAATAGAAACAAAGAAGATGATGGCACAACTGCGATTATTGATCATAACAGATAATTTTACTTGAACAAGGTCTTGAATGTCTTCGACAACCAGCTCGTCTCCGCCACCTCATTCGACGCTGCAGATTAAGTTGTTCGCAGTCGCTTGTACCTCTCGCCCCATGGCCATCATCTCTGACGAAGAAGATTACTGAAAAGAACTATTCTTTGTTTTTTCTTCCTCTGTTCTCGCATGGACGAAGAAGATTGTGTCGGAGACAAAGCTGTGCGAGTATTGTCGAGAAATCAAGCATTGCGACGAGAGAGGCAGACGTGCGCGTTTGAACCGGAGCTCCCCCCCCCCCCCCCCCCCCCCCCCCACACACACACACACACATCTGGATTTTGACCAAAGTCGTGATATTTTTAAAACAGAGTTTGCAATTTTTTCCCGCCCAAACACTCCTATTATCGCGAACTCCGTTTTTAATCTACGAAAACAAAGCGTAACAAGTGAAACAAACGAGGCCTTGGTCTCTCCTCCCCTTCTCCTTCATCTGTTGTGTCCCGTACATAACTCGACCCTTCTCACAGGGTTGTGCCAACATGGTATCACATCGGACCATGTCATGATCAAACGTCCTAATGGAGATCACATTCCAAAGGATGCACAAGATGATGATGGACCACCTCGCCACATCCGACAATCAGCAACAAGCGACCTTGGTTGAACTTCCGACTTGCATGGAGCGTCGCCCCTCCCCCCAACACGATAGTGGCAACTTCCGCCACGACGTGGGTGTAGAGCAGTCATCAAGGAGGATCTCCCTTCCACAGAGATCGAGAAGAACACTAAGAATGACGATTCAACAACAATGCTCGTCCCCACTATGTCAAGCTGGAGTTCCCCACTTATGATTGCATGAGCTATATGTTAGGTTGGCTATCCCGATGCGAACAATTCTTTTTCAATCAAAGGACGTCATCCATGGAATGGATTTCGCACACCGCTTATCTCTTGGTAGATGCGGCTCCGATGTGGTTCTTGCATCTGGAAATGGAGAAATCCCAGTTGAACTGAGATGGCTTCAAACAGTTTTGCAACATGCAATTCGTGTCCCTTATGCGAGGAAATCCTTTGGTGGCCCGATCTTCCAAAAACACACAGGGGCGTTTGATGACTACTTGGTGAAATTCCAGAATCTCCTCTCGCATGCGGATGATGTTCTACCTGAACAACAAGTCTTAGTCTTCACCGCAAGTCTTCAGGAGCATCTTTACTTGGACGTCGAGTTTGAAGGCCCTCCTGACCTCACGACAAACCATGAGACTAGCGCGGATTTGTGATCGATGACTGCAGTTGGACAGAACCGGCATCTATCGACGCATTCGGCCATCTCCCAGACATCAACGTAACACCCCCATCCGTTAAGAAGCATATAGCAGAAGGTCCGGCCGGGGCCCCACGCCATATACTACCAAACAAACGGGAACGTCACTTAATTGAAATACCAAATGACACTAAAGAGCGAACCTAACTCAGAGCATTCTATGCGGAAGCAAAAGAGCGAGACGAAATATATAAACCACCAAAACCCGAACCCGGGTATGTCCACTTCTACTAATAGGAATAAAATGTGTTTACACAATAATAGAGGCACGACAGCCTTATAGTTTACCAACATCGGCGCGCAGGCCGGCCATACATGAAAAGTAAAAGAACATCAAAAGGCCTTCAAGGGTCGCAGCAGCACAAGGGCTTCAGCCCGCTAAGAGCCCGCTATGTTCCCGCTCGGTCCAGCACCTGTACAACAAGCCCACCAAAAACGGTGGCAAAACAGGGCAACGGTCAGCTAAAGCTGACCAAATTGTACCGACCCCACCCCTTCGAGGGGGTGGCAGTTCTATCCAACCCTGCAAAACAGTCTCCGCAGCATATATATATAAGAGTGCGACTAGCAAAGCCCACAACAGTTCATACATATGCAACAATCACAAACGTGGGAATGGCCCCCCACGTCCCGTGCTCTCAGGCACTCTTTGGTGTACTCCGCCTTCCACCACCATCCACTCTTGATGGCTTTGCCCTTCGAGGCTAAAGTCGGTGGCCCGAATACCAGGGCACCCCCGTACTTTAATTGTGAACATACCGTAGTCCGAAGACTCTTTCCCAATGCCTCCCGACGTGTTGTACGAGCCTTACTAGTCAGGTGCTGCAATGGTGCGGTTTCAGGTTCGCCAAATGCCCGTTGTTCACAGCTCTCGTTGTACAACACGAAGAGCGGGTATGGCGTTCCCTCAGCCCAGGTATTCTCAATTAGCCGGCTCTACGGGCCGCTAAGTCATCCACCAGGACACCCTCACGGGTCGGGCACAAGGCCTCAGGTCCTCTCAACAGGTGGGCACAACAACATCACCAGAACTCAGTCTGGGAGCTACCGTGCGGCGATAACGCTAACGCCGACGGTAGTGAACAGAAACCCCATTTCTGTTTCTCACTTCGGGTGCTCCCCGGGGAACACCCCCAGGCGTTGCTGCGCATGCAGTAGCACCTTCTGTTTCTCACTTCGGGTGCTCCCCGGGGCACACCCCCAGGCGTTGCTGCGCATGCAGTAGCACCCTCTAGTCCTACAAAGCAGGATATCAACACGGAGTTTTCCCCCGGCAAGCATAATATCAAAAGCATCACCAATCTGGACGAACCATCTCGGATGGGCTTCACACAGCGCGCCTACGTCCATTTCACGCATGGACTCTACATGTATGCAAGATTTGACGGGGATAACACGAATCGACCCGTCGGAGGCCACGACCTCACCCTTTTGGGTAGGGGACCTCAACGATGCAAGGAACGGACTAGAACGTGTCCAAATGAGGGTAAAGAGAATCGTTACCCTTAGACGTCGTTTCTGAACCATGGAATGCGCCCGGACTTGACGGCTAGCGAACGTGGCGGCTGTCCGTGCACAAAAACTGCTCTCCACGCGCCGAGTTTAGCTCCAAAATAACTTTCCACGGATCCAGCCTCCACTCGAAGATCTGGAACCCTAAACCACCACAAAAGCCCACAATGGTTGCTGCCCTTGCTCTTGGTCGACGGGGAAGAGAGGAGAGGGAGGAGATCGGGTCCTCCTTGCTCCAATCCGACGGGAGAGGGGGTTGGTCGGGCGGCTCCTCCTTGGTCCAGGCCGACGGGAGAGAGGGAGAGGGAGGGAGACGGGCCCTCCTTGCCCTAGGCGGCGACGGGAAAGGGAGAGGAAGAGGGGGACGGGCTTCCCAGCTCCAGGCGACGGGAGAGAGAGAGATCGGGAGGGGGAGGAGATCGGGAGGGCTCGGGGTTTGCGGCTGGCTGTGCGAACGAGAGCGAGAGAGTGAGGAGGGGGTCGGGTATTTAGGGTTTAGAGAGGGAGAAGACTTGCTTTAACCTAAGCCTTAATCGCACCCCACTCCGCTATTCGTAGACCACACCCCTATCCGCACCCCAAAAACTCTCTAAACGCACACCGAAACCATATTAAATCATTTAAGGGCGTTACAAATCTCTCCCCCTTAAAGAAATTTCGTCCCGAAATTTAAAGCACAAACAACGAAATGAAATTCGTCATACCTGAGTAAACAAATCAGGGTACTCCTCGCGCATGATCTCTTCTGGCTCCCAAGAGGGCTCCTCGCGGCCACAGTTGTCCCAACGGACTCTCACCATCTTGATGGCCTTTCTCCGCAACTGCCGAATATCAACATCAATAATACAAACCGGAGTCACCTTGGTAGTTAGGCTACTCTCCACCGGCACACTAACGGCCTCCAACACAGCATCGGGCTCTCGCACCGCCTTCCTCAGCACAGAGATATGGAAGACGTCATGCAACCCACTCAGCTCCGTCGACAAGGCAAGTCGGTAAGCTGCTTGGCCGATGCGCTCGGTGATCTCGAATGGCCCTACATACCTCGGACTCAGCTTCTTCAAGCGTCGGATCCTCGACACTCCTTTGAAAGGCTTTATCTTCAAGTACACCCAATCACCAACCGCGAATTCCACGTTCCGGTGTTTGGCGTTGTAATACTTCGCCTGTCGGTCTTGGGCGGTCAACAACCGCTCCCGAATGGTCCGTATCGACTCATTCGCCTCAACGACCTCTTTGCGCTTCAGCAGCTTGGTATCACCGGTCTCCGCCCACGCTAACGGAGTACGACACTTCCTGCCGTATAATGCCTCGTACGGGGCCATCTGGATACTCGCCTGGTAACTGTTGTTGTAGGCGAACTCTACCATATGAAGGTGATCTTCCCAACGCTGCCCGAAGTCCAAAACGCACATTCGCAGCATATCCTCCATTGTCCGATTTGTCCTTTCGGTCTGCCCATCCGTTTGCGGATGGAAGGCTGTGCTAAACTTGAGCTTTGTGCCCAATAACCGATGGACATGCCTCCAATCACCGGACGTAAACCGCCCATCTCGGTCGCTAACTATGCTGCGAGGGACGCCGTGTAATCGAACGATGTTCTCCACATACATATTTGCTAGCTTCTCCACTGGATCGCTCTTCTGATTCGGGATAAAGTGTGCAACTTTAGTCAACCGATCCACAATAACCCAGATAGAGTCATTTTTCTGCAGTGACTTTGGCAAACCGTGCACAAAATCCATGGAAATATCATCAAATTTCCACTCTGGGATTGGCAACGATTTCAAGAAACCTCTTGGCCGTTGGCACTCGGCCTTCACTAGCGCGCACGTTTGACATTTTGCCACGTAGAGGGCTATGTCCTTCTTCATGCCTGGCCACCAGAACAGTATCTTCATGTCCTTGTACATCTTTGTGCTCCCTGGGTGGATTGAGTACTTGGTATTGTGAGCCTCATACATCAACTCCTCCCGTAAAGTACCGGATTTTGGGACGCACAAACGATCATCCTTCCGCAGAAGACCGTCTTCAACCGAGAACTTTGGCCCTTCCGCTGCATAGCGCTTCATGCTCTCATCAAGTTCCAACGCTCTCCGAACTCTGTCCGCGAGGTCACACTGCACCTCCGTCCAGTTCAGGCATGCATTTGCACTAGCACTCCTGTCAACACAGGTAATACCCAAGGCTTCCAACTCCAGGACTAAACGTTCATCATGAATGCGCAACCAGTTTGCTCGAGCTGGAGTTCTGCGACTCAAAGCATCAGCGACTACGTTCCCCTTCCCGGGTGTGTAGTGTATCTCGAAGGTGTAATCCCCGAGGAATTCCATCCACCTCTGCTGCCGCATATTCAGCCCTTTCTGCGTCAGAAGGTACTTCAGGCTCTTATGGTCCGTGAAGATGTCGATCTTCAGGCCATACACATAATGCCGCCAGAGCTTCAGGGCAAATATCACGGCCGCCAACTCCAAGTCGTGGACCGGATAGTTCCGCTCATGCACCTTCAGCTGGCGAGAGCCGTACGCTATCACCTTGCCATGCTGCTGCAGAACACAGCCAAGGCCGCTCCCAGAAGCGTCGGTGTAGATCTCGTAGCCCTCTGTGCCGCAAGGCAAACATAAGATCGGAGCCGAGGTAAGCCGCCGCTTCAACTCCTCGAAAGCCTGCGCACACGCGGGCGTCCAAATAAACTTCTGGTCTTTCCGTGTCAGCGTCGTAAGAGGCAACGCGATCCGTGAGAAGTTCTCCACGAAGCGCCTGTAATAGCCGGCCAGCCCGAGAAAGCTACGGACCTCCGCTACAGTAGAAAGAACAGGCCACTCCCTGATGGCCGCAACCTTCACCGGATCTACCGCCACACCCGCTCCACTAACCACATGGCCTAAGAACGCCACGGAAGGTAGTCAGAACTCGTACTTCGAGAACTTGGCATACAGCTGGTTCCTCCTCAGAACCTCCAAGACTACTCGCAGGTGCTTACCGTGCTCCTCCTCGGACTGAGAGTAGACCAGTATGTCGTCAAGGAAGACGACCACGAACCGGTCGAGGTACTCTCGGAAAGTCCGGTGCATTAAGTCCATAAACACCGAAGGCGCATTAGACAGCCCAAACGGCATTACGGTGAACTCATACTGCCCGTACCTTGTACTGAAGGCAGTCTTCGGGATGTCGCACTCTCTGATCCGAACCTGATAATAGTCGGACTTCAAGTCCAGCTTCGAGTATATTGTCGAACCAACGAGCTGGTCGAACAAGTCGTCTATCCTCGGAAGAGGATACTTGTTCTTCTCGGTCAGCTTGTTCAGCTCCCGATAATCAATGCAAAGCCGCAGGCTACCGTCCTTCTTTTTGACAAAGAGGACCGGTGCACTCCAAGGTGAGGAACTCGGACGCACGTAGCCCTGCTCAAGCAGCTCCTGCAACTGCATCTTCAACTCCGCCAACTCCTTCGGAGCCATACGATACGGCGAGCGGGCCACAGGCTTAGCGCCCGGCACCAACTCAATCGTGAAATCTATCTCCCGCTGTGGTGGAGCACCGGGGAGATCGCTCGGGAACACATCGGGGAACTCTGAAACTACCGGAACATCCGCTAGGCTGGGCCTCGGCGTTGGAGCCTCCACTAGAGCAAAGAATAACTCTGCTCCCTGTCGCACTGCCTTGGACACCTGGAGAGCAGACATCAGCGTCTTGCTCGATCCACGCATGCCCGCAAAGACCGTCTCACGATCGGCACACTGCCCAAACCTCACCTCCTTGGTGGCGCAATCGATACACGCACGCTGTTCCGACAGCCAGTCCATGCCGAAAATTACATCGAACTCAACCAGGGGGAGTAACGATGCTTTCAGGTTATACTCCTGACTTCCAACTAGAACTTTCACACAGCAACTCCTCACCACACGCATCGAATATCCATTCGGCAGTAGGACCTCCAGTCCATCTGCAGAAGCAAACGACGGCGCACCAATACGTTGGACGAAGTCCGACGATAAGAAAGAGTGCGAAGCTCCAGTATCGAAAAGCGCTCTTGCCGGAACGCCTAAAACATTTACAAAGCCTATGCCGCTAAACAGGGTTAGCATGAATACTAAAACAGGTATATAAAACAGTAAGGACTGTATCTTAAATTATACCTGTCACGACGTCCTTGGCTTTGATAGCCTCCTGCTGACCAAGATTGAAGACTCTGGGCTGCGGGGGAGCCATACGGGAGGCAGTGGACTCAGCTGCCTTCCCCTTCTCAGAATAAGATGACCCAGTCTTCTTCTCTGACCTTGGAAGTCCACTGCGGCAGTCTCGAGAGAAATGACCAGGCTTGCCACAAGTAAAACAAGTAAGAGGGCCACGTCCAGACGACGCGCCCGAAGCAGAGGGAGCTGGCCCAGATAATCGAGCCTTCTTCCAGCGATTCAACTTCCGCAACTTCCCCGCACTCGGCGCCTTGCCCTCCTGTACTGTCTCAACCACAGCCACCTTGCCCTTCTCCCTGAGCATGTCCTGCTCCAGCGCTCGGGCTGAACCAACGAGGGTCGTGAAACCCTGCGTCAACGGCCCTGTCAGAAGGTACCGCAACTCACTACGCAAGCCACCGTAGAACCTGTTCACCCTTCTTCCCTCGTCATCGAAAGAAGTCCCAGCGTAACGCCCGAGGCGGGTGAACTCGTACAGGTAGTCGTCAACCAGTCTATCACCCTGCGTCAGAGCCAAGAACTGGTTCTCCATCGCGATCTGCTGCGACAGAGGCACATACCTTGCCAGGAAGATTCTCGAGAACTCTTCCATCGGCACATCAACCAGTCGTCTTCCCGCAAACTGGCGTCTCTCAACTTCATCCCACCACCGTCTGGCTTCCTTTTCCAACAAGAAAGTAGCGAAGGTCACTTTCTGCGCTTCATCCGACTGTGTCGCTGTCAGAATTCGCTCCACATGCGACAACCAGTCCTTGGCCTCAGCTGGGGATTCAACCCCGGTAAACGGAGGAGGTCGAAATCCCAGGAAGTGCTTCAGTTGCTGGTCAGCAGCACGCCTCGCGGGGACCTGCTCCGCTCTTAGTGGCTCTGGGGCCACTTCCTGCACCAGCGGTTGACCTTGCCTTCCAGGCTGGCCATTCAACGCAGCTAGAACGGCTTCTGTAACTAGCCGAACCATCTCAGCAGACGGAGGTGTAGGAGCCTCAGCAGACCCACTACTCTCTGCCAAGTCACGGGAACACGACGGTCACGCTGCACTTCGAGTGCCCTACACAAGTGCAACACACAGTTAGGCGACAGCACAGTCGCAACTAACAACAAAAGGAACACTCAGGTTCCAAAATCATGCAATAATTGTTGGTTTGTTGTTACATTTTATTCCTAAGTGGACATTTTTGGGTTTATTTTACATCTCGACGGTAGCGCACACACGTGCTCACCACCCCTTAAAAGAATTCGTCCACGAATTCCTCAGAAGGATACGGAAACCTTAAAAGCTGATACCAATTTGTAACACCCTCATCCGTTAAGAAGCATATAGCAGAAGGTCCGGCCGGGGCCCCACGCCATATACTACCAAACAAACGGGAACGTCACTTAATTGAAATACCAAATGACACTAAAGAGCGAACCTAACTCAGAGCATTCTATGCGGAAGCAAAAGAGCGAGACGAAATATATAAACCACCAAAACCCGAACCCGGGTATGTCCACTTCTACTAATAGGAATAAAATGTGTTTACACAACAATAGAGGCACGACGGCCTTATAGTTTACCAACATCGGCGCGCAGGCCGGCCATACATGAAAAGTAAAAGAACATCAAAAGGCCTTCAAGGGCCGCAGCAGCACAAGGGCTTCAGCCCGCTAAGAGCCCGCTATGTTCCCGCTCGGTCCAGCACCTGTACAACAAGCCCACCAAAAACGGTGGCAAAACAGGGCAACGGTCAGCTAAAGCTGACCAAATTGTACCGACCCCACCCCTTCGAGGGGGTGGCAGTTCTAACCATCCCTGCAAAACAGTCTCCGCAGCATATATATATATATATATATAAGAGTGCGACTAGCAAAGCCCACAACAGTTCATACATATGCAACATCACAAACGTGGGAATGACCCCCCACGTCCCGTGCTCTCAGGCACTCTTTGGTGTACTCCGCCTTCCACCACCATCCACTCTTGATGGCTTTGCCCTTCGAGGCTAAAGTCGGTGGCCCGAATATCAGGGCACCCCCGTACTTTAATTGTGAACATACCGTAGTCCGAAGACTCTTTCCCAATGCCTCCCGACGTGCTGTACGAGCCTTACTAGTCAGGTGCTGCAATGGTGCGGTTTCAGGTTCGCCAAATGCCCGTTGTTCACAGCTCTCGTTGTACAACACGAAGAGCGGGTATGGCGTTCCCTCAGCCCAGGTATTCTCAATTAGCCGGCTCTACGGGCCGCTAAGTCATCCACCAGGACACCCTCACGGGTCGGGCACAAGGCCTCAGGTCCTCTCAACAGGTGGGCACAACAACATCACCAGAACTCAGTCTGGGAGCTACCGTGCGGCGATAACGCTAACGCCGACGGTAGTGAACAGAAACCCCATTTCTGTTTCTCACTTTGGGTGCTCCCCGGGGCACACCCCCAGGCGTTGCTGCGCATGCAGTAGCACCCTCTAGTCCTACAAAGCAGGATATCAACACGGAGTTTTCCCCCGGCACACATAATATCAAAAGCATCACCAATCCGGACGAACCGTCTCGGATGGGCTTCACACAGCGCGCCTACGTCCATTTCACGCATGGACTCTACATGTATGCAAGATTTGACGGGGATAACACGAATCGACCCGTCGGAGGCCACGACCTCACGCTTTTGGGTAGGGGACCTCAACGATGCAAGGAACGGACTAGAACGTGTCCAAATGAGGGTAAAGAGAATCGTTACCCTTAGACGTCGTTTCTGAACCATGGAATGCGCCCGGACTTGACGGCTAGCGAACGTAGCGGCTGTCCGTGCACAAAAACTGCTCTCCACGCGCCGAGTTTAGCTCCAAAATAACTTTCCACGGATCCAGCCTCCACTCGAAGATCTGGAACCCTAAAGCACCGCAAAAGCCCACAATGGTTGTTGCCCTTGCTCTTGGTCGACGGGGAAGAGAGGAGAGGGAGGAGATCGGGTCCTCCTTGCTCCAATCCGACGGGAGAGGGGGTTGGTCGGGCGGCTCCTCCTTGGTCCAGGCCGACGAGAGAGAGGGAGAGGGAGGGAGACGGGCCCTCCTTGCCCTAGGCGGCGACGGGAAAGGGAGAGGAAGAGGGGGACGGGCTTCCCAGCTCCAGGCGACGGGAGAGAGAGAGATCGGGAGGGGGAGGAGATCAGGAGGGCTCGGGGTTTGCGGCCGGCTGTGCGAACGAGAGCGAGAGAGTGAGGAGGGGGTCGGATATTTAGGGTTTAGAGAGGGAGAAGGCTTGCTTTAACCTAAGCCTTAATCGCACCCCACTCCGCTATTCGTAGACCACACCCCTATCCGCACCCCAAAAACTCTCTAAACGCACACCGAAACCATATTAAATCATTTAAGGGCGTTACACATCAACCCCTAGATCGACGGGAAAATTACCCCGGAGATTGGGGACCAACAGTCGGCTCATCAACATACATTTGTAGACTATTGGCGACAAAGATGGCAGAGCACAGGGCCAATGGGCTCTGTTTTAATTCCGACAAGGCTTACACACCTAGGCGCAAATACAAAAAGTTGTTATGGATAGAAGTAGAAAATAATGAGGGCATGGATCTTACAGATGGGGAGGAAACATAGATTCTCTTCACGCCACGAGGGGCGCTCACAGCTTACAAATGATGCAATTGCAGGACCAAGTGATCAACCACTCAATTTGGGTCTCGGTACTCGGGAAATACCCATAATTTCATCGAGGAGACAATAACACAAGCCCTGGGGCTTGCCATTCGGCCTAAGGAGGGCATGCGCGTAGTCGTCGCCAATGGAGAGCGATTACCCAGCCCCGACATATGTGTAGATGTTCTTCTGTAGGTACACATACGTCATACATGTTGATCTTTACATCATTCACTATAGAGTTTCAACATGGTTCTCGGGGTCCAGTGGCTTCGCACTTTCGGGTTGATTATGTGGGGCTTCGCACTTTCGGGTTGATTATGTGGGGCTTCGCACTTTCGGGTTGATTATGTGGGGCTTCGCACTTTCGGGTTGATTATGTGGAGCTTCGTACTTTCGGGTTGATTATGTGGGGCTTCGCACTTTCGGGTTGATTATGTGGGGCTTCGCACTTTCGGGTTGATTATGTGGGGCTTCGCACTTTCGGGTTGATTATGTGGGACTTCGACGCCCTCACCATGACATTCTGGCTCCGATCGCGCTGTGTTCATTGATTAGGTGAACAACGAAAGAGTTCCTCGCGCCTGGCCACCATGTAGACCTCTCCTTCTCAAAAGGGTCTTGGAGGAGCACGCACCTCTCTTTGAGGTGCCGGTTGAGATGCCCCCACTGAGGTCCCTTCTTTTCCCCGATTCTCCTAGTCAAAAACACGACGATTCATGGAGTTTGTGTGGATTATCAGGAACTGAACTCCAAGATCATCAAGGATAATTTCCTTATTTTGTAGTCAACGAACTCCTCGACGAGTTACACGGGGTCCGACTATTTGTCAAAGCTGGACTTTTGCTCTGGCTACCACCAGATCCAAATGCATGCCAATGATGTGGAGAAAAC
This sequence comes from Dactylorhiza incarnata, assembly GCA_033032865.1. Lineage (NCBI taxonomy): Eukaryota > Viridiplantae > Streptophyta > Magnoliopsida > Asparagales > Orchidaceae > Dactylorhiza > Dactylorhiza incarnata. The sequence goes on from JAWHQI010000512.1 coordinate 684,060, forward strand.
GTCCTTCTGCACTCATCATGGCTACTTTGAGTGTTTGGTAATGCCATTTGACCTTACTAATACACCCTCTACCTTTCTGACATCGATGAACATGGTACTCAGGCTCTTCTTCCACAAGTTTGTCATAGTTATCTTCAATGATATATTGATTTACAGCTCCACCTGGGTCGAGCATTACAACTATGTGTGCTGGTTTTTGAGGCTCTCCACCGGCACCAGTTGTTCCTCAAGTGTTTTAACTGTACCTTTGGCGGGGAGCCGGTAGCTTAGTTGGGCCACAACGATCACGTCTAGGAGATCTCAGTCGATTCCAACAAGCTGGATGCAGTAGAGAAATGGTTGCAGCCCTAGTCCGCGAGATCTCAGTCGATTCCTGCAAGCTGGATACAGTAGAGAAATGTTTGCAGCCCTAGCCCGCAAAGGCGTTGTGTGGCTTCCTGAGTTTGTCTGATTACTATCGCAGGTTTATCCAATATTACAGGGTGATTGCCACCCCTCTGAAGGCCTGCTCAAGAAGAATGGATTCAAGTGAACGCCTGAGATGACCCAAATATTTTTGACCCCGAAACCCCAGTCTTATAACTTCCCGACTGGAGCAATGCTTCGGGAGAGGGATTGACATTGTCTTATAGCTGCAAGAGCATTTCGTCGCCTTTTTTAGTCACAAATTGGCGGCACAACAAATGAAGTTGCCTACATTAGAGGAGGACTCGATCGGGTTGGTCAAGGTTGTATGACATTGCGGCCTTACTTATGGGGGTGTCACTTCAGCATTAGGACAAACCACTACAACCGAAAGTACATGTTGGAGCAGAAGCTAATGACTTCACCATATCGACGCTGGATCAGCCGATTGTTAGGCTTTGACTTCACAGTCGAATACTAGGTTGGGAAACTCAATGGAGCGGTGAATTCTCTGTCCCTCTGCAAGGTAGAGGAAGGAGTGTTACTCACCATCTCCGAGCCATCCTTAGCACTGCTCAATGCTATCCGAGGGAAGGTAGCTTCTAGCCCCATTTTATGGCAAATACGGGAGTGCGTTGAGGCAGACGAAACTCCTAGTCAGTGGAGTTATAGAGAGGGTCTAATCAGACTCAAGCAGAAGATTTATCTCTTATCGACGTCACCACTTGTCCCACTCATCATCATCACCATCCACAACCTTACTAATGAAAGCGTGAAGAAAGCACTTAATCGGATTCAAGCGGATTTTTTTGGAAGGGATTGAAGGCTATGGTCAAGGAAGCGGTGTGCGTATGCATTGTATGTCAGCAAAACAAGAGCCTCCATATTCACCCGACACGATTTCTATAGCCGCTCTTGGTGCCATCTCAAATTTGGGCAGAGATTTCCATAGATTTCATAGAAGGGTTGTCACACTCGCACAACAAGACGATACTCCTGGTGTTGGACCGTTTCTCCAAGGGGGCACGCTTCATAGCCTTCAGACACCTTTATACAATGGTCTACTGCCACACTTTTTTGAGTCCACCCTCCGATTGTATGAGATACTTGTGAACATCATCTCTGACTGTGATGCAGTATTTGCAAATTGTTCTTGCGAGAGTTGTTCCGCCTTTGCGAGATCAAGTTGGCATTTTCCTCCGCGTATCACCTACAGTCTAATAGACTGATGGAGATCGTGAATAAAATGATCTAGATGTACCTACGTTGCTTAGTTGGGGACTACCCCAAATCTTAAGTGGAGCACTTGGTCTGGGTTGAGTTTTGCTACAACATCGTTTCACTCATCGTTGCACACTATGCCCTTTCGAGTGGTTTAATGGTCTTCTGGTCTGGCCGAAGCTTCAACCTCATCAACAATTTATAGTTGCTCGACGACTGAGCAGTTAGCTCTCACCTCGCTATTGTATGGGTCTTTCCAAGTGCTAGAGCGGATTGGGACGGTGGCTTACTGCTTGGCACTGTCGACCGGGTTGAGGATAAATAATGTCTTTCACGTCTCACGACTGAAGATATTTTACGAAGCAGCCCTGACGACCATTCCTGAGCTTCCACCAATGTTCAACGGGAGACTAGTGTCGATGTCCCTTAAGGCCATTCAGTCTCGCCTCAATCAAGGAACTTCTGAGGTTCTGATCCATCGGGACGGGCCACTAGAGGACACTTGGGAGACATTGGAGGATTTCCAAAAGGCATGCCCTAACCTCGAGCTTGAGAACAAGCTTGATCTAAAGGGAGTGATGTCACAATCACTTTCATTGTGCACACATATGGCAGGAGAACGCGAAAGGAAGGGATGTGATGACACCAAGATTTTTAATTATTGCGTTCTATTTATGTTTTCACAATTTTGTTAACGTTGTTATTTCCACATTTTTGGTAGCCTTACTATTTCCGCATTTTGGTAACGATACCAATTCTTCAATTAATTTATGTTGGACTTATATTTAAACCCAAGTTCATGTTGGAACCGGGTATGCTTAATAAAACTCAATTTTTTCTTGGGCATCTTGAGGTTTTCAGGTTCCCTCCTCTCTCCCTACCAACTTCCCCTCTATTTCATCGACGCCCCCGCTTCGGCAACAGCGGCAAGGTTCAAACCCACAACTCCATCATAGATCGACATCGAGGATCTCGGGGAAAACAACTTGCTCTCTCCTCCCTGTCTCTTTCATCTATCGAGCCTCGTTTGGTGATTTGATCCTTCGCTCGGGTCCGTGGCAAGTGCACTTAGATATTATGAAGGGTTCGTGGTCTTGTTGTACATCGATTTTAGTGTCATCATCTTTTAGTGGATTTAATCCTCTCTCATTTTCTTGGATGTAGACTCATTTGAGGTTGAATTACATAAATCTTGGCGTTTTTGTGTCCTTATTCTCCTTTTTGTGTTTACTTTTGATCCATTGTATTTGCTATAGGAGATTCCACATACGGATGAGTATTCATATTAACGACTTGATATCGGAGCTAGGTTGTTAAATACGATGACCATGAAGTTTGATCAAGAATATTGATGGTTCCAAGAGCCTTGTGCTTTAGAGAACCGAGAAACATGGTGTTCTAATCTAACAAGAAAGGCAATCAAGGGACGTTTGCATACGTTCTCTAATTTTAGTGATGAAAGTAAAAAGCAGAAACAGGAAAGAAAGCTCATTCAAGGGTATAGTTATATTTGGTGGATTAGATATTTATACAAGCCTCAATGGAAACAACTACTGAAGGGTTGTAGCTCAAGTTGGAATTTTTTTACATGACCTTAATCCTCTCCAACAAATTTTATCTAAAAGTAAATACCTCATTTTTCTTGTGTGCAGGGAGGTACGCATACCAAATTTTAATTGAATCAATTCAATTCTATTATTCAAAATTTGAAGAATATTGATGTGATCGTTGAGGACGAGAATCAGACTTTATTGTTATTATGCTCTTTACCTTCCTCTTGTAAGCATTTTCGTAACAACATGATGTTAAACCACCGCACTCATTTTCCATTCCAAAACCCGGGTCAAAGATAGGAGAGGTGGGGCCTATTATAAGCACGAGTGGACCGTCTGGATAGGTGGTGTGGGACTAATCTTGGCATGCCTTTTTTTGGTTCATGCTGGACCGTTCAACACACCCCATCAGCGTGAACCTACCTCTGATATCATGTTAAACCACCGCACTCATTTTCCATTCCAAAACCCGGGTCAAAGATAAGAGAGGTGGGGCCTTATAAGCACAAGTGGACCGCCTGGGTAGGCGGTGTGGGACTAATCTTGGCATGCCTTTTTTTGGTTCATGCTCGACCGTCCAACACATGATGTATGGAAAAAAGATACAATTAGCTAGAGGATGTTAAGAATGCGATTATTTGAAAGGATATTATTGAGCTTGAGGGTGTAGAAGATGAAAAACTATTTGAGGGATTGTTGGTTACGGGAGATCTTTAGAGAAAGGTTTTTACCCTAATTATGGAAGAGTGCGGTCATGCGACTGGTATAAAAATATGACCCGTTATTATTGTAATAAGAAGATTTTGTTATGTTTTAAAGTTAGGAGTAACTAACAGATAACCATAACGATGTATAGTAAATGGATTGTCAAAGGTAGATTCAAGTGATATCATTACAGTGAATTTAGAACTTAGATATGATTATTTTATTCTTAACTCGGCTTGTTCACGTTATGTGTGTCCTAATAAGGAGGTATTTCTTATGAGCCATGTAGTGGTTATATTTATATATGAAACAATAATGCCTTCAAGATGGTTAGTTTTGGTATTAAGAGATTTATGATACATGATGATGTGACTACGATATTGGATAGAGTTAGTCATGCAGGAGATTTGAGGAATAATCAAATATTTTGTAGTGCTCTCGGTGGTGTAAGGAGCATGTTTTCTAGTGATGAAAAGGTCTTTAAAGTTTGCCAGTCTTTTGGTTGTAATGAAGGCTAATAGAGTTGGTATGCTCTGTGTTGCAGGCTGTTACTTTAACTAAGTGAGGGTGTTAACGTTTGCTTATTGGTTGCGGGAAGTTTCAGAACAAAATCAAAAAGATATTTGGAGATGTTAAGTAGACTAGACTTGTTTTGCAAAGCTTGTCCCAATGTCAGGTCGTAGCACTGCAGCAACCACCTGTGTGGTATAAAATTTCACTTCAGCTTGCAACATTTGTACTTGGGAGTCCTATGATAGGCGTTAAGTTCATGCGGCATCTGGGCTTGTTGAGATTACACGATATTAAGCTTCGAGGCTTTGTGAGCTTGAGGAGGTTGGTTTGGAGGTGACATAAGAGGAGATCTTAGTTTGAGTGCAACAATATTTAAGGTTTGGTATTTTTGAATAACTTCGACTCAGTCGGATTACTCAATGAACATAATAATCCTACCTTCTCTTCTTTTTATATCTATATTGAGTATGTGAGGGGGTTCAAATATTTGACTTGATATTTAAATCAGGTAGGACCGTAGGATAAATATTGAATAGTAGTTATCCTAGATAAATTTATATTTAAGGTTTGGTATTTTTGAATAACTTCAAGTCAGTAGGATTGGTACTCAATGAACATAATAATATTTCCTTCTCTTCTTCAAGGTTAGGGTTTTATATCTATATTTCATCTATCCATCCATGCATCCATCAATCACCTCTCTCCACCTTCATCAGTTCCACCCCGTAAGCATATGTGATTTTGGTTCGCATGATTTTCCAAACAACTCTTTTATATTTCATCTGAGAAAATAACATAAATGTTTGCATGACATTGACTGATGAGTGATGACAAAATGAAAAAGGCATGAATTAAATGCTCTGTTAGAAAACGGTGACCCCCCCCCCCCCCCCCCCCCCCATAAAGCATAACTATCAGATTTACTCACCATTTAATCTGTCTTATAGAGCTCATCAAAATTAGTAGATTATTACTTTTTTAATTAAATTAAAAGCTTTGCCCATTTTTGCATTCTCAACAACAACAACAACACCACTCAAGCCTTTATCTCACCATAGTGGGGTCGGCTATATGGATCCTCTGTCGCCATTGCTCCCTATCTTTAATCATGTCTTTCCTTATACTTTCATTCCAAGTCTTTTTTTGTCTACCCCTCCCCCGTTTAACATGTCTACTGACTAAACTCTCACAACGCCTAACAGGTGCCTCTAATGGTCTCCTATGTACATGTCCGAACCATCTTAAACGAGCTTCTCGCATCTTCTCTACAATTGGCGCCACTCCCGTCTTATCCTTGATACATTCATTCTATGTACATATCCGAACCATTTTTGCATTCTCATTTGAACTTATTTATTTTGGTTATTTCTATGCGAGACGGAGATTGTATATAAATATTAAGAAACAAAATATATTCAATATAAGGATATTGAATTATGTTAGATAATCATATCTGTGAATCAAATTAGACAGATGATTTCTACTGCATCAGTTATTTAATGGTTTATTATGTGTTGGGTAGTTTAGAATAAACATGTTATACTGTCTAGTAATTTTATTAAAAATGTCTGTGAGGCAACGACAGTAAGTACAAAGGAATAAACATTTTCATTGTCAGAGAGAATGCATTACACCATAGGAATAGTTTTGGTTTAGTAATTGTATGTCTGATATACTTTGAGCTTTTAAACTTTTATTTATTGGAACTGAGATGAAATTTTTTCTGTGTATACTTGGTTTGGTTAGTTTTAATGATTCAGTCTAATTGATTGTTTATTTTCTAACTGGTAATTAAAAAATTACTTGTATTTCTCGTCCGGGAATGATGTTGAAGATGCTGCTAAATCAGTTGAAAAGAAAGTAAATGAGGACCTCAAAGTTCCAGGTTCATCTGAGGTGAGTCAATCTGTGATTCTTTGTTATGCTCTTCTGTAAATGTTGGTTATTCTTCCTGCTTTGTTGCATTATCTCAGACTGAAGCCTAATATTTGATCATGAAAAGCATCGTTAATTGAATAGTTTTTTGTGTATGTTAAATTTCTACTATATGTAGTAAATCTTTTTTGTTAGTAAATTTCATGCGTTGTTACTTAATTACTTTATTTGATAGTGAAATAATCTGCTATTGGATGTTGATTATTTCAGGTTGAATCCTTGATTACAACTATTTGTGATACAACTTCCATTGCAGAGTTTAAATTGAATGTAAGCATTGCAATTTTAACACGGAGATTACGTAGTATGGAAATTCAGTTCACTCTTCTGTGCTTTCCTTGTTAAAAGTAGTATTTGTTTTTCATTTTCTTCAAAATAAAATTTCTTGCTTGTTGACTATTATGAAAAACTTGGAAACTTCCTACCTGGTTATACTTTAATAAACCATTTTCATGATTTTGCTACTTTGACTAGCTTGCTGGCTTCAATCTCCACATCAAAAGGAACCTGGTTGAGGAAAATGTGCCCATGTCTGCTCCAATTCCTCAAACAAGTATCTCAGCTCCAGTTCCAGTGTCAAATGGTTCTGCTTCCAATAACTCTTTGGCTATCACAAAAGTAAAACCTTCTTCGGAAGGAATTCAGAGAATTCTTGATACTGCTACCGATGAAGGTTTGGCAATTCTTCAATCGCCAAAGGTAGGAATAGATCACCTGCCTTCTCCAGCATGGGATGATTTCTCCAATAACAGAATGTATATTGCAGGTTGGATACTTTAGGAGGTCTAGGACGATAAAAGGGAAGCGAGCTCCTCCATCTTGTAAGGAGGTACTGTTGATAGTCTTTTGTTCTTTGATTAGGTTTAATCCATTCTTTTAATATCTCTTGCTCTAGTAGATCAGATAGCACGATGCTCACTAACCAGCTAATATTTGAATTATGAGTCAAGCTTTTGTTCTCACAAATTTTACTATTATCATGGATAATATTTTGGAAGACATTCAATGTAAAACTCACTAATTGTTCAATGGAAGTGGCATTGAGGCATAAGCTAATTCATTGCATGACGGTTAACTTTCCTCTTAAAAGGTTCTCTAATGAATATCATTTATTTTATAGTCTTCTAATATGTGTCAGCGGTTCGTAAGAGGAAAGAGGAAATTCATCCATAGGCTGAAGAAAAGGGAAAATATAGCTTAAATAGACTCCTAATAATTTCTAGACTCCTCAAATTATAGTTACTCATAACTATAGTTATCCTCCAACTATAGTCCACTTGGGTATTCCTCCCCGCAAATACTGCCCACTTTGCCCCCCTTCTCTTCTAGTGTAGACCTTCCAATTTCCTTCTTGATTGGGTCACGCTGCAAGCACCTAAATCGGTCCATGTCTAGGTCTCATCTCGTCGATTTGAACCCGCTCATCTCCCCCCCCCCCCCCCCCCCACTTGCGCAACCTCTTGCGTCTTTCGAACACCCCATGACTACTCGTCGATGTAACAATACTTCTTCAAAATTTATTTTGTTCTCAAGGGAAAATGTTCAAAATTGTTGATTGAATTTTGTGTGCTTAACCCAAGTGAACTCAAATGTGGAGTATTCTGTCGGTGGACAAAAAGTTGTTTTGCATCAAATTGGTCATGTTGGGTAATGTGTGTCCAAGATTTTGAAAGGTTCGAAGGTACTAATTATTTCCACGATTAGATCAGTTGGAAGTGCCCCTTCCATTGGATAAGTGTCAACAACATTCTTGAGTTGCTATATATGAAAGACCGGATGCATGCGACTTTTAGGTGGAAGTTGGAGGTGATATGCAACTTACTATAGGCGTTGCAAAGTGGTAAAGGGTCAGTAATATCGAGCATAAAGTGTTCAACGAAATCAAATGATTACGGAGGCTCATCGATGGGGGAGAAGTTTGAGAAACACTTGATTTTCAATTTCGAATGTCACATCTCGCCGATGGCGGTTTGCCACATGAATTGTATGTTGTTGTGCTTGACGAAAAGGAAACTTAAGGTATCGTAAAATCTCATCACGGTATTGTAGTTGGTTATCCATAATCTTGATGTGACATTCACCCATTAAAGAATACATTAGCGAGGGAGGTATTCGACCATATATTGTATGGAAGGGAGTGGTTTCATCCACAATATGAAAGAATGTACTATACCAATATTTTGCCCACCAAAGCCATTTGGCTCAGTCTCGTGGTTGCTCTAAATTAAAACAACGGAGATTAGTTTGTAGACAGTGATTGAGGACCTTGGTTTGTCTCTCATTTCACTGGTGATACATTGTGCTCATTTGCAGCTAGGTGCCCTAGGACTTAAAACTCATGCCAAAACGTAATGATGATGGAACAAGGAAGTATGTAAGTGAACAATTTCTTAGAGAAAATAATGGCTACAATCATGGTCGTGAATGAGTCTTGAAGCGGAATAAAGTGACTGCATTGGAATGAAATCCGTAAGAACATTGTCTCATATGAGGTTAGACACCGACATGGTTGGAGAAGACTACCCGGAAAAATTGTTTCATACTTGTTTCGTTTGCAAATCAAGCATCGACAGCGTAATACTCCACTGTGCAGAGCATGCCTCACTAATAAAGAGATCTACAAACATTGTATGTGCAAAAAGCAATGGAGTGGTTGTCGGAGGAGGTGGAATGGAACTCGCCCAATAACTTTGGAATGCATGAGGATTGAGGACTCAACCAACAGGACTGGGTAGTTCTTGTAGTATGAGCACCAAACTACTTATTATCATATAGCGCGGCAGAGTGTCAGGAGCATGCCAAAGAACAGTAATGATGTTGGAGAGCTACATATCATGCAAGATATTTTGCTGAATAATGTCACCATCCATTCAAATAAGCCTAGAAATGGCCAATAAGTGAGCATCCTTGGTTTGCTGAGGGAGGGCATCTGTTGTGTTGTTTGAGCATTCAATTTTGAGCTTGATGAAGAATTCATAGCCAAACATGTTACGGATCGAAAAGTAGAAAGAGCAAACACAAGATTGCCTTAATTGAGAACAAGCATACAAAATATGATCCGGAGACAAGCTCCGGCTAACTCTCGGAGGTTGGGTCTTCCAAAGAGCCTTCTCTCAATTGAGAGCCCAAAAGAACTAGTGATCCAAGATCAAACCAACCCACATACCCCTTCCCCTTATATAAATAAGGGAGGGCACACATAATAAAAAAGTACAACTAATATTAACTACTATAATTAATTGGCCAATATTAATTAATAATAATTAATCTACATAAACCAATTAATTAATACTAAATATTTAATTAATACTATTATTATTAACTAATACTAATTAATAATAATAGTATATTCCTCCATGAATATCAAGGCGGCTTTCATATGCGGGCGTCGGTGGTCCCAATGAGGGGGGTTTGCTTGTACGAATGTGTGTGGGTAACATACCATCGCCCTTGAAAATCAACCTTGCCCTCGAGGTTGAGTGTCAAAATTTTGGCGGGGTTTGTGAGAATGATCTTAGTGGGTATGGTCGAAAAAAATGACGGCGGTTAGAAGAGGAATAAGGAGGATGTAGGCCCGAGGGTACTAGAATAGAGGTGGGTTATTCTGTGTGTGTAATTAGTGGGTACTGATAAAATTTGTGAGTAGCTATAGGTGTGAGGGGATGGGTAGACAAGTGAGTGCCACGAAATTATGGGAAAAAGGAGGGACTTTGGCAGCTAGTGTGGGTGAGGGAATGGGTGAAAAGGTTAGTGTAACGAAACTTTGGGGAAAAGAAATGGAAAATTTACAGCTAAGGGGGGTAGCGTGTGGGGTAATGAGAGGGAGCTGATGCATGCAAGGCCCGAGGACCAGAATTTGGGCATCGGTGGCTGGCAGAAATTGTTGGTCGCCTTTTCTTTTGTCGGAAGTTGCCTCGTGGCAAGGGTAACGATGGGTGCGGGGCTCGAGAGGTGCCGTATGTGAGCCAGGAGCAGGGCACCGCTGAAGACAGGAGTGTTAGGGGCTCCGACTTGCGAGGGCTCTGTCGATCTGGTTCGTCAGCTATAAGGGACATGGGAGCAACACAAAGGGTTGTTCCAGCTGTGAGTGGGTGGAGCGAGCAGAGAGTGGGGCGACAGCAACGTGGGGGCTCCGGTGGTGTCACATTCAACGATAAACATCTTAGGCTCTGTTTGGGATACCGGTGTCGTTTTAAAAAGGGGATGTTTAAAACGGAGATACTAAACTGTATTTTCAAAACTGTAGTTTCAAAACTGAGGCTTTGTTTGGGTAAACTTCATTTCGGTGGCGGTTTAAATTATTTTCAAAATTATCTTCACATAAATTTTATTTATTTCGAGCGGATTTTTTTTTGAATTTTTTTAAACAAAAACAAGTATTATATATGTGGATTTTTTACAGATTTATGGATATAATTTTATTTTTTATAGGAGTTAAATTGATTAAATAAAATTTAAAAAATATCCCAAACGGTCGTTTTGAAAGGGAGAATGGAGGTCTCCGGGCCTTTTCAAAACGGAGGAAAAAACAAGTTTTAAACCGGCCGTTTTAAAATGATAGCAATTTGGTTGTTGCCAAACACCTGTCCTCCGGTCCGTTCAGAATGGAATGGAGTCAAAACGGGCTCCCAAATAGAGCCTTAGTTGAGTCAGGAAGAGCTAGAGTTGATGCTGAAGTTTGCGCATGTGTGAGGGCACAAAAGGCTGTCTTTGTGGCAGTGGTAGTGGGAGGCGAGAGCAACTGATTTTTTGAGCAGGGACGTGACTCGTGAGTGTGTGTCAGCTTGACATACAAATGGAGGAAGCAGTTGTAGTACCATGCAAGTCCCAAGAATTCCTGGGCTAACCACAAAGCACTAGGTTGCGGCAACTAAACAACCACGATAATCTTCTCTGAATCCATGGTAACGTCGTTGCCTGAGATGGTATATGCAAGTTAGTTAACCTCAGCTTGGCCAAAAGTGTTCTTATTTTGGATGGACCATGATGTTGAAGGGTGGAAAGACATTGTTGAGGTGAGAGATGGTTCTGCCAACAGCAATTGTAGAACAAATTGTCATAAAAACACAACATACTTACGAAGAAAAGGACGGAAGATATTGTTCATGGTGGATTGAAAGGTTGTCGGTGCATTGATTGGCCCGAAGGGCGGGACCAAAAGTTCGTAGTGGTCACCATGAGTCTAAAAGGCCGTCTTGTGCACATTCTTCGGGTGGCCGTCCTGTGCACATTCTTCTGATGGATGGTAGTCGGATTGAAGGTAACTGGGTAAAATAAGTAGCCCATTGTAAGTCATCTGATAGTTCATGGATCATGGGAATCAGATGCTTGTCGGTAATAGTGACATATTCAATTTTCTGTAAGTCACACATAAGCATTAACTTCCATCTTTCTTGTGAATAAAAGGAAACGGACTAGAAAAGAGGTAGCAAAAGGAGGGTACAAAAAGGAGGTATTGGAAAAGGTCTATTACAAATGTAGATCTGTCTGGGTGAACTCCTTTTGCAGAGCTTTTCAGAACGGAGAAACACATTATAAACTGTTTGGCAAATCTCCGTTACGGTGAAAAATAGCTTGTATCATTAGAGTATAAATTGCTTGTATTGTGTATAAATAGAACATGTTCAATAATTTTACATCATGCAAAAACAAGCAAATCTCAACAAGAACATTCATCAATCACTGCTGCCATTATTGGTGATAAATATTCTCAATCAGCAAAAAAAAGGCTTGATGTAAAAATATAGTGCTTATGTAAAATTACAGGAGAAAATGAGGACCACTGTTAGCTTCTTTGATTGGGCCGTAAGCCGCAGTATAGAGCAGCAGAAACCACAGTCCAAGTCCAAGTATCATGACATCAGTCTCCCTTTCCCTCAATCTCTACTCGCAAAAACTCACCTAAGAGGTAATCAATGGTAGAACGATTCACATCTGATGTTTGCTCCTTTCGTGCAGAACTAGCACCGCCAAAAGCTTCAAAAGCCACAACAATGGCGACCAAAGAGAGAAAAGGAGGCAGCCATTGGCCTCTTCTCCTAAGCCCCATCGGCACAGATGCTTCTCGATGGGTTCTTGAGGTGGCGTCGGCGACGACGGCTAGGGCCGAGGGGTTTTTGGCCTGGGCTGCTCGGAGCGCCGCCGGAAGAGGAACTCACGACGGGCGACTGCTGAGATTCACGACTAGCTGTAGATGCGAGGAGGAACTCACGACGGGTGGTTGGCTATCAGCAGGTTTCGCGATCGGAGCATGCGGGGTCGCGAGGAGGAGGAATGTGTTTATTAAAAGCTGAAAATGCGCCCAGATTGGAGGTCCCGAGTAACTTTTCTAAAAGTACCTTTTTGGGCTTTTTGGGCAGGTGTGGTAGCCACTGGAAGCCCTCCCAAACGGCTCTATGTGAGCGATGGTGTTTTCCAGCTACCGCACCGGAGCTAAAAAAGCCCTCCCAAACGGACCCTTAGACAGATGATGCCGACAATGCTCATTTTGAAATCAACCAGTCAATTTCATTTTCCTGAGCATTGACATATTGGTATGCCTGACTAGATTGAATTGATTACTGATTTGAGTGGGATGTTGTTACGCGCACGCGGCGTCGTATTATTATTATTATTATTGTTTTCTTTTAAATATTATTAGGGTTGATGTGAGCCCCCCCCCCCCCCCCCCCCCCGATATAAGGAGGTGGTTTTGGGGAGTTAGGATATCTTGAGATCTATTGTCTTTTGGGCTCTCATTAGAGAGAAGCTCTTTGGAGGAACCAGCCTCCGAGAGTTGGTCGGAGCTTGCTCTGGATTGTATCAGTTGTTTCATTAATCCAAGCAATCTCTTTCTAGTTCGTATTATTTGGTCCGACCTGCCGCTCCGCCCGCCGCTATAGCCGCCGGAGTCTTCCTCTTCGCTGTCCGAGAGCTCGCGCAGCCCGCTTCCGCGATCCGACGCCGCACCGCACGCTGATGCGTCGTGCGTAACTGCGGTCGTCGCCCCGATCCTTCCCTGTGCAGCCCCCAATCCGCTCGGCACCGCACCGATCCTTCGACCCAGCGCCAGATCCGCTCGGCACCGCCAACTCCTTCGACCCAGCGCCGATCCTTCCCTGTGCAGCCCCGATCCGCGCCTGATCCGCTCGGCACCGCACCGCTCCCTCGACCCAGTCACGCCCGCTTCTGCCCTGTGCAGCCTTCCCAACACCGATCCTTCGACCCAGCGCCAGATCCAGCACCGGTTCCGCCCTAAACCAACCGGATCGGCCCATCGCTCAGTCGCCGGCCGGCGCCGCTGCGCCCGCCTGCTTCTACTCTCCTCTGCCAGCCCGCACATCTCCACCCTCTCCGACACTCTCCTGCGACACTCTATCCCTCGTGCATCCTCATATGCCAAAGGGGAGGATAGAATCCCGCGTGGAAGCCCTCGAACACTCCCTCACCACCATCAACGCTCGACTCGAGGCACAGGCCGAGCAGTTCGCCTCGATTTTGACCATGCTCCAGAACTTACAGCCCAGCCAGCACTCTGGGCCTCTTACCGCCTCTGTTGTGGGATCCCCGAGCACTATGATCCCTCGATACACCCACAGTGGTGGAATTACCTACTCCACCGTACCGTGGACCTGACATCCCCACATTCAACGGGATTGACCCCCTCGTGTGGATTGCCCGCGTCGAACAGTTCTTCGACATCCACCAGACCCCTCCGACGCAACGGGTCTCCACCGCACTTATCGGCATGGAAGGGTCTGCCCTCCATTGGGTCCGTTGGCTCCGCCAGACCTCACCTGGACAGAACTGAGGCCCTCATTCAGCGGTATGACGACCGCTACTCCGGCCCCATGATCGAGCGACTTTGTGGGGTCCGACACACCGGCTCCATTGACTCGTACATTGACACCTTCTTGGAATTGGTCACCCATGTTCCTGGACTCCCCCCAGACCATTACTTAGGGTTCTTCATGAACGGCTTGCAACCCCACTTCCGCTCCCATCTCCGCACCCTCAAGCCATTAACGGTCCACCAAGCCATCAACCTCTCCCCCCTTGTGGAGGCGGAATTCCTCGCGACGTCCGGCGACATTCCTTACCCATCACCTTCCTCGAGGCATCCCTCCCAACCTTATTTCTCGACCCATCCCAAACCTCCACCTCTGCCACCTCCCCTACCCCGACCACCAATTATGGGCCCAACCAACACTCGGCATGTCCCTACACACCGCCTGACCAATCAGGAGTACAACAACTTACGGAGCAAGGGTCTGTGCTTCCGCTGCAAGCAACCCTACTCTCCTGGTCATGCGTGCTTGGTGAAGGAGTCTCGGATCCTCATCGGCGACGACGTGTCCGCGCTCTCCGCCGCCGATTTTGACGCCCTGCCGCTCTCAGACGGACTACCAGGAGACCCCCCAGGCACATCGACGACATCCCAACCGCGAGCATATCATTACTGATCGGCGGGCGGCAGGCCGAACTTGGGGTCAAGGTCGCTTTTCTGACGGGGTGTATTGTTACGCGCACGCGACGTCGTATTATTATTATTATTATTATTATTATTATTATTTTCTTTTAAATGTTATTAGGGTTGATGTGAGCCCCCCCCCCCCCCTATATAAGGAGGTGGTTTGGGGGAGTTAGGATATCTTGAGATCTATTGTCTTTTGGGCTCTCATTAGAGAGAAGCTCTTTGGAGGAACCAGCCTCCGAGAGTTGGCCGGAGCTTGCTCCGGATTGTATCCGTTGTTTCATTAATCCAAGCAATCTCTTTCTAGTTCGTATTAGATGTGATGGGTAACCTGAAGGATGGCTGTCAGGAAGGCCACTTGGGTTGGAGAGAGTGAAGTATTTTGTAGTACCCGAAATGAGGTCATGAGAAGGTTCCCATAAAAACGCTTAAGTCAACATTAGTGGTCTTCCAAATCGAGCGTAAGGCAGACGATGTTTGGGAAAGTGATGCGTCGCCTTGATGTGTGTTACTGCTGCATCTTCAATCCAATGTCATGGTCCTTCACTAAATTCTAACTTCTTGAACAATTAAGATATCCAGGTCTACCACAATGGCCCACTTCCTCTATCCTACTCGTTATCACTTATCATGGCAATGTTGTTGCAAGCATTAGAATTCCCAGCTCTTGAAAGTTTGCCCTGAAACTACATAGTTTTGCAATATGAATATCCGTTTTAAGTTCTAATTGGATCTTTAGAGATGATTATGCTGTATAAGGCCCCTGGATGGTCATTTTTAACTGGCCGAATTAATTTTATATCACGAAACATTTTAATAATTCGCTGCACTCAGGGTAAATAAATTTCATTATATATTACCATTACCATTTCAGCCCAATTCGATAAGTACCACATGTAGATTTTCATGTTTATCTAAAGTAGTGAAATTTAATAAAAATATTCATCAGCTTGCTACAAAATTGCCATCTACATGTCTTTGTTTCCCGTTTCACATTGATATGTTTTCGCATTCAGCACAATCATTTTCATCCATTAATTAATTCGTGCTTCTGACAGAAACAAGAGGTAAAGGAAGGTCAGATTCTTTGCTACGTTGAACAGCTTGGCGGGGCAATCCCTATAGAGGTGCGTATATCGTGTAGTGGATTTCAATTTTTTGGATAATGTCTTTTGTTCTTACACTACAATCTTTAACATTCTCGTTCCGTCTTATATGAATGCGCCCATTTCAGTCTGATGTTTCTGGTGAGGTGATAAAGATCTTGAGAAAAGATGGAGGCAAGGATATGAAACTAAAATGCATGAGTTTTTTAATCTTAGTGATGCTATTTTACGCTAATTATGTTTTTTTGGATGTAATACAGAGCCTGTAGGATATGGTGATGCTCTTATTGCGATTCTCCCTTCCTTTCCTGGAATTAAGAAGCTTCATTAGCATGGTTGGTTCCATAAACTTTTATTGTTTCATAAAATTATCTATTTCTCAAAATTTCCATCATCGCTTAGGGTTTTAGGAACTACATGACACTCTAGGTTTTATTCTAGCCTGGTAACCTGCATCTCCTGCATGGATAATTACTTACAATCATGTCAGCTCTTTTGGTTCAAACCAATAGTTATTGGAGCAATCCTTACCAAAAAAATCTATATATTTCAAATTTATGAAAAAATCTTATCCAAGATTACATTGATAACATAAGCGTACAAAAAAAACCTGGAAAACCCATTCAGTTATTTATTTTTATAATGTATGTTAACAATGTAAACTTAAGTGGGGAGATTTTGGTAATTTTGAAAGATAGTAGGGAGGTCCATGTAAGTGAGCAAAGTTAGGTGGGGATTACCCTTGGTCCTAATTCAATTTGTTGTTGCCCAAAATATATAGAGTTGATATAAGGTCGATTCTCCTTTCATATATATAAATTCTAAGCTTACACCGACGGCACGCCGGAACACCTAGCCGGAGCTTGGTCTTCTGCTTGGAACTATAAGTGGAACGGCATAATTGACCGTGTGGAAAGCCACTGTCCTAGAACGCCTGTTTGGTAAGGGTCTCAATCTGCATCCAGCCGCCATCCCGCCGGAGCTTTGCGGGAGAGCCAAACTGTCCCTAAATTTCACAAAAAATGGTGAGATAGATGATTGTTGGCTATTTTGCAACTCCTCGGGAGTATGAGATTTGGTAGATAAATAAGCTTAAATTTTATTTTGTTATGTTCCGTTTAGCTTCATTTGATATATAGAATACCTTGCAGTCTGTTAACCACAAAAACCATTTCTCAAGAACACTACATTACCAAAGAGGCGAAGTTTCTTCAGTGAATTTATGCCCTCTTTCTTGATTGTGGCATAATTTTATTGGCTTTTTTTATGTAGGATCTTTTTAGGTCTAGGGTTTCAAACTATAATGAGATGCTTGATTCACGCAAACACACATACGCAAAAATCTCAATTCTGAAGTATTCGTTAATTTAGACGAAAACTGAATACAGAATTCCAGTGCAGATGCAAATTCAGTAGTTTTTTATTTGTAACAAGGCATAAAAATCTGGAACCATGATCGAAAATTAATTGAAAAAAGATGCAACCAGAGAAAACTAGACTGTAATCAAACAAGCAGAAGCAAGCCTCATGTAGAAGATAACCTGTTCTGGAATTTGAAGGAGTAGCACTTCTTGAGGAAATAATCTTGCCAGATATTTGAAGAAATAACACACCCCACTAGAATTTTAATTTAGAAATAATTTCAATAGGTTCTTACATTGCTTCTTTGAATTTCCTTTCTCCGACGTTTGGCTTCTCATAAAGCTCTCACAAACAAAGAAATAGGAAACCCAGATTAAACCGCCCTGCAAACAGCGACACGCCCAGTCGAGAAATTTAGGGAAATTCAGTGACCTAAAGTCCAATGAACCTGCCAGCAGGGAAATTTAGTGACCCAAAGCTCCTGAATTTGTGTTTTCAAGGACATGCACATGAAATAAACTTTATATTTCATATTATTCATCTTAATGCCCACGACTTTCAAAAACGCTGATGCATGGTTTCGTGTGCGCAGGAATACATGGAACTGGGAGTCAGTGCAGGCAGCTCAAGAATCACAGAAGAAGAGATTGTCTTAAAAACGACGAGGGAGCGAATAGAGAACTGGAAAAGATTGAGGATAAGGCCCCGGGTATAGTCAGAGACCCTGATCAGAGCACTTGGTTAATCCTTCTATTATTTCTTTCTCTAAATTAAGAAACTCAAACTTTATCATCTACTACTCTGATTCCCAACTTGTTTCTTGAAAGATAGTCCCCTTCCATCTAGTGCACCTTTTCATATTATTATTGATTATGATTGAATGCAATTGTTTTTCTTGGCATCATCAGCGAGTTCCTCCCTTTAGATCCAAGTCGTGCACGCAGATCGCTCTAATTGCGCACGTAAAAGTTTTCTCGTCCTCTCCGATCTTCTTTTCGGAAGATTGGTTCAGAAGCGAAGTAGGGATGAAGGAAATCTGTGGTAGTTGAGGCATCAATATGGTATGGTGTGCTCTCTTTATTCCTATTTGACAAATCTTATATAAAGACCACCATGGATGGATGGATGGATACCCGTGCTATTCTCTGTGGTGTATTTGATGAAGATGATGGCCTGCTGCTTGCTCCTTTTCATATCCTCTCACAGGTTTTAAATTTCTCGCATCTCTCGATTTCTTTACTGTTCTCTCTTACACGCGCGCGCGAATAATTGTCAAAATTTCCCCTAAAAGTTAGTATAATTACAGGTTGTACCCCTTTTGAAATTACAGAAACCTCCCCTGATTATAACATCCATGCACAAAAATACCCTTCAGAGTAAATTTTTTGGGGAGCTTTTTGTGCATGAATGATATGCCATATATGTATAGGGGCATTTACCGGGACCTCCCCTCTAAGTTTGCAAAATTACAGACTGCACCCCTCTTATTATTGAAATTACAAAAATCTATCTCTCCTTAATGTCACAAAAGATTACATTTACCTCTTCTGAAGTTCACATTTCATAACATTCATGCACAAAAACACCCTCTTCGGAGTACATTTTCAGGGGGGGGGGGGGGGGGGGGGGGGGTGTATTTTGCGCATGAATGTTATGAAATATGAACTTAGGGGAGATAAATTTTATGTTTTATAACATTCAGGAGAGGTTCTTGTAATTTTAATAATAAGAGGGGTGCAATCTGTAATTATGCGTGTGTAGTTTGGGTACTTATTTGTGTGTAGTTTTGGTAATTATTCGTGTGTGTGCAGTTTTGGTAATTATTCGTGTGTGTAGTTTTGGTAATTATTCGTGTGTAGTTTTGGTAATTATTCGTGTGTGTGTGTGTGTGTGGTTTTGGTAATTATTCGTGTGTGTAGTTTTGGCAATTATTCGTGTGTGTGTGTGTAGTTTTGGTAATTATTCGTGTGTAGTTTTGATAAAAAAATGATGAACAAAAAACACTTAAAAAGCATCCACTCTCACACTTCTCTTTTCTCTTAAAAAGCATCCATCTCTCTCATGCAACAATCGGATGACCTATATGCTTTCGATGATTATATTTGAGGACCATAAACTCTTAAAGAAATTCCTTTTAATGAAGTTATATATATTCATACAAAGAAGATTATGGAATTTATGCCAGATTTTTTACATTGGATGAAACTTATATGCAAAGGTAAGCTTTTGTTGTTGGACTATTTTGTTTTAAAATCTGGGCTCGATTAAACCCATTATTAGCTCGGTATCTTAAGCTCAATGCGGAGAGCCAAGTAGGGATGACTTCTAGTCAAGTTCGAGCCAGTTTTGTGAGCCAAAAGTCATTGGTTCCAATTCAAGTTTAAGCCAATATAAGTCTGAATTTTATTACATAATGCTATTACAAAACAATGTTATCTATTATGTTGTTGTATGACACAATATGTATAAAAATAAGGTAAAATATCCAAATCATCCCTTAAGTTTAGAGCTCATTTCAAATTGGTCCCTTAAGTTTACTTTGGTTCAAATAGATCCCTTAACTTTAATTCCTATTTCAAATAAGTCCCTAAACCTATTTTCCGTTACTTTCTTAGACCGCACGTTATTTCCTCCGTCAAAATTCGGCGCCGTAAATCTGCCCTAATTAACCCAGCCTGTCCTTGACGTCTTCTTCATCGCGTCTAGGGCTCCAACGGCAGGTAAAATCCGGCTCCTTGTCCTCCCGACGAATTTTACCGCTCCTTCTCCGCCATTAATGATTGTGGACAGCTTGCTCTGTGTGTCTTCTTCATCCCGTTGCTTCTTCCTCCCTCCCGAGCAACCCGTCGAGGACTCCAGCGGCATAGAGCATAACAGGTAAAATCCCGCTCCTTCTCCTCCCGACGGATTTTACCGCTCCTTCTCCGCCATTAAGGAGTAATATTTAGCCGTGCCCCACTCCATTGCATTTCCTCTTTTTGTTTTAAAATCACGCAGCATCTCCCCCAAATTGTTTTAAAAATCCACCACTAGCATTTCTGGTTTTCCATTCGAAGCTCCTCTCACTGCTAGCCGTGCCTCCCACTCCAAAATCACCAAATCCTTAAACTATTAGCCGTCCCTCCCACTCCTCTCACTGCTATAGCAAACTCCCCTCATTCAAAGCTCCTCTCACTGCTATGTTTCAGAATTAGTTTTGTTGATTTGTTGATTTCAACAAAACTGTTTATGATTTCTACTTGGACTCACTTAATTACTGGGCAACTGCAGCATATTTTATTTTATTTTCCTATAAAGATTAGATTAGATTTGTGAGTACTGAATAGATATAAATGAGCGTCCATCGTAATGTTGCAAGCAGGTTGAAGGGTTCCAAATTTAATCTATTTTTCAGAGTGATTGCTGGGTTCTGGGGGCTATTTTCAAGTAATTGTCAAGCATCAAAATGCAAAATAATCCTCAGCAATATAAGTTTTGACAGCAATATCAAAAAGTAATAATAAAGATAGTTAATAAGGGACCAATTTGAATCATATTCAATTTGAAGGACTTATTTGAAATGAAACATAAACATAAGGGACCTATTTGGATACTTTGCAAATGTTTGCCGTTACATGTCTAACGGAAAAGAAAAAAAAAGGACTTACATGAAATATGAATGATAGTTGAGGGACTAATTTGAACCAAAGTAAACTTAAGGGACCAATTTGAAATGAGCTTTAAACTTAAGGGACCAATTTGAAATGAGCTCTAAACTTAAGGGACTGATTTGTGTATTTTGCCTATAAATAATGTAGTAGCATAGGGGTAAATTGGGGATAAATTTTTATGTATATATTGTATGACATGAAACCAATCCCAATAGTTTACTATGACACTCACTTCACATAATTTGGGAAGGTAACATCTTATGCCGATGAATAGTCTCCTCCAATTGAAAATATTTATTATATTTTTAATTAAAAAAATTTAGTATAATATCTTTTTATATAATGTACTCTTATCAACAATAATTCATGAATACATGCATGTATATCTTATTTGAGATTTAACATCTTAACGCTTGCTTTTGACACACCGTGCTCATTGTGCGGGGATAAGTCCAGTTGAATTTTAGGCTAATATATTTTTTTTAGATGAGAAACTAGCCATTCCGATTGGAAATCTAATCGGAAACTTTTTAGGTGGAAAAGACACGTGATCGTACGTCGGACGTACTTAAAAATTGTGAAATTTTTGTGTCTAGGACTTGGATTTCAATAAAATCTAAATCCAAACTTATTGGAGCAAAAACAACATGCATTTTATGACCATGACGTTTTTGTCCAAACATATTGAAGCAAAAATGTTGCGCCAAACGGAGCCTAAGTCTCACACCTTAGGCACATTCAATCTCATGAACATACTCAATCTCCGTCGAATCATCAACTTCACCTCCGTATGCAGGACCGAAGTTGGCCATGAACATACTCAGGTTCCGTTTGGGGGACTTATTTTCACCGGTCAAGCGATTACGATCGCCTGAAAATAAGTCCTCCCAAACAATCTCCGTCAAATCATCGATTTCAACACCGTAGGCGGGACCAAAGTTGGCCGAATAAACTTGTATTTCAGTCATGGAGACTGTCCTTTTTCTAAGCAAAAAACATGGTGAAGAGAAAGATGCAGCAAAAGGAATAAATATAAGCACACTCAAATCACCTTGAGAATAAAGGTCCCACCTGAAGAATTTCAACTAGTTTTTACAGTAAATATAATGTTTTATTCTCCATTTCCCATAAATATCACCTCCACATGATAGAAATACAGTACATTTTCTACTGCGATAATCATCAAACTCTCTGATTTATCATCAATATACAAAGTTTTAAAAAAAAAAAAGCTTCCAGTTTGTCCAACTCCATGATCTTGAAGAACAAACGCAGATGACCTGCAGACCATGACTGAAAAACTGCAACTAAATGAAGAAGCATGCAAAAATTGCCCAGAATACCAGCAATGGGAGGAGAGCTGGGCTGAGAGGCAGAGGGCCCGCATTCGGCAGCCATGGATACGCGTCCGCAGGCGGCATCACGCAGTTGTCGCCGTTGAAGTATATCCGCCGAGGAAACGCCCATCCCTTCTGAAAAGTGAAGGTCGAGTCATCCTTGCGGAAAAGCACCTCAGACTGAACATTCCCAGCTGGGCCTGCCTCCATGAGCAAGTCGTTGTAGAACTTCATCCCCCACAGCATTGCCGTATCAT
Organism: Dactylorhiza incarnata; assembly: GCA_033032865.1. Taxonomy (NCBI): domain Eukaryota; kingdom Viridiplantae; phylum Streptophyta; class Magnoliopsida; order Asparagales; family Orchidaceae; genus Dactylorhiza; species Dactylorhiza incarnata. The sequence continues at coordinate 706,556 of JAWHQI010000512.1, forward strand.
CTGCATCATCGATTTCGCGGACAAGAAAAGTTAAAAAAACAGTGTACTGAATCACGAATGTAGGGAGAGCGAAGTTTTGGGGCATACTTATTCCGCCATAAGGAGTGAGAGACTGGTAGTTGAAGCTGAAGATCTGAGTGATGTTATCGAAATTAGGATGCTGTGCGACCATGTTCCACTGAGTGTAGTTCATCCTGTAGTTGAAGTTTGTGATTGTGATTTTTGCCCGCCAGTACTCTTTGTAGTTGAGCTTGACATGCCAGTGAATCCTCACCGGGCACATATGAGACGTGCACTGGACCAACGGGACGAGGCTGGTTTTTCCGGGACCATTGACGACGGATGCGAGATAAGGCGAATCTCCCCTGCGAATTGAGGGAAAATGAGAGGCATTCGAGTTAATCTCCATGGTACTTGTGAAAGGTTTAGGAAATGAGCAAACTTTCTTACTCCACGCAGCTCCCGGGTTGAGTTATATTGTTTTGGCAGCCACAGGAGCATGTCGGGCAGTCGACGATGGTATCGTTGTAGAAGGAAGAGAGGGAGACGCAGCACGAAGGGGTCCTCTGAGAGAGGAGCTGGGAATAGGTACATGTGATGTTCCATGTCACTGCAACAACAAACAGCGATTTTTCAGCTTTTTTACAGAAGAAATGTGAGTTTTTTATGAAGTAGGAGAAACTTATAAGAGTAAGCATGGATGGAATTAGAAAGAGACTTGAACTGAATGCATATTGTGATTTTAGTTTATTTGGAGTGTGACCCCGATGCAGAACGTAGAAGATTCAGTGGTTTCATTAGCTAGTTGAGAAGGAAATCTTGCTGCAACTGTCACAGGTATGAAGGGTAAGTTTGGTTTAGAGGGCATGAAGGGTATGAACTATGAAGGGTATGCTAGGTTTAGAGGGTATGAACTATGAAGGGTATGTTTGGTTAAGAGGAATTGGAGGGAATGTACATGAAATTTACATCATAAATACATATTGGAGTTGGGTGCAATGTAATTAATAGGTAATTAGATTAGTAAGCATGTAAATTACAAACACATTTTTTTTCATTGAATTTTTTTTTATCAAGTTTTCAATATGCCTCTGAGTTGCCTCCTCACAAAAGATACATTTTTAAGCTTACCAAAAATATATCTACTCAACCATATAAATAGGTGAAACCTAATTTCAAATCAATTCCTTTATCCTTTTCCATTTCATTTTGTTTCACTTCCAAAGCACTCAACTTTAGTTCGAAAATCTCAAATAATTCACCATTTTCTTCCCCAAAATATCAGAGAAACATCAGATGAGATACACTGCTAGACTAACTTCGTAGTAGAAACCGTATAAAAAACATTGAACTTACTCAGTGCTTGTGTAGTTCTCCTGCCATCTGGCGAAACGAATTGGCTTTGCTTCACGATCTGGGCGGCCCCGCACGTATACCCAGGACCCGGAGCCTTGAGAGTGAAATTCTTCGGCACATGAACGGTCTTGTTGGTCGTCCCCGCAGCACCAACACTGAGCTGGAAGGAACTGATGGCATTTGGTGGATCTTGAACCCATGAACTGATCACTCCTCCCTTGCAACAATTAGCAATCTGCATATTGTATGGAGTCCCGGGTAAAAGATCAACCACCGTTGGATCCTTCTTGCAGCAATGGGGAACATTTCCCTTGAATCTCGAGCAATCTCCCTGCTCCGTGGTCTGCGCACCAACCATCGCCCATATGACCTCCTTCTTAGACCATGCCCAACCCAACGTCCATCCGGGTGCTTGGATATGGCGGTATTTCTGGAAGTTGTTCATGGTGACAACCGCCTGAAAGTTCGAGCAATTTCATTTAAGGCACGAGTAATTTCATTTAGTGCCCGTTTGGTCCGACGAATTTAGGATTTCAGAATTGAAATTAGAGGTGCAATTCTAAATAAAACCTCTAATTCTAATTTCAGAGCCCCAATTTCCTCAACAATGTTCGGTTGGACGGAATTGCGGCTTCAGAATTGAGATTGAAGTTCCAATTCCAATGAAAACGGACCTCCAATTCTAATTCTAAGGCAACAATTCGGTCAAAAATGTTCGTTTGGACAAAATTGGGATTGAAATTGAAATTCCCGTGAAAGTGGACTTCCAATTTTAATTCAAGGGCCCCAATTCCGTCCAAACGAAAAGACCATAAAAAAGTTCTTACTGAGCTAATAACATAGAGGGGGATCAAAATTTGTAGATAAAATGAAAGAAATTGGGTTCACAGGGTATGACGCTTTCTACTTACAACATAGCCATCCGGAGTCCATTGCATTATGTCCCATTTGATGGTTATGTTTCCGTTGGGGTCAAGGGGATCAAAAGCTTCTGCGAGCGGTAAAAGATTGGTTCATAAATGTGTAAGTAGTTGCTGAAAAATTATTCAAAGAACGAAAGATTTTTTCACAAATGCGTAATTATGAAAGTCCCAAGCCCAATCCCGGTAATTAACCCCATCCATTAATGACAATCAAAGTAAGCTGAAGTTCATATATTGCTCAATAATCTCTGGCATTGCTGGAATAGAAGCACTGGATGAGAAGGAGAATGCAAGAAATTCCGCTTTCCGCTCAGAATTTCTCCAAATGATGAGAAACCACTTAGACATGGATATTCTCATCATCATCGTCATCATCTATAGCTTCAGTCATCATCTATAGCTTCATCCAAACAGTTTTGGGCGGCCAAGATACTTAGATTCTAATCTGCTAAAAGAAAGACCTGAACTTGGTTGAAGGAAAAGGAAATTGTTATCCATCTTCAGTATATCAAGTTAACTAAGGCTCCGTTGCCGCGGATTTTTCGCTCCAATGAGTTTGGACAAAAACGTCACCGTCATAGAATGTATGTTTGGCATGACAACGGTTATGACCGCCATCAAAAAAGAAAACTAGTTTTGAACATAAAAGGGGATGAAGTTCCTTAGTGAGGTATGGTGTTCTTGAACAAAGCCTAAGTTTATCAAAAACACAACTTATTCAACAAGAAAACAATAGAGAACAGATGCTTAACAAGAATTTTCTCTAAAAATACAATCTAGAAGTCAAATTAATCTAAAATAGATTGTAATAAAAAAACCAACATGCTTCTCCGCACAAAAACATGAAGAATATTGAGATCTAGATAGTAGAAACATGATAACCCCCAAGTGCCAAAAACAAATCGCAGTAAATTTGTATCATCTACTTTACAATTGTAATTTATGATTGATTGGCTGGACTGTGATTCATAAGAAATTGATTTTACTAAAGAAATTAAAATTATATGTAAAATTTTCTCCTCATGATTCTCCACCTTAACCAGTGAAAAAAGCTAAAGCAAACTGAAGTTTTAATGAATACCTATTCAAATCAAGCAGGAACAACAAACAAAAATTTACATTCCCAAACAATTTCTACTCAAACAAACAAGTAGGAACTAATCTATATTCACTCCCTTCACCATTTTCTTCTCAGTTCACCCATCCCTTTAAATCAAACAGAACCTAATATGTAAAACATCAGAAAGCAGATAAACCAAATCATACAAGAAAAAAAAGTAGGGAGAAATTGCAGGATCGGCGAGCCCCAAAAGAAACCACATCAAAAACGACGGCGACATACCAGTAGACCTTAGACCGAAGCAGAGAAGGAAGAAGACATGAAAACCGACGAAATGCGCGAGATTTGAGATGGATCCCTTCTTCTTGAAGCATAAAAAACTGATCTTGAACTCCATTGCAGTTTTCTCAGAGGAAAGCTTTCAGATCTTCAGCAGCGCAGTGATAGAGGCCAGAGAGAGAGAGGGAGGGAGACACTTTCCTCTCTCACATGTGCCGAAGGGAGCTGCCTCTTTATTGCGTTGTTGGTCTGTTAAAAAATGTCTTTTTTTTTTAGAGATATTTAGGCACGGTGATCACGAAAGATGAACGCGCGGGGTAAAATACAGCTGTATGATCTGTTAATCAACGGTGGAGATTATTTGTGCAAATACAGGCGTAATATGGCCGTGTTTATCACGTGCATGATGATATTTGGCACGTTACAATCACGAACAATTTTCTCTAGTTATTAGGGGCAGATCCAGTAATTTCAACAAGGGGGACAAATAACGACATTTCATCTTATTCCAGCCAAAAAAAATAGGCGATTGTTATCCGGATTACAGTTTTGACTATTCGCACTCTTTTTGTATGAGTTATTACGCGCACTTTGGAAATACTTCTTTTACATGCATTTTTAAGAAAAGTGATCATTTTGTGTTGAACACTTTTCCTAAAAATGCACGCACAAGACGTATCGCCGCCCTGATTGAAACATGTGCGTAACTATAGCAAATTTTTGGAAATACGTCTTGTACATGCATTTTTAGGAAACGTGTTCAACACGAAAGTTGTAGATCTTGACGAGATCTACAACTTTCGTGTTGAACACTTTTCTAAAAAAAGCATGTACAATGCGTATTTTCCAAAAGGCGTGTAATAACTCATACAAAAAGAGTGCGGATAGCGAAAATTGTAGTGCAGAAGATAACAAACGCCAAAATTTATGAATGTTTTCATCATATTGGAGCCGTTTATTCCTCATCTGGCCATCATTTTTGACGTGTACGTAATCAAACTTCATTGTTTTGACCAGAAAAATCTAAAACTACTATTTATTTTGCAAAATTCTTTTGGGGGCAAACTACTAGATCCGCCCCTGTTAGTGATTAATGAAATCATGCTTTTACTAATTACTTACTAATCAGGCTCATATGATTAAGGCTCCGTTTGGGAGGACTTATTTTCACCGGTCAAGCGGTTACGACTGCATGAACTGGACCTTAATTAAGGCTCGATTCATGCGGTCGTAACCGCTTGACCGGTGAAAATAAGTCCCCCCAAACGAAGCCTAAGGCTAATAAAGTCTTAAAAAAATGTAATTGATGGGGTTCCCCAAAATGTATTCGGTCGGACCCGTAATTTTCTGCAGCAACCTCGACCGGCTCGCGGTAGAGCCGAACTAGCGCAGTACGGTCAGGCACGCACCTCCCCCTCGCGGGGTACGGACAGTCGCTAAGGTCGCACCCCATCCTTGCAGGGTGCGGCCGGTCAAGCCGAACTAGCGCAGTACGGTCAGGCACGCACCTCCCCCTCGCGGGGGCCGCCGGGGGTGCGGCCAAGCCCGCACCCCCCTTGGGGGTGCGGTCAAGGGAGCATCCCCGTTAGTGGGGTGCGCTCTCCCTCTTTTGGTCGCACCTCTCCGCCATCGCTCGGCTACCTTTTCGGGGGTCCAAGCTCACACCGCGCGATCAGAACGCTTCTGTGTTCGTTGCACGCACATAACGCTCTCACGTTCGTTGCGCGCTCAGACCGCTTCGATGTTCGTTGTGCGCTCAGACCGCTTCGATGTTCGTTGTGTGCTTAGAACGCTTCAGTGTTCGTTGCACACTCAGAACGTTTCCGTGATCGTTGCGCGCTCAGAACGCATCCGTGTTCGTTGCGCACTCAGAAAGCTTCCACGCTCATAACGCGCACGACAGTTAACCTTTCCTAATTTCCTAGATTTAGTTCACTTCGCTCAACGCCATCAAAAAAGCTGCCCGAACTGCCCAAGCTGACCGAACTGTCTGGGGGCAAGACAGAAATATCCAAAAAATGGTGATCTATATGCTCTAAATCGACCAGCGTGATTCGTCCGCGAGATGGTTATGGTGGTTGCGACGGCGAAATTATCGGGTTACCCCTGCCCAAGGCTATACAAGGAGTCCATGACATTCATTTCAAGATACTTTGTCTTCTATGCCCGAGAGAGCTCCTTTGAAGATTTACTTGAAATTCTCCTTCGGCGCTTGAAGATCTCATTCGGCTTTCGAAGATCTCCTTCGAGCCTTCGAAGGTTACGAAAGGTGACTCGAGAATCTCACTTGCGTTCCCAGAGAAATACTTGACCTCTCGAGAGGTGACCTGTCACCCCTCGAGGTCTACTCTTTTTTACCATTGTAACGAGCAGCGGTCTGTCGCGCTCGAGTTCTTAGCTTTTAATTGTAACGAACCAGAAGATAGTGGAATTTGGTCGGCACAGCTCCGACCGCGTGGTTTTTTACCCTTTCCAGGTTTTCTACGATAAAAAGTGTTTGTGTTATTGGTTAAGTCTTTCATTGACTGTTTGCGCGCTCGGCTCGCTTGTGAGCTAAGGTGGTTCAATTCGACCGGTCAACCAGAGCGTCGAGTGACCCGCAACAATAATATTTTTTTTATTTAGTTATTTAATTTAAAAATGGACTTAAAATCCAAATTGGTGGCATTGTGGTTATGATCTTCCAAATTACTATTTTATTGACAAAATAGAGTGGAAAATGCTTTCTTAAATTTAAGAGTAAATTAAATGAATCTAATTATTATCTATTTCATTTCAAATTACTATTTTATTTTAACGCTCGTTGTGGTAAAAAAAAAGTGATATATCATATATTTAAAATTAAAAAAAAGGGTGTCGGTGGCCAAAGTGTCATTAACAAGTGAAAGTCGTCGGCATCAATTGGTTGTTTGCAAGCATTCAGCGCCCAAAAATCTCTAAATTTTAATATATTTCATAAATAATAAATAATGTGACAGCTTGGCCGTCACATTCTTGATCCACCTAATCAGGCGATCCTGACCATCTGATCTTCGGCCCCACTAAACCACGAGAAATATGTAGGTTCAGGCAGCGCATCATGATTTCTAGGTGCGTGTGTAAATCCAGCCGTAGATTCACAATCCAACGATGCAAAATCTATTGTACGATCAGATTCTTAACCCATCACACATCAAAAAACATGACTAACAAATATGCGCACGAAAAAATAAGGCACACATAAGTTTTGGCTATTCCCACGTCAATTTATATAAGTTATTACACGCTTTTTGAAAATACGTCCTGTACATGCATTTTTAGGAAAAGTATTCAACACAAAAATTGTAGATCTCGTCGAGATCTACAACTTTCGTGTTGAACATTTTTCCTAAAAATGCACTCACAAGGCGTATTTTCAAAACTGATCATAACTATAACGAATTCTTTAAAATACGTCTTGTACATGCATTTTTAGGAAAAATGTTCAACACTAAAGTGTAGATCTCGACGAGATCTGTAATTTTCGTGTTGAACACTTTTCCTAAAAATGCATGTACAAGACGTATTTTCAAAAGGCACGCAATAACTCATAAAAATTGATGTGCTTATAACAATTGCCCAAAATAACTGCTAAACCACCGCCTCTATTCATGTAAGGGGAAGTTTAAGGTGGAGTTTAGGCCATAATATCTTTACAATATTAAAAAAAAAGTTGGTTTTGGTAAAACATTCAAAATCGTCAAATATTAAAATCTATTTAAATAAAACAAAATGCAATGCTCATTTAAGTAATTACATCATATTCTCAAATTAAAAGTAACGATATAAATTAAATAAGTTTTTAGTATAGCTCTTATACCTATTATGGTAGACTATCATTAGTGTTATATACCCGTAGATGCCTTGGGGTGCGTCTAGGGAAAATTCCACTAAAGGAAGGTAGGGTCGACGCATGGTCGCCCGAGTTGAGAGGGCCGAACCCGCCACTTTCACTGCCAACGCGCAAGCACGCACGAAGCGCGCGTCACGCCTCGCCGTAACCGAACCCCGCTACTGGGGTGCGGTTAGCCCGCACCCCACTAGCGGGGTGCGAATAGCCGCACCCCCCATAGTGGGGGATGCGGCCAAACCGCACCCCCTTGGGGTGCGGCTCCCTTGGGGTGCGGCCAAGCCGCACCCCATGAGGGGTGCGGCCAAGCCGCACCCCCCTTTTAGGGTGCGGCCAAGAGGAGTCGCCCCCCTCCCTCGGGCGTGGCAGCGCCGCGCCCGCCTTTAGGGGCGGTCGAACCGCTCTCCTCCGTGGCTAGGTTAGGGTGAGTCCCCCCCTCTTCCGGCTCGCCGCCCGCTTTTCGGGCTCCGCTCGGAGCATTCTCACTTTTCCGACTCGGCTCGCTCACTTTTTGTCTTTTCAGTTTCTCACTTTTCAGGAACAGCTTGTCGCCTTTCCTCGAAGGGCAGCATGGTCATTTACGAAAAATGATGATCTGTGGGCTCTGAACCGGAAAATATGATTCGTCCTCCCAGGTGGTTACGGTGGTTACAATGGCAAAATTACCAGGCTATCCCCGACCAAAGCTATAAAAGGACCCCTTAGGCTTCATTTGAGGGGATCCGGCCTGAATGCCCCGAGAGAGCTCCTTGAAGACTTCCACGGATTTCTCCTTCGGCGCTTCAAGATCTCCTTCGCGGACTTGAAGTTTTCCGTCTTCACGAAAGCGGACAAGGCTTTCTCACTTTCGTCTCCACGAAAGCGGACAAGGCTTTCTCACTTTCGTCTCCACGAAAGCGGACAAGGCTTTCTCACTTTCGTCTCCACGAAAGCGGACAAGGCATTCTCACTTTCGTTCTCTACCGTTCTCAGAAGGAAAAGACTTAGTTTTTTCTGAGAGGTGGTCTGTCGCCCTCGGAACGTTCTCTCTCTCTCTCTCTGATATTGTAACGAGTAGCGGTCTGTCGCGCTCGACTTCTAAATCTCTAATTGTAACCCCCCCAGAAGATAGTGGAAGTTTGGTCGGCACAGCTCCGGCCACGTGGTTTTTTACCCTTTCTGGGTTTTCCACGCTAAAAAGTCCAGGTGTAATCAACGAATCTCAAATTGACTGTTTGCGCGCTTGGTTCGCTCCCGAGCTAAGGTGGTTCAAGTAAACCGGTCTACCAAGAGCCCTAAGCGACCCGCAACAATTAGGCATATCAACTTTTTTAAAGTTGATTTGAAAAATAAGGATGAAACCAATAAATTTAATTTGAAAAATTGATGATTAAAATTTAATAATACATGAATAATAATAATGATTTCTTTAGCAAAAATTGATAATTAGTGTATAATTATTTTTCGCATTTATTAATTAATAATGTGATTATTTTGAACTGCATTAATTAATTGATATGGGCGAAACCCCGTGTCTATCGCAGTCGATGTACTATTGCGATTGATCGTAGGGGCAAAGCCTCGTATCTATTACTCGTGTGTGTGTGTGAGTGTGTATATATAACTGGCTATATATATATATAATAATGTTATAGTTGGTAGGTTATTATTTTATACATAGTAAAATATTATTTATACTGATGCCGCTGAAAAACCAGAGTAGTTGGTTTAGTGGGTCTTACACATACTAGGAGTCGGATAAATGCTGGCCAGGGACAGGAGGGTTACAGCTGGGTCAGCTTCAACCATCCACTTCAAAATTTAATTACTTTACCATTTGTAATGAACCGGGATTTGGGGGGATAAAGTGCTGTGATGTATTTTACCGTAAAATGCGGAAATTCAACGGTCCGCGTGGATACTCGCACACATCTCAAAGCATCGACATCTCAAAACGCTTTGAGATGTGTGCGAATATCCACGTAGACCGTGGATGCACACACTTTATCGTAAAGTGCATCACCGCACTTTATCTCCCCGTTCCCGACAGACCGGGCCTTTTGACCTATCAGATGTGCATAGAATGCATGTTTCGCAAGACAATGATTGTGACCACCACCGAAAAAAGAAAACTAATTTTGAACATAAAAGTGGACGAAGTTCCTTAGGTGAGAACTGGCGTTCACAAACGACGACAATTCAGAACCACTACGTTCACGACTGTCACCGCCGTGCCAAACCGAGTCAGAGTCGCACCAATTCCTCGTGAATATGCTTTAATTTTTTGATAATTTAAGAATTTCAAACAAAAATGTTGATTGCATTAAAATGAGAGCATTGACTTATTAAGATTATCGTATCATATTAAGAAATATAAATAGCACGTGTCGTATTAAGCGATGAAACGACCGAAATGACCCAAAGGTGTTGCTCCACTTTGATGGTCTACATGGAAGTTGATTGGATCATGCCGGGCAGTTCGACGAGGCCGATGCGTGTATCGGAGATGGCCATAAAGTTACGTGTTGGCAAAGAAAGCAGTTGTTCGCCGAACATTTTCCGGTCGATTTTCATTCCAAACTAAACAATCTTTGTGTTGAGATGTCTTGAATCATATTCTACTTCAAGTAATGCAACTATTTTATTTTCTTTCCAAAAATGTATTCGCACTACCCAGGGGCGGATCACCTCGATCCATTTATACGAGTGCACGGGGTTTAGGCAACAATAATAATTTAAAAGAATACAACTCTGTTATATGATTGACCGATACAAAACATACATGAAATGTACATAATTAACCCAAACAAATAAAAAATAAAATACATAGACAATGATCGTAACTCCTACGAGTAAAACCCAAACAGACTTTGATGAGGATCGGCACGCCCGTGAACGCTTATGGATGTAGAGCCCTAATTTACTCGCGATGCGTTCTTTCTTTGCTCGATAATCTGTAAAACAACACGTTTACATGTTACGAAGCGCTCGCGTTCGGTTGCCCGGTCAATGTCGACGCATCATATTATAATAACTAAACCAACAAAGAGTAAACTCATAGAAATTTTCAAAAACTAAATACATTTCTAGTATACAAGTAGGCAAGAAAAAGACAGTATCTTACCTAATCTGAGGAATTTCCAAACAACCAAAATAGATAAGATTGTGCACTAATAATCAAGGCATATTCGGCCCGCGGGACACGAGAACCTGAAAGTCAACGCAGCTCTAAACAAATTAAAAAAATGGCAATTGTTAGGAAAAGTGTTCAACACGAAAATTGTAGAACTCAGACCATACAACTTTCGTGTTGAACACTTTTCCTAAGAATGCATATACAAGGCGTATTTTCAAAAATTCGTCAAAAATTCACTATAATTACGATCAGTGAGGCAATACGCGTTGTGCGCGCATTTTTAGGAAAAGTGTTCAGCACGAAAGTTGTAGATCTCGACGAGATCTACAATTTTCGTGCTGAACACTTTTCCTAAAAATGCATGGACAAGGCGTATTTTCAAAAGGCGCGTAATAACTCATAGAATTTGGTGTGTGAATAGCCAAAACTGGTGTGCTAATAACAATTGCCTAAAAAAATATTACCCAAAATTTTTTTTCAAGGTTAAATGAATATTCAAGGAAAAAAGACATCTCCAGATGCTTACCTGCTCAAAATGTTGAAGTTTCTGAAAGAATTTGAATCCCAGATATAATGCCTACTTGGAAGCCTGGCAGTCTCTTCTTCTTCTAAGTAATGCATCACAGATCTTTGCAGCATCCAAATTGTCTTCAACATTATGAACTCTAATGATATTAGCACCTCCCAGAATTCCAGCAGTAATGGCTGCACAGGTGGCAGGATCCCTCTCGGTCGCATCAGCCCGGCCACATATCTCGCCCAGGAACCGCTTCCTCGAAGGTCCGACCAATAATGGGGCGTGCGAAGAGCCCGTGCTTCTTTTCGCGATTTCCGTCTTAATAAATGGCAAGCCCATGAGAATTTCCAAGTTCTGCTCCGTTTTCTTAGCAAATCCAATCCCCGGGTCAATCATGATTCTCCACAACGGAATCCCGGAGAGCTCGGCTTCCCTCACACGTGCGCAGAGTTCAGAGGCGACTTCTTCGCAAACATCCGCATAATGCAAATTCTCTTCGCTCTGCATTGTGCACGGATCCCCTCTCATGTGCATTATTATGTACGGAACTCCGAGTTCTCCGACCACGGACAAAATATCAGGATCAAGCCGCCCTCCGGAGACATCATTCACAATATGAACTCCTCTCTTCACCGCCTCGGAGGCAACTCGTGCGTGAAAGGTGTCGACCGATAAAAGCTTCCCTTCCACCTCGGGAATTCCCATGACTGCATCGAGCACGGGAATCAGCCTCTGAAGCTCTTCCTCTGCAGAAAGTTTGCGGGCGAAGGGACGGGTTGATTGCGCGCCGATATCCACAATATCGGCTCCCTCCGAGAATAACTGCAGCACACGAGAAACTGCGGAATCCACGTCTCGAAAATTTCCTCCGTCGCTGAAACTGTCTGGGGTGAGATTGAGGACCCCCATGACATGTGTTCTCTTCGACCAGTCCCACAGTTGGCCTCCGATGGGTAAGACTCTCCTGAGTCCTTCCCTTCCAATCAATTTTTCCCCGCCAAATCTCCTCCATAGTTCGAATAAGCCGCCGCTGCAGCCCGTGAAAGAATGCCAAATCGCTTCTGTATCATCATCGGTAGAAAACGTTCCCAAAAGATCGATCAGAGGAGCCAACACGAACGGTCTCTCCCATAAGCGCTCGTGAGGGATGGTGAGAGCCTCTGAGTCAACTTTGTGACCGCCATAGAACAGGATGTCTAAGTCAATGGATCTCGGGCCGTACCTAATGCCATGAGTCCGACCCAATTGTTTCTCGATTTGCTTCAGAACATGCAGCAGTTCAATGGGTCCAAGTTCAGTGGTTCCTCTAACAGCAGAATTGAGAAAGAGGGGCTGATCTGTCACATAAGCAGGTTCGGTTTCGTACAAGCATCCATGCCTTGTAATTTGGATGCCTGAGCTCTTCAGAAGCCGAAGGGCTTCGTTAAAATTCCGTATTCGATCACCCACGTTGCTCCCAAAAGCTATCACGACTTCCTGCTCGAGAGAATGCGCCTTTGCTGAACTCGATGACACTGTTGTGTGTGAGAAGGTTCGTTGAATGCCGTTCCTTAACTTTGATTCTAGAATATAAGTAATTCATAAATTATCAGCAAATAAACACGAAATGCCATAAAATAAAACCGAGAATCTGAAGCATGCATACCTCTTGGGAAAATTAAATGCTTGATCTGTGTGATTCTGCGTGTGAAGAGAGGGTTAATGCGACCAACTATTCCCATGGGAGATACTGGCGTTACAGAGTCTAAAACACAAGACAAATGCATATCCAACTATGAACAGATTCAGAGATCTCATGGGGGAAGCAGAAAGATTTTGAGCTTTTATGCATTCTTCAAGAGAATCATAAAATTTTAACACTCTCCCAATCTTCTTGAAAGATCAAATGATAGGAATCTGCGGCAAGTCCATGAGCTCTTAAAGTTAGAACTAACCTTTGATGAAAAAATAGCAAAATTTAAACAAATATAACGAGTGCAAAAAGGAACTGATGAAATACAGCGGGATAATATCCCCAATAGAAAACAAAATTCTGCTCAAATTTGTGGATGCATTTTCTTAAAGGGTGAATTTCCTAGAATGGCACATTGTATGAGAAAACAATCGTGGAGCCAAAATATATATTTCTCCATTTGCTTTTACTCCGAACATAAACTGAGGGTAGAACTAGTCAAACTCTTCCTATGTATACCATCTGTCTTTCTACATATATAGAATAAATAGGTGAAGAAATCTCAACAGAAATGCTTGTGTTAAGACACCAAAAAATACAGGTTGTTCAACATCCCACCTTTAACCAATTCTATGGAGAAGCTCAACCTAAGCTTAAGGATCAGTCAAGATAAATGTAGCTACAGGTTTAATGTGTGTGCGCGCGCACACGCATACATATATATATATATATAAATGGTTTTTTAATTCCATGCAATTAAAAGCCATCAAACAAATCCTGTCCATTTGATCTGAAGATCTAATCCTGATGCTGGACTGCAAATAGCAATTCAAGGCAAATCATTTTCCCTCCCTCTCACTGAAATCCCGAGCCACCCATGGCTAAAACCGAAGAGAGAGTGAGAGAGAGAGAAAGAAAGAAAGGAGAGAGGGGGAGAGAGTGCGGCGGAGAGGGGGAGAGAGAGAGGAAGAGAGAGAAAATAATAATTTTTTTAAGTATATACGTATATTTTTTTACAAGATAAATATTGTAATATCGCGTCGGGGGCGGGCAAAGCCCGCCGTTGCCGGCCGGGTACTATCGCGCTTGGCTGTAGGGGTGGAGCCCCGTGTCGGGCACTCGTGTGTGTGTATATACAAGTGACAGTGCACGGGGGCCCCACGTGCCCCGCGCGACAGTACCTGACCCGCGCCCAGTTATATTTATTTATTTTCCTTTTTTCATTTTTTTAGAATTTTTTATAAAAAAAACTGTAATTTAAAATATCTGTAATTTAAAAAATTTAATTTATATATATATATATTATATTACATATATAATATATATTAGTTTATGTATATATATATTATATTACATATATAATTTATATAAAAAATTTATACATATATAAATTATTTATACATATATATAATTACATATATAATTTATATACATATATAGTTTATATATACATATAATTTATATAAAAAAAATTCCGTGTTTTTTTTTTCAAAAAACTGCCCCCGAAGTTTCCCTCCTCCACCGCCGGAGCCACGCCCTCCGCCGGTGGTGGCCCTGCCGGAGCACCGCCAGACTAACCCCGGCAGGTTCGCCGGGGTCCGGCGACCTCGCCGGTGGGCTCCGGTCAGGCCGGCGGTGGCTCCGGCGGCGGCGGCGGGCGGGAACGGGAGGCGATGGCTGCTATAGGGAATTGATCGGGTTTCCTGCTTGCTGAAATTGCTCCTCTTATTTGAGAGGACTGAATGTGAGGTAAAGAAATTACTGAAACATAAGTTGTTAAATATTTAAAAAGGAAAGCAACAGACTCTAAATAACTTAGATGGATCTCTAACTAAAAAGTTACAGTCAATATATAGAGATTCCATAACTATAAAAAGATTGAGAATTAATGATTTAAAAAACATTTGTATTTAGTTTGGGACCGAAATCCAAAAAGTGCAGGTTCCATGTAATGTCATTTGATATTTTTGATATTTAGAGACAAAGTTATGTAAAGTAGATCGATAGCTTAAACTGTTTTTTTGCATAAATGAAGCTCTAAATACCTTTGATTGCTATTTAAACAAATTGAAGTTAGGGCAAAGCTCACACCATGAAGGAGAAGACACATGGTAGAGGCGAGGAGACCCAAATGTGGCGTGATCGGTCCACAAAGGAACCGTAGCAATATGCAAAACACCTTCCCTCACTCTCCATTTGCATACCTTTGAATCTATCAGTTATTGAAAATCAAATAATAAAAATGCATCTATACTAATGTATACATAAATACCACAGCTGACTTCGTCTACAAACACCAAAAGAAGAGCAAATCAGTAACATCATGTGGTATTAAACATAAACTCACCTGTCTTCATCTACGAACCAAAACAAATAAAGCATTTCTATGTATACATAAAACCCACCTCTGACTTCGTCTACAAAAAAAGAAGTAAACTTAGGTAGAAATGTATAGGTGGTATTAAACAACCGAAATATGTAAATCCCCAAAAAACAGAGCAATGATACAGAGACGAAATAGGAAGGCTGCAGTAAGGGGAAAAATGAAGAAACGGAAGAGTAATTAAATTGAAAGAGTAAGGTGTGTACATAAGAGAAAAGTATTGCCTTCATTGCTAGTAGGAAAAAGGGCATGGAAGTGGAATAATGAAGAAGGAAATCAACAAACTAAAATAAGACGTAGAAAAGAAAACTAAGCAAGAAATCAGAGAACGATAAAGAAAAAAAGGAAGAAACGGAAGAGTTGATGACCTAGAGTCTGCGCGACGCCGTCAATGGTGCCCCAGGTCGGAGGAAGAAGAAAGTGAAGGGCCAGAATAGACACCCTAGATGGAGAATCCACATGCTAGCACGCTCCTAGAAACAAAGGAGGAAGACGCGAGAAGAAGTGCTGAAAAGGAGACAGAAGACGCGAGGATCGGGATGGGTCTGGAGTGAGGCTGCCGATGGGAAATGGAGGCACAGGACTGGAGGGGTAGGGTTTCGTTGGTTTTAAGAAAGGAGTGAGTTAGTTGTTTTGATCGGACGGACATCTTCATTCAATGAAATTGATCCAATGGTTATTAATTGATGGATGTACATATTTCAGCCTCAAATGGTTCTATAAGTATTTCTTTATAAAATATATATATACATACACTAGCATCTTCGCACGTGCTACGCCCGTGCTCGATGCTCTCCCGCGAGCTTCGCCCGCAAGCATGCGGGTTGTGCCCATGCTCGATGCTCTCCTGCAGGATGCGCCCGCGTGCAAGTAGGCTCCGCCTGTCTGTGGGTTGCTTTGTTAGATCAGAAAACATGAGCTTAACTAATCAATGAAAAACCTCAATGAAGAGGCCAAAAAGGGAATGTGCTCTCGTTCCAATCTAGCCTCAGTACTTGGTAAGACCATCAAAATGGCTAAAGCGAAGTTAACCACAATCATGCACCAGAAAACTTCAAAATCAAATCCACGACACCAAAAGCAATTGACAAACCTTTTAGAAATGAAAAGCTCTAGTAGAGATGGAGAGAGAGAACAAACTAATATATACTAAAATTTCATAGCAGAAATAAATTAAAATTATGTAGTGTAATATTGAATTAAAATTTTAAAACTCTTTAAACCTCCTAGAAATTTTGACTTTATTTATCACAATATAAATGGCCTCAAGCAAGCAGACAGCTATTTGGTTTTCATGAATTTTGACTGCCAAGATAGAGTTCAGATATTAAGTTCACTTTAAATTCTACATTCGTGCTCTCTTGCGGGCTTCGCCCATGCTCGATGCTCAAATAATCATCTGATTGTAGGTTCATCTAAATGCAACGATAGTGATCACAAATAAATGCACCTCTATTTATGCGTCTATTAAATGACACGATCGATATCCATCAATCTCCCCGACTCAAAAGCATTTAACTCATCATATGCACAATTATCAATACATTGCAAATAATTTCAGCTAGTTTTGAACTCACAATATTCTAGAACTTGCCGCAACTTTATGATTTTAGATTTGTCATGGTTAAGTTTGGGGCATCTCTGATCTCATTTCTTGATGTTCTCTAAAGTCTTGGTCTGCTACCACATGCTGGATATTCTCTAATTGGGTTCTCTCTGCTTTTCGATTGTTCTATGCTGTGTATTTGCAAATAAATATAATCTAGCTCAAAAATATTTGCAATGCATTCAATATAGCCCAAAATTTTGTACTCCCTGTAACACTACTATGTTTTTTGTAGATTGTGTTGGAGATCAAGGCCATGGTGGTTCTTACAACGAAACAAAGTCCCCTGCATTTGTTTTCAGCTCTTAAGTTACATATGAATTATTGTACAACATTAGTTCAATTCAGTATGGTCAAAATTATGTTTGCATCAATTTGAGGGCATCATTGTTACTTAAGATTTTGATCATATTAAAAAAATGTTTTGTTTTTCTCTCTTGATAAAATGATCGGAATAATCTAAGGGCCTCAGACCAACATTTAAGTATACTTGGGTTTCCTTACAAAGGTATCAATAAATGAATCAAAATATAAGAAATCAAATCGAGTGAGAATAAGACTGAAATTTCATATGCATGTGTCCAATTCAAAATATAATGCACATCGAGCAGTAGAAGAAGAACGAAATGTTGCACAGCAACATGTGCCTAGTGATGCAGGGTAAGGTCCTAAGGGACTAGGGATAGATGCAACACAATTTCCAACGGAATTAATCTTGCAATAAAGTGCTCTTATAAAACCAAGTTCTTTTGATTTGCCACAGAAAATAAAAGCGATTTAAATTAAGGAAACAATAGAGAAGTATAAGGGCCTCAGACCAACATTTAAGTATACTTGGGTTTCCTTACAAAGGTATCAATAAATGAATCAAAATATAAGAAATCAAATCGAGTGAGAATAAGACTGAAATTTCATATGCATGTGTCAAATTCAAAATATAATGCATATCGAGCAGTAGAAGAAGAACGAAATGTTGCACAGCAACATGTGCCTAGTGATGCAAGGTAAGGTCCTAAGGGACTAGGGATAGATGCAACACAATTTCCAACGGAATTAATCTTGCAATAAAGTGCTCTTATAAAACCAAGTTCTTTTGATTTGCCACAGAAAATAAAAGCGATTTAAATTAAGGAAACAATAGAGAAGTACAAACACAAGAGTGCGCGAAGACAAATGACTAATTAAATGAGAAAATACAATGACTTAAACAACTGAATTCAAAGCTTACAACCCAATATCTTGTCAAGTAGAGACTAAGCACAATATTCAACTAAAAGAAATAATAAACAAATCTTGAACTCACACGATACTGACGGAGGTGGGGGCTGGTGGAGAACTCAGAGGCTTCTGGGAGCCGGGCTGCTGTATTTGTAGCTGATTGGAGGTCGGCAAGAGCGGGGAGCAAGGGGGCTGCAGATTGAAAATAATTCCAGCAGGGGCAAAACAGTCCAGGACTGTATTTATACCTGTTGTATGGGCTTGGGCAGCCAGGAAATGGCCACCAGGAGGGGAATTCGAGTGAAGGGCTGCTATAATCAGTGAAGAAGGATACTGGATTCAGTTTGCTGAGATGTTGTGGGGCCTCGGGCAGCAGTAAATAAGTTGGGGGATGTTGTAATCAGTGAATAAGGTAGCTGGAATTCAGTCTTCTGGGTTGGCCAAGAGGTGTAGCAGCAGGTTTGAGTGTAGGGGCTCACGGCTAGGAGGAATAGAAGAAGTGGCTTGGTTTAGGTGGCTAAAGAGGTTCCATGCGGGGTCTTAGTGGGAAGTTTAATGGAATGTAGAGAGGGGGCAGGCTGATTAGAGTAGTGAAAGGTGAGGAGCTGTTATGAGCTCCCGACTGAGATATCATGATGGGGCGTGAGAGGGTGAAATCAAACAAAGGATTGACTTGACCCTTCTTGGAACCCGGCGGTGCTATGGTTTGAGGAGGAGAGGATCCACCAGAGAGAGGACGGCGACGATCGCTGGAGCTGCTTTGTGCGATGGGATCGGCGGAAGGGGGTTCGTGCGGCTAGGTCACGAAGAGAGAAAGAGAGGGGGGATTCGGGAATACCGTGAAAGGGGTAAAGAGAGAGAGGATTTAGAGAGAAATAGTTGGAGAAATTAAAACATGCTTCCTAAAACCATAGGTCCAACCGGTTGATAACCCGGTTCGCAAAATTTGCCCCCCACTTGAGCTTAGACACCTGGGAACATAAAATAACATTGCTTTAGAAATAAACGTACAGCAGAAAATAATAAAAACATCAAGATAACACTCATGCGGTCGTCGCATGTGGTCGGCGTTGATACGTGCGGCCCCGGTGCGGGCCCGACTCATGACGTATCATAACATCGTCGCCCTCGTCGAGAGACAGCTTGTCCTCAAGTTGTGTCGTGTGGTATGCGGTGTTGTAGCAATACTCTATCCAAGGGAGCCAGCGAGGCCAATCTCGGGGACGATCACCGGTGACACACCGTAAATACATCTCGACGGTGCGGTTCACCACCTCTGTCTGGCCATCGGACTGAGGGTGGTAGGCCGAGGAAAAGGCGAGCTTGGTGCCACTGAGGCGAAGAGTTCCTTCCAGAAGTTGCTAGTGAAAACCTTGTCGCGATCCGAGACGAGAGTCTCTGGCATGTCGTGCAAGTGAAAGATCTCTTGAAAAAAAAATTTGAGCGGCGTTCTCGGCGAGGAGCGGCCGTGCCAAGGCAAGGAAGTGGGCCCCTTTCGAGAAACGATCTACCACCACCATCAAAACAGATCTTCCGAGAAAGCAACCTTTCAACAAAGTCCATGGAGAGGTCCGCCCAAATCTGTGTAAGCGCCGGAAGGGGTTAGAGTAGACCCACCAGAAGAAGATGATCCGCCTTGTTTCTTTGACATACTGCGCAGCCCGCAATGACGGCATGGACGTGCTTTCGCATCCCTTTCTAAAAGAATTCCAAGCGCAGACGTTGGAGTGTACGGTGGACGCCTTCATGACTGCGGAAATGGACATCCTCCAAGATTTTGGAAATGAGTGAAGATGCAGCGTCCACATACACACGATCCCGGTAGAGAATAAGATCATGGAGGGTTGTCCGTTGAAGATCCGTGAGGCCAGTTTTTGCGCGACGGAGGAGCTCGGACAGGCTGGGAGAGAGTTGAATCTCTTGGAGGAGCAAGGAGAGAATGTCGGCCGTCGGGAATGAGATGGCAAAGAGTGAGGCCGCGGGTTGAGTGTCCCGGCGAGAGAGAGCATCGGCGGCGCAGTTAAGCACGTCGGCTCTATATTTCACCTGAAAGTCGAAGCCGAGAAGCTTACTCACCCACCGTTTTTGCAGCACAGTAGAGAGGCGTTGTTCGGGCAGGTACTTGAGGTTGTAGTGGTTCGTCCGAATGACAAATGGGCGGCCCCATAAGTAAGGACGCCAATGATGAACAGCTTTGGTGAGCCCGATGAGTTCTTGTTCATAGGCCGGCAGTTTGCGATGGTGGATGGCTGCCCGGCGACTGAAATAGGCTATAGGATGCCCCTCCTGCTGTACCACGGTGCCATAGCCTAACCCCGAGGCATCACATTCCACGAGGAATGGTAAGGAGAAGTCCGGCAGTCGGAGAACAGGGGCGGGCAGCAATGCATCCTGTAAGGTGCGGAAAGCCTGAGTCGCGGAGTCCGTCCAAGTGAAAGCGTTCTTTCGGAGTAGGCTCACCAAGGGAGCGGCAAGTGTGTCGTAGTCGCGGATGAAGCGGCGGTAATATCTCGTGAGACCAAGGAACCCGCGTAAGTTGGTAGGTGTTTGCGGCATAGGCCACGACGCCACTCCTTGGAGCTTTGCAGGGTCGGACGAAACCCCCAACCCGTGGACCACATGTCCCAAATAAGTGACTGAGTCCTGCCCAAAGGAGCACTTGGAGGCCTTAAGAACCAATTGGTGAGTTTGCACCAAGCTGAGAACGGTATGGAGGTGTTGCAGGTGCTCCGCCCATGACTTGTTATAGCCAAGAATATCGTCAAAGAAAACAAGAACGGACTTTCGGAGGAGAGGGTGGAATACCTCATTCATTAGAGCCTGCAAAGTAGGGGCGTTCGTGAGACCAAACGGCATGACCAAGAATTCGAAGTGACCATGGTGGGTGCGGAAAGCAGTCTTCTCCACGTCGTCGAACGCCATGCAGACTTGATGATAATCGGAGGACAAGTCCAGTTTGGAGAAGAAGCACGCGCCATGTAGTTCGTCGAGGAGTTCTTTCACCACCGGGATAGAGAACTTGTCCTTGACCGTGTGGGAGTTAAGTGCCCGGTAATCGACGCGGAGCCGCCAGGAACTGTCTTTCTTGTGCACTAACAAGACCGGGGATGAGAAGGGGGACACGCCGCGCCGGATGAGACCTTGTTGAAGGAGAAGGTCACATTGCCGCACAATCTCATCCTTATGATGGAAGAGATAACGGTACGGTCGTACCACAATCGGGGCCGCTCCCGGAAGGAGGCAAATGCGATGGTCCTGTCGGCGGCGACGTGGAAGACCCAAGCGTGGGCTGAATATGTCGGAGAATAAGTGAAGAAGATCCGAAAGATCGGGTGGGTGGTTGTCCGCCTTCGTCGCCGGAGCGGAAAGAGGCTCGGTCTGCACCAAAAAGGAGGAGGGGGACTGTCCCGGTTCCTAGCCTTGCCACTGAACCAAGCGAGAGCCCGCGTGCCACGACATGGTGAGGCAATCGAAATCCCATGTGAGGGGGCCCAAGGTGCGCAGCCAACGAACGCCCAAAACGATCTCAAAGCCGCGAAGATCCACCAGAAAGAGGTCTGTTTGGGAGTGGTACACGTCCACTATAAAAGCCAAGCGCCGACAAACTTCCGTGCACGGCATCTGCTGGCCATTGGCCACGACCACCTCGACGTGGCTACGGGAGGCGAAAGGAAGGCGCAGACTGATGGCCCTGTCCTGACGAATGAAACTGTGGGTGTTGCTTGTATCCATAGGGGATAAAAGTGACGTTCCTCCTACATCCACATACATCTGAATGGTGCAACCCTCTTGAGGTCCTGCCATGGCGTGGAGGAGAGCTGTGGCGTGCCGGAGTCATCGGCTCCGTCGTCGTCATCCTCAGATGGGTCATCCACTTCCAGCCAGAATAACCGCTTGCACCGGTGACTGGGGGTGAAGAGTTATTTTTCCCCGCTAGGTGGGCCGCCATCTCGGGTTGGGACAAGCGGCGTCGGAAAGTGGGCGCGGTTGTTCTTCCCTGCTGGGTGGCTTGGGGTCGAAAAGCCCAAAGGGTGGCCGGAGGGCGACGTGATCACGGCGTCCCGGGGGCGGACGGTCAAGCAAAAGGCGGCGTTTGCAAGCTCGAGCAAGGCTCATTGCGGCCGTGAGATCCAGCGGTTGTTGAAATTCCACATCCCAACGCAATCGTTCGGGGAGACCCGTAGTGAAGAGTGGGACTTGTTGCGACGGCAAAACGGAGGTTGCGCGTGACAACAAAATCTGAAATTGCTCCAAGTACGCCTCGATGGAGCCCGATTGTTTGAGGGCAGCAAGGTCGCCGAGGGGATTGCCCAGCAACGCCGGTCCGAACCTGAGAGTGCATGCCTCCCGGAAGTCCTCCCAAGAGGAGTTGGGGTGTTCCCGCAAGAGTTGAGTAAACCATAACTGTGTCGGTCCAAGGAGGTGGAACGAAGCAATTTTGGCACGTTCCTCATTCGGAGTGCACTGATTTGAGAAGAAAATATCGGATCGCGTGAGACATGGAAGGGGGTCTTCCAGGCCTTCGTAGATGGGAAAATCCATACGAATGGAGCGAGAGAAGGGGGAATTGTATGAGCGAGGGAGAGTCGAGTCAACCCGACTAGTTGCGGGTGAGGCCGCATGGGCCGCCGTCGGTGGAGGCGGGGCGCCCTGTAGGGCGTCCAAGCGAGCGTTGAGGGCGTCCATCTTCTCATTTTGGGTAGCGAGCATGGACTAGAAAAGCTCCATGACTTGGGTGAGCGAAGGTCCGCCATCGGCCATGGAGGATGGCTGTTGGATGGTCACGGAGGGCGAGGGCAGCAGGCCAGCAACCGAGCTGGGCGGCGGCGTGTGCGCGGGTGGGCAGCACGGAGAACGGAGGGCGTCGCAGTTGGTGTCGGGGAGGGGAACGCCGACGTTTGGCTCTGATACCAAGTTGTTATGAGCTCCCGACTGAGATCTTGTTACGGGGCGTTAGAGGGGGAAATCCAACAAAGGATTGGCTTGACCCTTCATGGAACCCGGCGGTGCTATGGTTGGAGGAAAGGATCCACCAGAGAGAGGACGGCGACGATCGCTGGTGCTGCTTCGTGCGACGGGATCGGCGGAAGGGGGTTCGTGCGGCTAGATCACGAAAAGAGAACGCGGGGAAATTCGAGAATACCGTGAGAGGGGTAGAGAGAGAAGATTTAGAGAGAGAGAGAGAGAGAGAGTTGGTGGAATTAAAATTTGCTTCCTAAAACCATAGGTCCAACCGCTTGGTAACCCGGTTCGCAAAGTTCGCCCCCCACTTGCACATGGGAACATAAAATAGCATTGCTTTGGAAATAAACGTGCAGCAAAAAATAATAAAAACATCAAGATAACACTCATGCGGTCGTCGCATGTGGTCTGCGCTGATATGTGTGGCCCCAGTGCGGGTCCGACTCGTCACGTATCATAACAGGAGCTCGGTTAGGAGTTGAAGAAGTTAGGGAGATAGTGGGGTAGTGGAGGGAGGAGGTTGTGGAAGTTATGGGGGTAGTGGTGTGGAGGTTATGGTAGTTATGGTGTAGTGGGCTGGTGGTTATGGGGGTTATGGGGTAGTGGGTGGTGGTTGACCGCTACCTTGCACATATACTTAAAAATGCTCTACGTATCGGCTCGGACATGTATCAGATACGAGAAACGCCTGAAAACGCGTTTCCGAAACTCTAGGAAACGTAATTTTAATTATTCACGCGACTTCTTCCCGTGTGCGCTGATCTCCGTTGGTACTCCCTGCTGCAGGCGACTTCTTCCCGTGTGCGCTGGTCTCCGCTGGTACTCCCTGCGCCAGGCTCCTCTTCTTCTTCTTCTTCCTCTTCTTCCTCTTCTTCTTCTTCCTCTTCTTCCTCCTCTTCCTCCTCTTCCTCTTCTTCTTCTTCTTCTTCTTCTTCTCCTCAGATTTTATTTGTTGTTGCTTCTTCTTTTATTCTTTATACAGATTTTATTAATATAATTAAAAAAATTTTAAAAACGTTTCCTGTATCCGTATTTTTTTTTAAAACACGTTTCCCGTATCTGTTTCGTATCGTATCCCGTTTCCGTCCCCGTGCAACGTAGGCTGACTGGAGGCGGCCATCGGAGTTGGTTGTCGACGAGGCGGACAGAGGTGGTTTCCGGCGAGGCGGACGGAGGCGGTTGCCGGCGAGGCGGACGGAGGTGGTGGTGATGGTCGGAGGTGTTTTCCGGTGATAGCCGGAGGTGTTCTCCGGTGATAGCCGGAAAATTGAGAATGGAGGAATCGGAAAGGGGAATGGAGGGGAAACACCGGAAGTGACCGGGCAATGATTTCGGTGATCGTCGAAGATGAATTCAAGGGGATTAGGGGAGGGGGAATGGAGAGGCTTTTGGAGAGAAGGTGGTGGAATTTTGGGCTGCTGTTGGAAGTTGGTTGGGGAAGGTATTTGGGGGGGAATGGAGGCGGCAGTGGGTGGAGGAGGGGTTATTGGGCGGCTGTTGGGCTGGAGTTGTAGGGGATGAAATAAGAGGATGGAGGCCGTCTGGGGATGGAAGAGTGGGGGTTGAAGGCAAGAAGAGGGAGGGGAGTTAGCCGGCTGTTGTAGACTAGGAGTGAAGGACCAAGCTTCGCTCCCGGAGGTTCCGGCTTCGGCAGCGGAATAATCGAAAAGAAGGCTTCCTCACACAAACTTTCAATACCCCAAAATGAGAGCTCTCATCCCCAATATATAGATACTAGGGAGGACAACGGACGGTCATGATTCGTAGTTCGCTGTGATCCCAAAATAAATAAAAATACAACTCAAAATAAAAAAAACAAAGAACTAATGCTACGATCGGCAATCCGCTCATGATGAGTGGTCCCGATCGTCATTGTGCCCGAGGTCGGCGTGAGTAGACCTAAACGGGTCAGGTGGGCTGATCCCCCATCACCTAGTTTGCATGTATGCCACAAAATTTTTGATAAAGTAAAATTTCTAAGTTCGCTTGGAGGAGGATGTCTCAGCCTACAGTGCCACTGATACTAACAGATAGAAGGGGTTAAGTGAGAATTGGGCATCATCGAGCCAATTTCTCCAACTTCAACGCCTCCAACAACTAACATTCTAAAAAAATCTGTGAATGAAAAAAAGTTATGGGTCAATCATGAGTTTTAATAAGATTCTCGAAACCCCTACACCATCGAAGAATGCATCTTGGAGTGAAGATTGACTACGAAGCATGGATACTCAAAAATGCTCTGCGTATCGGCTCGAACGTGCATCGGACATCTCCTCTCCTCCCTTGCTGCTCTTCGTGCACTCATCGAAGAGTTCTCCGCTGAAACCCTCCTTTCTAGTGAGTTCTCCTCCGCTGAAACCCTTGTTTTCCCTTTATTTTTCCTTCATTTTTTTCTTCGTTAGACTCAAACGTGGTTCTCAACTATGCTCCTTAGTGAAATTTTGTTCTTGTGTTTTCTTTTTGTGCTTTTCTTGTTGTAAGGGTAATTATCATGTTCCTCATTTCTTATGTCTTGTTAGGTAATGATAAATTAGCTTTTAAAAAATCATGATGTTTGAAGATAAAGCTGTGTAACTTTAGATTATGCCAAATTTATTTGAAGCATCTCTTTTCATGATGTTTGAGTAATGATTAACACAGGAATTCCCTATCGTTGTTGGCTTACATCAAGGGTCAGCTTTAAGCCCTCATCTCTTTACCCTTATCTTAGATGAGCTCACCGGACATATCCAACAAGCAATACCGTTGTTGGCTTACATCAAGGGTCAGCTTTAAGCCCTCATCTCTTTACCCTTATCTTAGATGAGCTCATCGGACATATCCAACAAGCAATACCTTGGTGTTTATTATTTTCAGATGATATTGTTTTGGCCGATGAGACGCGCGAGGGTGTAAACGCGAAACTTGAATCTTGGCGAGACACTTTAGAAAAGAAGGGTTTTAGGTTGAGTAGGACAAAGACGGAGTATATAGAGCTTAAATTTAGTAATGCAAGAAGGTCGGATGACTCCGTCAATAAATTGGGTGACCAAGATATTTCCCGCAGTGAGTGCTTTAAATATCTGGGATCGATAATTCAAAAAGATAGAGGTGTAGATAAAGATGTGATACATAGAATCCAAGCAGGTTGGTTGAAGTGGAGAGGCGCGTCTGGGATCTTACATGATCGTAAAGTACCATTAAAACTTAAAGGCAAGTTTTATTGTACTGCAATTAGGCCAGCAATGCTCTACGGTTCTGAGTGTTGGGCAGTGAATGGTGTACATGAGCAAAAAATGGGAGTTGCGGAGATGAGAATGCTTAGGTGGATGTGTGGTCACACGAGACTGGATAAAATTAGGAATGAATGTATCAGGGATAAGACAGAAGTGGCGCCAATTGTAGAGAAGATGTGAGAAGCTCGTTTAAGATGGTTCGGACATGTACATAAGAGACCATTAGAGGCACCTGTTAGGCGTTGTGAGAGTTTAGTCACTAGACATGTTAAACGGGGGAGGGGGAGACCAAAAAAGACTTGGAATGAAACTATAAGGAAAGATATGATGTACTTAGGCATTAGTGAGGCTATGATTAAAGATAGGGCGCAATGGCGACAAAGGATCCATATAGCCGACCCCACTATGGTGGGATAAAGGCTTGAGAGTTGTTATTTGTAGAGGTAAAATTGAAGATAATCACCTACAAATTATAGAATAATGTTTTTCTTTTTTCTTGATTTTCGTCTCTTGTATTATGAGTTTAGTTGGGGCTGTGAAGTAAGGGTTTGTCTAGCTTTTGAAAACTTAAAGAGAGAATTTTGGTCACCAAAGATTAAAGTTAATTTTTTTAACTGTATGAATAAATTATGAAAAAAAATGTGTGAAACTATAATTAATAATAATATGTTTAGGGTTTTAGGGTTGAAACTATATGTATGCAAATTAAATTCTATTATATATTCTTGAACGACATAATTTTGCTTTGATGTGTCAAGCAGATTTAATGTGTAAACTAGAATTTTGTAAAACTAGAAGCAGATTTAATGTGAAATTTTGCTAGTTTATATTAATGTATTGCATGAGCTATTCTTCATATTTTTTCTTCCTGTGATATCTAATACCTTCTCCTTGCCTGATTTTTCTGATTGTTCCTGAACAACATGATTGTGTGTCAATTATTCTTTATTGAATGTAGTGACTGAGATGGTAACTTGTTTGTTAGTTGTATTATTTTTATATTAATTAATATTTATATTAAAGTAATTAAAAAAATAAAAAACGTTTCCCATATCCTTATTTTTTTAAAAATCACATTTTTCCGTATCTGTTTCGTATCGTAATTTGTATCTCGTTTCTCTTCTAATCCAACTCCTGATTCATAGATGCCTCTAACTGTACATCCCATGAAAACACAGAAAAAAAGAAATAAGAATGGAAAAGAGAGTCTCTCCCGCACGCGAGCGGATGTCGGGCTGTGCAAGGATGCGAGTAGGATATACTTGCTCGAGGATAAAAGAAATACTTGTGGCAAGTAGGATGCGAGAATGAGTCTGAAGCAACGTCTGTAGGAAGAACCGAGAGGAAGCATTGTCGTGGGTCGTCGGAAGTAAGAGGTGAGAGGAGGCTCTACGATGTTGCAATATTGCGGAGAACGAATAGGCTGGAGGAAGCAGTAGTCGGGAGTATGCTCTGCGAGGGCTTCAAGAGAGGACCTGTGGAGGAATCGGGTGAGGTGGAGGATTTCAGTCGAGGCTTCGGGTGAAGGGGAGGGCTTCGACGTCGGTAATGCTCTGCGAGGGCTTCAGGAGAGGACCTGTGGAGGAATCGGGTGAGGGGAAGGGCTTCTGTGGAGGGCATCCAAGGGTTCTGGGAGGATTGTGAGGATGTACGAGGGGTTGGGAGGGGGAGGGGCTCTGATTTTTTAAGAAGAGCGTTCGCGGGATTGCTGGGTGTGGGCGTCTAAATTTGAAGGTATAAGATTTAGTTATTGGAGATCCTACAGTTGAAATTAAAAGCGCGGCGTTAGCGAGGAGATTGCTATATTGATTTATAATATAGTATATGTAAATATATATATAAGGTAATTTACTGGGACATCCCCTCTAACTCTGCATAAGTAAAGGATACAGGACCCCGCCTATCTTTCAAAATTACCAAAACCTCCCACACACACAAACATTTTTATATATCTGCGCGATGACATCCACAACATTGCTCCCAAAAGAAAGAATAGAAGTTACTTTAGTACCTTCACTTTTCTCTTCTTCTTTTTTCGAACCTCTCATGGTGGTGACAGTTGAACGACTCACCTTATTCATATGAAGTGTCTTCAATACCGCTTGAGCTAATGCTCAGAGCTAACTCTTTATGCTCCATAGTAAAGCACCATTCGAGACCACGTTGAAGCTTATTTTAGAGAAAGTGATGACCGATGAGAAAAGAATCTAAATGGCTTCAGGATTGAGATCTCCCAGGACCCTTTTTGATAAAAATTGTTTACCATCCTATCTGACAGGTATAAAAAATTTACCATCCTATCTGACAGGTATAAAAAATTTACCATCCTATCTGACAGGTATAAAAAGCGAGTGATAAACATCTCATCTTACATATGTTGAATATGAGAAACAAAAAAGCATGAATAAAGGCCAATATTTAATAAAACTAAAAATGACAACAAAAGAAGATATAGGTAATCAAATAGAGCAACAACTTAAAATAATGCTGCATACACGAGAAGCGAGAATAATTGACTTTGATTTTCTATATTCCCTAACAGCTAAATCATATTCGCCCTTGCTTATGCTCCCCCGGATTATACTTGGTGTTTACCCTAGAAATCGGCAATCCCCTTCAAGGTGACTGATTCAGGTGCCCGGCGGTTAGACCCTCTTTACCTGACCGCAGGGGCCTCCCCCCTTGATGATCGCAGTTTCCCTTTTTATTAACCGCTTTACCGCGGGCGGTAGCACTACCACCCCGCGGTAACCTTTTTTCCTAGCTGCAGGGGTCTCCACATGAAGAAGCCGCAGTCAGCATGTTCGTAACCGCCTAACCGCAGGCGGTAGCATACCGCTCCACGGTAGCCCAGTTCTAGAAGATTCCTTCCCCGAGCCTATAAATAGGGCTCCAATCCCCTCTCAGAGGACACGGGAGTCGAGGGGCCAAACTTGGGGCTAACAAGTCACGGTTAACCTGACCTCAGGTCATATCGGCGGCCTCGGCGGCTAGCATCCGCGGCTAGGCGGCGAGTTTGGGCGGTCAGCTCCTCGGCAACTCCGACAAAAGCAGAAGAGTGCGGACAGCCTTTTCGGCTACCGCCTGGCAGTAACGCTATCGTCCGCGGTAGTTCTCTCCCTCTCACTCGGAGAGGAGGTTCAGGCACCAACCCGCGGTTAGCCACAGAGACGGCCTCGGCGGCTAAAGCTTCGCGGTTAGCCTATCCACAGGACTTCCAGAGCAGGCGGCAAAGTGGAAGTTGGTCTCAGCGTCTAGCGCATGCGGTTAATCTAACCGCGGGCGGTAGCGCGGTTACATTTGGCGGTCAGGCCCTCAACACCCTCAGCAATCTCAGTGATCTCAGCGATCTGGGCCTCGGGTGTAACGACCATAAAAATACTTATGCCACTTTTGAACATTTTGACATCCCCGATGATGATAAAACGCAAGGCAGTATAAATATATTTGTTTTTATTTTTGTTACACTTATTCGCATTTTATTTGCGTTAAAATTTATGTTCGAGTTTTCTTGTTCAAGTCTTTATGTTCGAAATTTGTTAAGATGATGTAAATTGGGCTGTCAATAGCTGTATGAGTTGGTATTAAAACCACCAACTTTCGTAGGAGGTCTGACTCCCTTGGAAACAGAAGACTGGATACTTCGTATCGAAACCATCTTCCAAGTCATGCGATGCCCGGAAGATCGAAAAGTTGAATTCGCGTCTTTCTTACTAGAAGGCGCAGCAAAACGCTGGTGGAACAACATCGTCACTACCAAGTTTGGCCGACGTAGAGTAGTGACTTGGGAACTCTTTCTTCACGAATTCACTAACTGGTTTGTGTCGCGGTCAGAGAAGCGAGTTCTGCACGATCGATTTCTACGACTCGTTCAGGGAACAAAGACAGTTTTAGAATATGAAACAGAATTCTCAAAATTGGCATATTATGCCGATTCTCTCGTAACGACCGAAGAAGATCGCTGCCTACAGTTTCAACAAGGATTACAAGATGACATTCGCAATCTCATCGTACCCCTCGATATTCTCGATTACGGAAAGTTGGTCGAGCGAGCACGATTAGTTGAAATTGATCAAGGAAAATCACAAAAGAATCGGGAGAGTGGGAAGAGAAAAGTCACGGAGACTCCAACCCAGGTTGAAACGCAGAGTAAAGATACCAAATTTCTCCAGACTGGCCCATCAAGTAGTACCGCATCGCAAGCAACTACAAACAAATGTACGAAATGCAATAGATATCATCGCGGTGAGTGCTTGATTGGCGCTTGTTACTATTGTCGTGAGCCAGGGCACACAAAGAAGAACTGCCCAAAACTGCGCATGAAAGAACTCAATTCTCAACCTCCTCTTCAACGGCAGCTATATAATTTGATTGCTGAGTCTTTCGCATCAGCATCAACTCCTGCACCCGCACCTCCCCCAGTACCTGCTCCTGTTCAGACTTCTGCTCCTCCTTCAGATGTTCCCGAAGAACGTCAAATTCAGCCCCGAGCGTTCAACTTAGAGCCCTATCGACGAAAGTAAACGTATTCCTTTATGTTTCAGGATTTTCGAGGACGAAAATCTTTGTAAGGAGGGATGAATTGTAACGACCATAAAAATACTTATGCCACTTTTGAACATTTTGACATCCCCGATGATGATAAAACGCAAGGCAGTATAAATATATTTGTTTTTATTTTTGTTACACTTATTCGCGTTTTATTTGCGTTAAAATTTATGTTCGAGTTTTCTTGTTCAAGTCTTTATGTTCGAAATTTGTTAAGATGATGTAAATTGGGCTGTCAATAGCTGTATGAGTTGGTATTTAAACATATGGGCTGCTATATACTGTGGGCTGCTACCTTGATTGGTGGGCTGCCTTGTGGGTTGCTGCTGTTTTAAATGTGGACTGCTGTTTTGACTTTTATAAGTGGGCTGCCATTAGTAGTATGGGCTGATTAATGAGGTGGCTGAGTTGGAATAATGTTGTGACACTTGGAACCTTAGTTGTTGGCTGAATAGAGTTGTTTTGACACTTGCCAAGCCAAGTGTTAGCTGAATACTACCTTGGGGGTTTATGTAGTGACACCTCACTAGACTTGTTGGATTGAAATTGACTTCTCCTTGCTGCTGGCAACCTATCCTCTGCTATAAATACAGCCTCTTGTTCATGTCTACATTCCATCTCCAGCTCTGCCTTCTCCCTTGTTAGCCGCTGCTTTTCCCCCTTGCTGCTGCTGCCCTGTGCCGCTGCCTGTACCGCTGCTGCCCTGTGCCGCTGCCTGTACCGCTGCTGCCATTGAGGTCTGCCGGCCGCCGACTGGAACCCTTGACCTCCTTCTGTGCTGGTATATATTTCCCTCCTCTCTCTTGGACTGGCAGTGGGATTATTCTACTTCTTCTCTATTGATTTGCTATGAATCTTATGCTGTGGGTTGCCTTCATGAACTTAGAAGTCTGCAGGGATTTCTTACTGATTATTGTATACATTCCCTATTTACATTGTTTACACTCACCCTCACTGGTTTTGCAAAAGTTTCTCACTGATTTATTTACGGGGTCTTCTTCCTTACTTTTTGCACCAACATAGTACGCTGTTTTAAAGAGGAGTTTTGGGACAGTTTTGGGACTGATTTTGGGTCAGTTTTGGGACAGATTTTGGGACAGATTTACGTTGTTTTCTCGCAGCTTTTGTCACTATATTGTAGCCTTGCTGGACACTACGTTACGAGGACGGGAAGTCCATTTGGAGAGAGCTGGTTTAGAACATTTCGAGGCATAATTAGTTGTCCAGCAAGGGATACAATATGATCTTATGTCGCTATGTTTCTCGCACTTTGTTTTCGATTTATGATTTCATTAGTTCGCTATTTACGA
Organism: Dactylorhiza incarnata; assembly: GCA_033032865.1. Lineage (NCBI taxonomy): Eukaryota > Viridiplantae > Streptophyta > Magnoliopsida > Asparagales > Orchidaceae > Dactylorhiza > Dactylorhiza incarnata. The sequence continues at coordinate 738,588 of JAWHQI010000512.1, forward strand.
TTACGATTACGAATTGCGAAGCAACCGACTAAAGAAGTATATGTTCTAGTGGTTTCCAAGACCCAGAAAGTCAGGGATGGCTTCTCAATCAAATCGTGGCAATACGAACAAAGGGACCGGAAAGGCGGTTGTGAGTATTCTATCTCTTGGAATTTTATCTATTCAAGTAATTTCAATATTTTCAGTTTTTATTATAAGAAGGCTGCCTGTGTATTTGGATTATAAATGATGGAATCGCTAATCGAATGTGGGCGAGGGAAACACTTATAGCGATATATATTCTGAGGGGAATTTGTCTTAAATAACAAATCATATGTAAAAGCTGGCATAGGAAAATACGAGGGCTTTGAATCCGGTGACGTGGAGGCATCCACTGAGGAATCACCAGTAGGGGTGAGCCTACAATTATGCCCTTCGGGGGTGTGGCCAATTCAAGATTTGCATTACCCAAGTATTTCCCAATAGATGGAACCTAAATAAAAAGGAGCTTTCAAGAAAAGATTATATATATTAATATAACTGCATTTTCGTTTCCATGTATGCATATTGATATAACTCCTTGTTGCCTGTATACACAGTTTCACGAGATGCTGTCTCACTTAGTCATATTTATGACTAACCCGTTGTGGATTTACTATTTTTAGGTCACAGGTACGTCTCAAGTTGCACTACAGAGGCCTGCACCAGAAGAGTTAGATCAGGTATGGATCAAAATGTACAAAGCACTTGAAGAAGGATCGGAAAGTCATCTTCGTGACTGTAGTGAAAATTATTGTGTATTTTTAGAACGTTTTGGAAGTCTGTAAAACAATGTAATTTGTAAATCAGCTGAAATAAAATAAATTGTTATGATTGTACTGTGATCTCTTATTGATTCTGAGCCGATCATTTGGGGAAGCCCAGAAAGAAGGGTCTTCACATCGGGACCCCCAGGGAAGTCTGCAGGTAGCAGAAGGCAACCTCAGCAATCTCTGCGGCTAGCGCCCGGCGGCAAGACTTACCGCGGCAGTAGCGCGACTAGAAGACTTGTCACCTCCAGTCGGTCTCTATCAGATTTCGGGTGACCTGGGCGACCTCTACTTTAACCGCCAGCTCCTCTTTCTAGTCCTGTTTACTTCTCTTTTCATGTAATTGGAATAACTTCAGTTGTAATACAGATTTATTTCAAGAGTATTGTCCGCCGCAAGTGGAATTAGCCGCGGCGGGTAAGTCTGGTCTTGCGGCTTGCTCGCGGTCATCTCTTCTTCACCCCCTCTCTCACTCCTTCACTCGTGACTCAAAGTAACCGGCTATTCAACAGTTGCTCTCTTACCCCTCAGCTTGGGCAGTGTGGACTTGGTATATTTTTGGTGCCAACAGAACGAACACGCGACCTTCAGCTTTTGAGTTGTCGACGAACAACAATCACAATAGAGATGCAAGGAGATCAAGCCAATTCGAATGGTGCACTTACTCTGGAAGCTCTTGAGCTCCACATGGAGCTTCGTCTGGAGCAATCTTGCCGAGAGACCGCTCAGCAGCTGGAGCAGTCTCGCCGAGAGACCGCTCAGCAGTTGGATGCGGTTAACCAAGCTCTAGTTGTCATCACTCAGCGGCTAGCCCCTCAAGCCGCAGTAACCGCAGCTCCTCTTCCTGCTACTTATTTCTCAACTCCTCCCGTTCTAGCTGAGAAGAAAGAGTCGTCTCCCTTCACTGATAGAGTTCGTTGGGAGCCTATTCCCAATGACTTTAGGGAGCCACGACTTCCAGTCTTCTCTGGGAGAGATGATCCAGTCTTCCATCTCCAGGCTTTTGAGTCAGCGGTTGCTTTAAGAACTATATCAAATGGCATCAGGTGCAAACTTACCACATCCTTCAGCGGTCAAACTAGAGAATGGTCTTACAAGCTGCCACCTCAATCAGTTACTTGTTTCGCTGATCTTCGAAGAGAACTTCTCTTGAGGTTCGCTACCTCAAGGAAGCGAAAGAGAAGCCTAGCAGCTCTTCTTCAGATCAAGCAAAGAGATAATGAGACTCTTGCTCACTTCGTTAACAGATTCCAAGAGGAAATACTTGAAATTGTTGATGTTGATCAGGACTTGTATCAAATCGTCTTAATACACGGATTACAAGGTCTTTTCAAATTTGAAGTCGGCCAAAATGAGCCCAAGTCTTATGGACATCTTTCTTAGTCACAAAATATTCCGCAAGATAAAGATTTCAGATCTTACTCCTTTCCTCAGAATATATCTACTCAACTTCCGGAGCAAGATGCATCACCTGAATTTCTGGAAGCTTGTCCTATTCAGTCTTACAATCCTAGAACACTTGAATTCGAAAATTATTCAGAAGAGTATACCCAGCTTAATATTCCCATGGAAAAAGTTTTCCTGATTATTCAAGATATGTCAGAGATTAGAATTCCTCGTCCTATGAGATCAAAGGCTAAAAATCGCCATGAGGAGCTCTTCTGCAAATATCACTTGGACATTGGTCATGATACAGAGAATTGTCGTGCTCTTCGGAAGCTGGTAGATGAACTATTGGGGGCAGGAAAATTACAGGACTATCTTGCTTGATAATCTGATGATCTTTCCTCCAGCAAAAGCAATGTTACCAGCGAAGAATTTTTCACTTAGTAATAGAAGAACATAGAGTAGAGATGAAATATATTGTTTTTTTATTTTTTGTTTCGTATATCTCTCATTTATTTGGAGTTTTCTGCATCTCTTCTTTTTTATCTTTACTTATAACAAGTATAGCAGCGACCCAGATTCTCCCAGCAACTATCATCGCAAAGATCTTCTCAGTAGTCGGATATATCAAACTTCACATCCGTATCCTCTGTCGTATACTCCACTGCAGACATTTATTCAAGTGTGTTTTAAACTTTCTTCATCATTTTACTTTTTTTGCTTTTAACATTGACACTTGTAAAATGCGTGGATGTAAAGAAAGAATGTGATGATTGGATGTAATGCGTGGCTATACCACCTCTGATTATTTTTCGGGTCGTAAAAACCACCAAGTACACATCTCACTAAAATTATTTGCAGATGTGTAGTGGTAACCCAATCTGATACTTTGTGATGATTCTCACTAATAGACGTGACATCTTATCGAGTTGATCGACTTGCTTTGTTCCCATTTGATAATAGATTGATTGTGATATGTTACTAACAACTGATGTTAGGATGATGTGATATTACCTTCAAGAGAAACAAATTACTTGTAGTATGTACTCAAATACATTGCCAAATAACTAGACAATTATTTGTTGATCACTAATATTTTAGGTACCATAAAATTCCACATATATCATTTCGAGATTTCGAGATTTCTAGATTTCTAGATTCCTGGGTTTTCTATCTTGAACTCCTGGTTATTTTATTTACAACTTTAAATTTCTCGTATCATATACTGAGTTGGGTTTCTCGACATCAGCTGACAGAATATCATTAGCAACAATATTTTCGGCAAGTCAAAATGATCTAGCCATATCGACTTCACGATCATTGTTTTAGGAGTATATAAATATGAGGTTATCAAAATGTTATCTTCTTCTTCCACAAACATGGGTGCAACTTCATTTCTTCACATAGAGATATCATTACATCCACACCAAAGCTATAATCCAAAAGAAGTAATTGTGAATGAGTATTCATATCTCCTCTATAGATAATATGTTATTTTCTATGCTCTTCAAATATGTGAATTGAGCAAATATCAACAAGTCTTCTCGAGGTACTTGTAACCTTTCTTTTATGAGTGTTTACCTCTTGCACTTTCTAGTACAGGAAGTAAGCAGGTATCAACAAGTTGTCTCGAGTACCTAACATATCTTTATATATTTATCATATACACCTGTTTTGACATCTTTTGCAGAGATAAAACAGGTGTTCGCGAGTTCTTTTCAAGTACTCGTAGTTTATAAGTTTTCCAAATATACCTGTCCTTGATACCTTTTGCAGAGATCAACAGGTGTTCGCGAGTTCTCTTCAGGTACTCGCAGTTTATATGTTTTTCATATATACTTGTCCTTGATATCTTTTTGCAGAGATCAACAGGTGTTCGCGAGTTCTCTTCAGGTACTCGCAGTTTATATGTTTTTCATATATACCTGTCCTTCATTTGGTTGCATTCCTTCATTTGGTTGTTTTGTGTTAGCTTGATGTAATTCTGTAATTACTTCAAGCTTCATACAAAATATAAAACTACATGAAAATATTAAAAGACCGGAAATACTCATATGACTCAAAGCGACTCGGCTCATATAATAAAGACTCGATAATACTCTAATACTAGATAACTAACGACGTGGGATCCATAACATGAGGTCTCATAGTAAGCTTCAGATTCTCGAAAGGTGGCCTCCATGGTAACAAACGTCCGTTTAGTGACAGGATGGAAGCACTTGTAGCCTTTCTGTGTTGGAGAATAACCGATGAAGACATATCGCAGAGCTGGGGGGTCAAGTTTGGATTTATGGTGTATATGTACAAAACACACACACTCGAAGATACGAGGCAAGACTCAAGAGGTGAGTGGGGCGGACACATAGAGTTGTCAGAGGAGTCTGATGCCCAAGAACACAAGTAGGGAGCCGATTAATGAGGTTAGGCAGCAGTCAAAACTTCATCACCCCCATAATATTTAGGCAGGTTCATGCGGTGAAGAACACTTCGAGCCACCTCAAGGAGGTGTCGATTCTTGCGCTCAACAACTCCATTCTGAGCGGGGATATAGACACAAAAGGTTTGATGGATGATACCAAGGTCACTCAGGTATCTCTCAAAGAGAAGAGTCAATATACTCACGATCATTGTCACTGCGCAAAATTTTAATGGAAGCACTAAATTGGATAGTAATCATCTTATGAAAACGCTGAAAGAGAGGGAACACTTCGTTTTTACTTTTCATCAAATACACTCAAGTACAACGAGAATAACAGTCAATAAAAGAAACAAACCACAAGCAACCAGAAATAAACGCAGTAGGATAGGGCAAACATCAGTATGAATAAGGGCAAACATAACAAAGTTATGAGGAGACATTAGAGGAAGGAAAGTATGGTGATGTTTATTGAGTTCACATACATCACAAATAAAACCATTAAACAAGGCATTAGAAATAGTGGGAAGCAAAAGCTTCATTATCTCTAGGATATCCGAGGCGACAATGCCAAGAATCCAGATCGGAGGACAAGTCCACACGAAGAGGCTTTGGAGACGAAGTGGGACTGGAGGATGTGAGCTGAAGGGTTGAACACATAGAGCCAGTTACATATTCTACCAGAGCCAATCACCATCCCCGTCTTCAGGTCCTAGAAAGAAGATTTCGGGTGAATGTAAGAACATGAAGGATAGGAGAGAGAGTAAGAGAAAAACATGAAATGGATCCCTTCCCCGCAATATGAGAGAATGATGCTCACTTTGTCACGACCAGACAAGGGAGTGTGGGATACAAAACCTGAAGCAGACCCTATCATGTGATCGGTAGCTCCCGAGTCAATGATCCACTGAGAGGAAAGGTGGGTGGAGGCAAAATGAGTACTTGGAGGTCCCTAGTGGGCGTAAGAGAAGGATGACAAACTGAGCTACTCAGCAAGAGAACCTTGCATCAATCGGCAGAAAGCTTGAATTTCTTCAGCAGAGAGCAGGAGGAGAACCGGTAGAATCCGGAGAGTGGTGAATAGACAGGTCCGGCACATCATCTGAAAGATGTGCATACCGGGATAGGGATAGTCGACTCTGATGGAGGCCAGAACCGCGGCCCCCACGAGAAGCAGGGCCTCCTTTGGGAGGAGGAAAACCATGGAGTTTGTAGCACGTGGCCCTGATGTGTCGAGACTTCCCGCAATAGTCACATACGAGATGGTCTTTTTCCGTAGGCCTAGGTTTGCTTTCACAAGCAGGACGAACCCCATGGTGGAACTGGGAGGCAAGAGCGGAACCCTTTAGGATAGAGTTAGGAAGCAAAGTCTGTCGGCGGTCAAATTCCTACTACACAAGATTGTAAACCTCTAGTAAGGAAGGAAGAGGAGAGCGTCCATGAATCTAAATACTGATAGGGCCAAAGTCACGATGCAACCCATGAAGGAATACAAAGATGCGATTATGTTTTTCCATCGCTCGCACCAACACTTCATCCTCATGAGACACAAGGGTCTTAGAATCAAAATGATCATACTCTTCATAGAGTTGGGTGAACTCCCAAGCGGAGGGAGGGTGATCTCCCTGACACAGAAGGAATATCTTGCGTCGTAGTTGGTATATCTGAGCGGTATTTCCTCGGCAAGAATAGGTGGTGATGCAGGACGCCGGGGTCCCGACCGCACCCCGTGGCATCACACCAGCTAGCGGACCACGGCCAAGCACGCCTGCCAGAAGGACTGCAGCCCAGGCACCCCAACCCGTCTCCGCGCCTGTTCTCAGCGCGGCGGGTTGTTGAGGCTGGGGATCGATCCTCAGACCTCCTGGATAAGAACCTCTCCTAACAGGCATTATCACCAACTGACCTGCAGGTCAGTTGGTGATAATGCCTGTTAGGAGAGGTTCTGGTCAGTTGGTGATAATGCCTGTTAGGAGAGGTTCTTATCCAGGAGGTCTGGGGATCGATCCCCAGCCTCAACAACCCGCCGCGCTGAGAACAGGCGCGGAGACGGGTTGGGGTGCCTGGGCTGCAGTCCTTCTGGCAGGCGTGCTTGGCCGTGGTCCGCTAGCTAGTGTGATGCCATGGGGTGCGGTCGGGGCCCCGGCGTCCTGCATCAAAAAAGTGCAAATTTGATGTAGGGTAGGGTGCGAGTGCGCTAAGTCTAAACTCAAGTGAGGGTGCACCACGGGAAACTAGCCAACTCTACGTGCAAGGTGACAATCAGTGACGCCGATGATTTAAATTTTGAGCAACGAAATTATAACACCACACAGAGTTACGAAAGGACGAAGAAAATATTTAATATTAGCGATTTAGCGCGGCTTTCCTCCGGATCGGAGGGCCAAAGCGAGCGTGCAGCGAATTAATCTCATCTGCAGTTACAATAATATATAGGCAAGTGCCTACAAGTAGAGATTCTAACAAATAGAGAAACACACCAAATATGTAATATTAAATCACTGTAGCAATACAACAAAACACTCACAAAGTAGAGGGCTGAACCGAGACACTGAAGAACTTGGGTCCGGATGTGTAGATCGGCGATCGGAAACGGAATCGGTGGCACGATAACAATGGTGGTGGCTGTCCAAGGTAGAAAACGGGGAAAACGGGCCGGAAACGGATAGATCCGGCCACTAGGGAATAGATCCGGGTGGGAGGGTGGAAGATCATATGTTTGACGGCGGACCCGGGCTACGTGAGGGTATGCGGTGGTGGAAAGATGGTTGGAAGTGGATCCACGTGGGGGAGGCGGATGAACAGTGGTTGCGGGTGAACAGTGGCGCGGGTGAACAGTGCCACGGGTGAACAGTTTTCGGTGACCAGTATTCCGTGAACAGTGTTCTCACGGAAAACAACCAGCAGGTCGCCAGGTTTTGGGGGGCTGTTCGGAGGGAGGCAGCGGCTGGATCGGATGGAAGAAGGGTGGAAAATGAAGATACAAGATAGAGGAAGATGTTGGGAGGGAGAAACTTACCTAGGAGTCGTCACCTAGGGCTCCACGGCATCGGCACCGAGGAAGGATCGCAGGAATCCGAAAATAGTGATCTCCAAATTCTGCAATGCCCCCTATTCAGCCCCTAACTACTATTTATAAGAAAAGAAAGGCCTAGGGCATCCCCATCAACGGCTATGATTGACCGGTGGGGATCGGCCATTAAATAAATGAAAACAAACTCAAAATTAATAAAGTTATATATGATTTCGACTCGCAACGGCGCGCCGGACGCAACCGCGGAGTCGGATCGGCGATCCGATCACTTCTTCCTTCGCGAATAGGTGTAAGTGGGTCCCTCCTTGGGTGCAACTATCGATGGCTCCCCATCAGGTGGTCTCAGCACGCTTTCAAATATCAGAAGCAGCATCAAAGAACATGTAGTTCTATGCGATGGGTCCAGCATGGAGTTAAGAAGTCAGGACATCACCAAAGAGTTCTCTGACTCCCATTGAGGCCACTCGGGAGAATCACATGGTGGTTCCTTCATCGTGCCACTAACATATCCAAACAACCGGCGGCTTTTGAGGGCAAGGATAATAGAGCGTGCCCATGAAAGATAGTTTGAGCCATCTAATTTCATAGTAGTGATTTGAGGGGTGCCATGATCGGGGTTGACACGGCTAGATCCACCAGAGATCGGTGGGGGCGGAGGATCTCCTCCACCGGATGACATATTTAGAGAATCGATCTCAGAAATAGAAGACCACAAATAGAAATCGAGGGCTTCGCAAGACAAATTAAAGGGCTTCCCTCATAGAAAAAAGGCGAACCCTGAGAAAAACTAGCAGGACAACCATCCACAAGAAGTAATTTCATCGCAAGAAAGTGAGGAAGGAACCATATCTTCAAGAAGAATAAAGTGGGAGCACTAAAAATTAGGGAATCAAAAACCCATGGAACCGACGCCCCTGGATGACAAGAGAAGCAGGGCGGACGACGCCGGAAGGAGAGCTGAACGGAGGCGCAGGGGGCTGAACAGAGTGCTGGACGGAAGCTCTGGGCTAGGCGTGCTGGATGGTGGTCGCGCTACGGATGAGCGAGGCTAGACGAGTCGCGTGTGGCAGGCGAGAGCGAGTGAAGATCGCGACGGAGGAGAAACCAGGACTCTGCGCGTGGAACGGGAAGCCCTAACTCTCTGATACCATGTTAACGAAAGTGGAAATCCTCATCATTCAATTACCCCACTCCTTAATATATAGGAGTGGTAATTATAGGGTTACAACAGTAAAATATAAACTATAAAATAAAAAACATATTTCCAACACTAAGATTTGATTCGAACGGTGTATCCTCAGCACTGAACATCCGATTAGGATTTCTGACTGATCTCCTCAGATAGAAGATGTGGAATACATCTTGCAATCCACAATTCCTGTGTTCATGTACTTCGAAAGGACCAACGAACGTAGGACTCAAATTCTTCTTTCACTTAATTTCTAGAATTGCCCTTACTAAGCTTGACTTTGAGAAATATAAAATCTCCCATGCTGAACTCCACTAACATGATCCTTTGATAATGATGCTCGATTTGTTTATCATGAGCTATCCTCATATACTCCTAAAAAAATCCTTAATCGATCTGTAGTTTTATAAATCCAAGCTTCATTATTAAACATCTTTTCTTCATTCTTAGCCCAACAAAGAGGTAACTAACAAACTTTACCGTAAAGAGACTCAAAAGGGTAACATCAATACTTGCCTGGAAACTGATATTTTAGGATGATTCTAAAAAGAAAACGTATTATTCACTTATTCTAAAAATGCAAAATACAAAATTTTAAAATCTCTTCCATGATTCAATTAGTTGCTTTATATATACACACACACACACACACACACACACACACACACACACACGAGTGGCAGGCACGGGCCTCCGGCCCGATCCAAGGCGACATTTGTCATGGGGGCGACATTTGTCGTGGGGGCGACATTTGTCGTGGGGGCGACATTTGTCGTGGAGGCGGCATTTGTCTTGGGGGCGGCATTTGTCGTGGGGAGCGACATTTATCGTGGGGGCGACTTTTGTCGTGTGGGGCGCCATTTGTCGTGAGGGGCAACTTTTGTCGTGGGGGGCGACATTTGTCGTGGGGGTGACATTTGTCGTGGGGGCGAAGTTTGTAGTGGGGGGCGACATTTTTCGTGGGGGCGACTTCTGTAGTGGATGGCGACATTTGTCGTGGGTGGCGACATTTGTCGTGTGGGCGACATTTTTCGTGGGAGCGACATTTGTCGTGGGGACGACATTTGTAGTGGGGGGCAACATTTGTCGTGGAGGACGATATTTGTCGTGTGGGCGACTTTTGTTGTGTGGGCGACTTTTGTCGTGTGGGCGACTTTTGTCGTGGGCGGCGACGTTGGTCAGGTACGACGACGATTGTACCACCGTCCGTGACAACACCCACGACGACTAAATTCAATGTTGCTACCATGAGTTATCTATTTTCCTCTTCTGTTGTAAAAGTAGTAACAACAACAACAAAAGTTGTAACAAAATTAATTGACAGGTCGTCCAAACAAAAAGTAATTAAAAATGCAATCAAATATAAAAATGCAAATAAAAAAATCATAACCGTCTAACCTCATATTTAATCAATTGGGACCTAACCCAATAACTCATACAAAATAATAGTCATCTGGAATTAAATAAAATTGTAATTGATGGCAGGAGAAGTTCCAAAATGGTGAGCAAGAGGTTCGGCCTATACTAAAAAATGCATTGCTAAATTTTCAATGGTGAGAAAGTTTTAATTTCCTCCGTCATTTTTTTTAATATTGTATGAGGGAATTCTATCCCTGCCCTTTTGGCTATAGATCAAAGCCTTTTTCTTGAGATTAAATTCCATCTTGCTCTATAATAGTTAGAACATGAGAACATTATAGCAATAAGGGCAATAAGCAATTTAAAGAGATGCAGAATGAATAAAAAGAACGTGAGTTCTGCAGCGGATCTAGAGAGAACAATTGAGAAAGGGAAATAGACTGTAATGATATATATGCTGCATGAAAATAACAAACAACAAATCATTGCATGCAATCCAAAAATATGAAGAAACTTACATTTATAAGCTTTGAGATGGATCTGTAATAAAATCGAAATAGATTTGGAAGAATTTAAATCTGCCTTGCGTAATAGCTGCGTGAATCTGCTTGAATCTGCCTTGAGTAATTTTACCTTACCTGAAACAGAACAGTAAATCTAATAAGAATTTCTTTTTAGATTTAAATAGAATATAAATCTCAGACCTTGAATATGAAAACTTTATTCAAACACAGAATAATCTTATTTAAAATGTGACGTGAGCACTCTCTCATTGATCATATGCTGATTTAGATAATTTGTCCAAAAAAATAGAAGTTGACAAATTAAAAAAAGGATAATAGTACTCTTCAGGAGGTAAACTTGAGCCAAATAAACATAAAATGATTTCAGGTAATTGAAATCGCACCAAGAGGAGGCCAGTTGACAAATTAAAATGAAATCTGTAAAACAGTTAGCAGTTGTGGTTTGAAAAGTGGAGTGTAGGGAAGAAAACAAACAGTTTGAAGTAATCTGCTTTGATCTCAACAAAAACTGAAACAAAAAACAGTATCTAAGTGGAAGCTAACTGAAATTGATCTCTAAAAAAAGAACTGTGAAATCTAACATTGTGCATATGATTTTTCCATGATATGTAGCAGTTATTTCTTGTTCATAAAAATATTTCTTGTTCATAAAAACTTAAATGAAAAAGGAAAAAAGGAAACTAACTGGAATGGTTCCCTAGGAAGGGATTTTTGAAATCTAGCGGAAGAGGAGGCTGAAACGCTAACTGAAATCGAAGAAAAAATGATATAAAAATCCATAAATAAGAGAAAACTGTGTGAAATGGTTTCTTAAAAAATAGATGTGTTAGATGTAGCGGAAGAGGAGGTCTAAACGAAAACTGAAATCAAAGGAAAAACTAAAATAAAAAATAGAGTAAAAACAAAGAGTTGATCTATGAAAAGAAAGAGTAAACTAACTGAAAAGGACGGAGGTCCTCACAGGCGAAGAAAAATTGAAATAAAAACCCAAAAATAAGAGAACTATCTGAAATGGTCGTCACAGGCGAAGAAAAATTGGAGTAGAAACCCAAAAATAAGAGGAAACCATCTGAAATGGTTCCGTAATAAAATAGATCTGTGGAATGTAGGGGAAGAGGAGGCTTAAAGGAAAACTGAAATGTAAGGAAAACTGAAATCGAAGGAAAAGTGAAATAAAAATCTCATAGTAAGAGAAAACTGACTGAGACGGACTGTGAAATCAAAGAGGTTGAAGAGGGCGGAGGTCCTCACAGGCGATGGAGGTCCTCACAGGCGATGGAGGTCCTCACAGGCGATGGGCGGAGATCCTCACAGGTTGTTGAAAATCGATGCGTCCATGGAGCGGCTGGATGAAGATTGCTGGAGCGAAGTTGAGGGAAGCGCGGTAGAGGGTTTTCGAGGGCTTCGCGGCAGAGGAGTTTCAGTGGCTGCGTGGAATGGAAAGAGATGGTAGGGTTTTTTGAAGCCAATGAGTTTTTAACCTTCTTATTTATTTATTTATTTATTTAGGTGGATCCGAGAATATGATCGAGAAATCAACGGTTAATATTTGTTGGATGGTTTTTTTATTCACGACTTTAAAAAGCCATGCCATATTTCTTTTTATAATAGTATATATATATATATTCGAGAATGAACAATTGCGATAAACTTTAATTTCATATCTAGTCCAAAACACTGGACATATTTCTGGACATATTTCTTTACGTTCTCATGTATCTTCGTATCACTCTAAGTACGTCCATGTGGAGATGAAACAATATCTCGAATGCAAACACTTCCTGTGCAATTTGCATCCGGGCAAGACATCTTGAGCTGTAAAATTCTGCATGTATCCTAACTTAGAAAACTTTCAAGGCTTGGTCATCTTGGGATCTAAAGGTTACAAAAGTTGGATTCGGTTTTATGCCTTTTATGTAATTTCTAATCAACAATGAGTCCCAACAATCATCATGGCAATGGATAACACATTGATACTTTAATTTATCCAGTGACTGCACCAATTCCAATTAACACGTGATAAGACAATAACTCACAACTCTTCTACTAAACACAGTTGCTATCGCAATATCGCTATCAGGATGATATTGAATACCTACATCATAATCCACAAGAAAATTCTTAAAACTTTTATGATTTTGTGAAGATCTCACAACAAACTCTACAAAGGTAGTGTCTCCAACTCTTTGATGTTGATTGTCTATAAGTAACTTCAAGTCATGTCGAGATAATTCTTCTTGGTCTTTCAATTGTTTACTTGCAACGTTGTAGCATTCTTATACTTCATAAAGACATGTGACAAACCCCTGCCTAAAACATCATTGCAAAATCTGAAAACCTTCTACGTCTGAAGGTAGGTATAATACTAGCATCGTCGTTGTTTTAAATCTCAATTGCTCAAATGCTAACTCGAATCCTATTGTCCAATTAAAGGCTTTTCACTTTCCTGGGAAGTGAAATAAAATATTAATCTTATCTTCAAGGAAACCTTAATAAGTTTTCTGAAATAACTTGTTAATCCAAGAAGGTTACGGACCTCGGTGACTTTGGTTCTCGACAAATCCTTGGTTACTCAATTCTTTTTAGGTCCACTGAGAGTTCTCCACTATTACTAATGTGTCCTAAAGAGGTAACTTATGTGAGCTAAAACTTGCACTTAATCTTTTTTATGTATATGATATTTTCCGAGTACTCCAAATCGCCCTTAATTCTTCGATTACAAAATGATATCATCGAGGAAGAAGCTGATAAATCAATATAGAAAATCTCAAACACCATATTTGCCAAATCTATGAAAGTAGGAGGATTAGGGGTGTTCACGAACCGAATCAAACTGAATAGCTCTTCAATCGAATCCAAATTTGTCATAGAATACAGAGATTCAGATTCGGATTCTCGAATATTCAAAGTCGGATTCGGATTCGGATTCATCATAAAAGTTAGATTCGAATTTGTGTTCAAATTCAAAATTTATAATATATAATTATATATAATATATAATTACATATATAATTCTTATTTAACTATATATTTTATTGTTCGCAACTATTCTCAAATCCTTCGAATAGGAATAAAATATTTCGGATTCGGATTCGAATCCGGATTCGGATTCGAATTCGAAAAATGCGAATTTTAATCAAATTTTCACAAATCGAATCCCGAATTATTCACGAACTATACTATTTGTGAACAACCCTAAGGAGGATACTGCCATGAAAACGATATCATCGAGGAAGAAAAACTCTCCAAGTGACAATAACAAGACTTGAATCAAAATATATGAGCATGCTTTTAAAATAATATTTTATACTAATAAAAGCAAATTAGGTTATATTCATGCTTTTCTAAAAAAATATTTGAAACATAAATGTTTATTCTATTACGTGATCTTAAATTGAAGTTTCTTTCCATTTCCGAAATCGTTAATCTATACAGATTTATGTGTTTCGTCTTGCATTTGGAATTGAGATGTAGCATATCTTCGTTTTTTCTCATTCTTAGTTAAGTAGATTCTTATGCACATTCACGACTTGAGTCACTACTAACGAACATAAGTGTTGAAGCCTGGATAGGGCATGACTCTCGGGGGGGTCTTTCTGGACACACACACTCGAGGTCTCCACTCTGCCTGCTGAGAAATTTTCAAGAATCACAGTAATAATAACAGGAGTGAGAACATGTTAAGGCAAGTAGGGAGTGACCGTCGGGGAGATCCAAGGGGACACGCCATCCCGAGGCCTTCATCTTACTCGGATGCTGGATGTCGACCAGTAGGGAATGACAGTCAGGGAGGTTCAAGGGGACGCACCATCCCGAGGCCTCCATCCTACCGCGCTGCTGAATGCTAACTAATCGGGAATGACAGTCGGGGAGGTCCAAGGGGACACACCATCCTCTAACCCACTCGTGACGCGAATCGATGACCGCTTCGGCTGAATTTCGTCGCATTGCCTGGATAGGGCATGACTCTCGGGGGGGTCTTTCTGGACACACACTCGAGGTCTCCACTCTGCCTGCTGAGAAATTTCCAAGAATCACAGTAATAATAACAGGAGTGAGAACATGTTAAGACAAGTGGGGAGTGACCGTCGGGGAGATCCAAGGGGACACACCATCCCGAGGCCTTCATCTTACTCGGATGCTGGATGTCGACCAGTAGGGAATGACAGTCGTGGAGGTCCAAGGGGACGCACCATCCCGAGGCCTCCATCCTACCGCGCTGCTGAATGCTAACCAATAGGGAATGACAGTCGGGGATGTCCAAGGGGGCACACCATCCTGAGGCCTCCATCTTATTGCGTTTGTTGAATGCTGGTCGGTCATCTCTTCGTCAAGTTGGGGGGGTTGGCGTCCGGACTCTCCTCTGATAACCTCTCCAGCCGGATGGGAAGTGCAGTCGGGGGGTAACTCGGCCAACGTGCAAGGGGGGAGCTGATCTCGACCGTCAATGCAGAGGCTTGGTCTTAGGAGGACTCTCTCCCGAGGCGCTATCCCACCACCCGACTTGGGTTTTTACGAGAGTCGAGTCGGAGGCCTGTCCCCCAATCGGTCGCCAGGTTGCGGAAGAGTCTTCATACTGTCACTCAACAATCAGAGGGGATTAACCGCACCAACCCATATGATTGGAATAAACGACAAGAGATATTAGGCTTTGCCGCAAGAGGTCAAATGACACCTTTATACAAGGGTCCCTCAGTCAGTTAAATCGATCGTCGCTTCGTCAAATTGGGAGGTCGGCGTCCAGACTTTCTCCTGATAATCTCCCTAGTCGGATGAGAGATGCGGTCGGAGGGAACCACGGCCAACGTGCAAGGGGGGAGTTGATCTCGACCGTCAATGCAGAGGCTTGGTCTTAGGGGAACGCACTACCGAGGCACCGTCCCATCATCCGTTCTGGGTTTTACGAGAATCAAGTCGGAGGCTCGTTTCCCAACCTGTCGTGGAGATCAGTTTTACCTACTTCGAAAAGCTCTTGCCAGAAGAAAAAAACAACTCTCGCGGCCCATGTTTCAGGGGGCGAGGAATTTCTATTCAAATGGAATAAACACAAGGAGGGGGAGAATACACCTTCCCGCTCAGGGATAGAACCTCTTCAGGTCATTGCCACTCCAGGTATTCCCAAGCAATTCCCCTTCATGATTCTGCAGGCGGTATCCGCCAGTCTCGAATGCCTCTTGAACGATGAAAGGTCCTTCCTAGTTCAGTTCGAGCTTCTCGATGACAAGTGATCTCCATGTTGAGCCTTTAGGTACTTTTGAGCAGTTCCTCATCTCGTAGAGGTAAGTAGTTAGAGACATCCTTGCTAGTATGAGTCATTGCAGAGCTTAAACGAATAACATAGCTGCATAGTTGCTGAAGTGATGACCTCACAAGCATGACCAGCTTAGAATCATCATGGAATGCCGGTTGTTGGAGAAGATCATCGCGAGCAAGAGCTTGTGGAATTAAAGAGTACTATGGCTGCTGAAGAGACGACCTCGTGAGTATGGAACTCGTGAATTTGAAGGGGAGCATCATAGTTGTCGAAGAGATCACCTCGCGAGTATGGATCTCACAGAATAGCAGCTCGAAGACGTCATGAGCAAACCATCTCATGGAAAGTACGCTCTTGGTGAAGATCATCACGAATGGGAGCTCGCGAGATACCAGCTAGAAGACGTCACGAGTAAGCATTCTCGTGGAATGTAAGCCCTTGATGAAGATCATCGCGAGTTAGAGCTCGCGGAATCCGAGCTTGAAGACGTCACGAGTAAACATCCTCGTGGAATATACGCCCTTGATGAAGATCATCGCGAGTTGGAGCTCACGAAATACCAACTTGAAGACGTCACGAGTTAGCATCCTTGTGGAATGTAAGCCCTTGATGAAGATCATCGCGAGTTGGAGCTCGCGGAATACCAGCTTGAAGACGTCACGAGTCAGCATCCTCGTGGAATGTAAGCCCTTGATGAAGATCATCGCGAGTTGGAGCTTGCGGAATACCAGCTTGAAGACGTCACGAGTCAGCATCCTCGTGGAATGTAAGCCCTTGATGAAGATCATCGCGAGTAGGAGCTCGCGGAACACCACCTTTGAAAACCATCGCGACTAGGAACTCGCCAAGCATCAGTTTGGAGACCTCGCGAGTAGGTTGTTGAAGAAGACCATCGTGACATGGAGTCGCGGAACAGCTTATGTGCTTTCCCTTGGTGGCGAACTCGTCATGAATCATCCTGTTTGTTAGTCAGACAAAAGCACTCACGGGCTTTACCAAAGCACCCGTAAGTATGAACATGTATGGAAATCACTAGCATTGAAGAAGGAGGAAACTGAGGGGAGGAGGAGTGTCCTTTTTGACATAAGACCAGGTTCTCACCACCGCGAGTAGAGACCTCACCCTCGCGAGTAGAGATCTCGCCTATGGGCGAGTAGAGATCTCGCCTATGGGCGAGTAAAGAAGCATCTCGCTCGCCTGCATGAAGCCGTCTTATTTGATGTTGCTCGCCTGCATGAAGTCGCCTACGCCGAGTAACAAGGAAGCTCGCCTATGGGCGAGTAAGGAAGGATCTCGCCACTACCCAGGAAGCTCGCCTCTCTTCCGAGTAAAGTCGTTGGTCTGAACTTATCTCTGGATCTCGCCTGCAGGAACTCGCCTATGGCGAGTAGGGATCTCGTCAGCATGGACTCGCCTATCACGGTCTCGTCTCCCTGGCTCCCTGCGACTAGAACTCGCCTGTGGGAGAGTATGCAACTCACCTGTGGGCGAGTATGCAACTCACCTGTGGGCGAGTATGGAATTCGCCAATCATGCGCTCGTCTTCTCGCCATCTGGAACTCACTTGAGGATGTCGTCATCTGGAACTCGCCTTTAGGATGTCGCCATCTGGAACTCGCCTTCAGGATGTCGCCATCTGGAACTCGCCTTTAGGATGTCGCCATCTGGAACTCGCCTTCAGGATGTCGCCATCTGGAACTCGCCTTCAGGATGTCGCCATCTGGAACTCGCCCAACTTGTCGAATGCTCGCGAGTTGCTGCCTTTGGCCTCCATCTCGCCACTTTAAGCCATGATGCCTTCTCGCAAAAAATTCTTCCTCCGACTACGATCCACGCTCACCGCACCAAAGTGTTGAAGCCTGGAAAATCCCGGCTCCAAAATTCGGATCAATGCAGCCCGAGGTTACTGATCCTGCGGTCCAACTCCACGGCTCGGATAGCTAAAATAGGAGAGAGAAAATGACTATAAGCACACCCCAGGTGCTCTAGTAGGGAGGTCCCACCACATACCCGGAAGTTTGGGAGAAACTTTCCCTCCGCAACCAAAAGCTGGGCGAGGTACTAGACGGGCATGGACTTGGCGAGTATCCAGCTTGGGGGGACCTCGACCACTTTCAAAAGTGTCATTTCTAGTACCCTTGAGGGTCTATTTATAGAGAAATCCTAGGGGGGTACATGCGAGTATACTGCCTAAGCTCGCGAGTTACAAGGGCTACTCGCCCATACTCGCGAGGTACTCGCCCAAGCTCGCCTCTGCTCGCCTCTGCTCGCCCCATGCTCGCCCCATGCTCGCCTCTGCTCGCCTCGCGAGGTCTGCGAATAGGCGTCTTCTTAGGCCTTTCTGATCTCGACGAATTACGGGTTGAACAATAAGTATTCTTGTGTCTCTCAGTCACAGACACAGACTCAAATTTATTGATATTTGTATTGGGTGTCAACTCCCCAACTAGAGGCTCATATGAACTGCTGGACATATGAGTATGATGGTTTGCCTCCATCAAACATGAGGAAAAAATACCTCTCATGCCCACTTCTGAACTAATTATCTAGTGGTTTGTACGAACATTTTAGTATGTCGTCCACCTGAGGCCACTAGTCGGAGGCTTATTACATGTTCTGATCTTTTGTTTCTTGTTTTATTTGCATTCAATTTCTTTAATTGATTCTATTCGAGTGTTAATATGTTAGTCTTCATGTCCTGATCTGAATTACAATAATTTAATTGACATTTTTAATGTAATTTGAGGCTACATGCAATATGATTCTTTCAGCATCTGTATTGGTTTATTGACTGTTGTCATGAACCAGAGATTATAGACACTTAATTTCATATTTATGTTCTGACGTGATTTACGTCATAAATTTATACCAAGTGATATGCGTAATAACTGAAAGGAATCAAATTTTCTTACCCTTTTGAATTATATCGTTCAAAAGATGAAATCACCATGATCATGATATGCGCTACTAATCCCATTCCCTCTTATCAATGTGATTTTTCACTTCTTATTTGTTTCTAATCGCGAAGTTCTTTATTTCGTATCTTCATAGGTTTTACAATCCTTGTCATCTGGACGTAGAAAAGGTATATCATCAAAACTAGATGGTATATTCAACCCATACGAAATTTCTTATATCTAGGAATGTGTTGCTCTTTGATGTGACCCCGTATGGGGCACGCTAGTCTTTAGTTACTTTTCATTTCGTCAATAAGATCATGCATTTTTATTTTTGTAGTAATTTTCTGTTGCGAACTTTAGTGGTCCGGCACATGAAATTGACCACCTCACGTGACCCTGAATGAAATGGTCCGGCAGGGGATAAGCGAAGCGAGACGACACGTTATTATTACTTGGAGCTTACTGAAATTAGGAGTTAAAAAAATAAGAAAAGGGGTTTTTGCTGGAAAACGGTTTTGCTATAAAAAAAGGGGTTTTGCTATTAAAATAAAAATACAAAATATCTATGAAGGGGGGCTTTGCTGCCCTAATGGAGGGGTTGGTTGGATTTTAGGAAAGGGTCTCCTAATTTACCCGTAAACCCAGCCGCCAGGAAGTCCAGAGCATTCCTGCACCCTCTCTGTTTCTCGTTCACGCACACCTCCCGGCGGATTCCCAGCGCCGATCGTTTCTCCCGTCGCAACCTCCCGCTAGCTACTTCGCCTGCGTCGCCGCCAGCGTCATTCCATCTGCTGCACACCACCGCCCTCTACCTCGCCAGTCATCGCCGACATCCACCGCCTCCTGCCACATCGACGACGCCTGCCATCGACGACATCTGCCGTCGACGACATCTGCTGCCCTCATCGACGCCTCCTGCGTTGACATCGACGCCGCCACCAGTCCAGACACCCGTGACTTTCAGATACCACCACCATTTGTGTTCCACCCGTTGCGACCATACCTCGAAGAGGATCTTTGCGACGCCGTTGGAGCCCCCCCCCCCCCCCCCCCCGGTGAAATCTTCCCTCTCTTTCCATCTCAATCCCTTTACAAGTGGTTTCTTATGCTAGTTTCAGCAAGTTCCGTCGTCCAAGGGCAGCGTCTGTTTCATTCTTAATATTCCTTGTCGTTATTTCTTGTTTTCCATTGTGCTCTTTCTTGTTGTTGAGGTTGCAAGCTGACTGGAATTGCTCTAAATTGCTGATTGCTTGGGCGGCAAATAGTTTGTTCTCAATTGCGGGTTGAGTTGACGCTATTCTAAAATATCTTAATCTTGTGCCAAGAGTTACCTAACTATAACTTAGGGTTTCGTGAAGCGAAGTTTGCATCACTATTATTTTACTGGTGAGCGGTTTAATACTGATTTTCTAATATACTATATACTTGAAGTAATAACCACATAGTTACACATGATATTCATATTCATGTAATCATGAAGAAAATTTCATACAATTTATTGCATGATATGTCTAACCAAAAGAAAACGAATTTCTTACCTCGGTAATTCGGCGTTTGTAAACGCGACACGTTGATATGATTCTTTAGGTTGAATTGGAAACTTCACGAGGCTTCTTTGATTTACCAACTCCTTTGTTCTTCTCAGGATGAATTCCATACAATTTATTGCATGATATGTCTAACCAAAGGAAAATGAATTTCTTACCTCGGTGTTGCGGCATTTGTAAACGCGACACGTTGATATGATTCTTTAGGTTGAATTGGAAACTTCGCGAGGCTTCTTTGATCTACCAACCCCTTTGTTCTTCTCGGATTGCTTTAATCCTAAAAAATTTCTAAGTGTCTTAAGGAAAAGGAAGAGAATTAATTGAGGTAATAGAAGAGAGAGAGAGAGAGAGGAAATACTTATTCTAACAACTATAATTATTCTAGGTACGGCTAAGAGGGTTGCTGAAGCAAACCCAGCAAGAAAGTGTGCAAAATCACTGAATTTGCATACAATGGAGTCTACTTGGTTTGTGCTTGATGTAGAGGAATCAATTAGATCCTGAAAAACTAAAGGCAAAGTCGACGAGTTTCGAAATTCACTAACCTAAACGTCGGTTGTGCAATGGATTTGATCGATGGCTACCAGGGGATACAAATCAAGTTCGACGGGTTGAAGATATCGTGGAAGAGAACCCTCTGGCTGCTGGCAATGATCGTCGGTGTGCATGAGTAGATGACGACGACGATTGTGAGCTGCACTTGTTACTTGAGCCAGGAAAATTACATTGAAATGTTGTAGGCTAAGATGGCCTGATCTGGAACCTGAGGTTTTACCAGAACTTGAGCAGGTGTTGACCCCAAATGTATTTTGAGTTGAAACTATGCAATTTCTATACCTCAAGTCACTATCTCTGTCCAATCTTGTGGGAGGGAGAAGTCGGTGGCTGGACAGAACATGAATTTGTATCAAATGTCAATTAAATTAGCATAATTCGACATACAAGACAGTGCATGAAATAATATCTTAACGCTCGAACAGAATCAGATAAAGATGTTGATGCAAATAAAACAAGAGGCAAATGATTAGAACATGAGATAAGCCTCAGACTAGTGCCCTAAAGTGGATGACTTAATGTAATGTTCATATCAACCACTAGATGATCAACTCAGAAGGGTCATGAGAGGTATTTGTATCTCATGATTGAAGGAGGCACACCATCATACTCATAAGGCTTAACAGTCCTTGTGAGCCTCAGGTTGGAGAGTTGACCCTCATTATTAGATTTTAGTCTGTGCGAGGTGGTTTTACGACAGAGAAGAAGAGGGTTGGAGGAATGGATGTGCGGCAAGAAGAAGAGGCGACAGGAGGCACCGTCTCTTTCCGTCGTCGGAGATTTAGAAGATGAACAGTGACTGTAGAGGATGAAGGAGATGAATAGGAGCAGGTGAATTGATGGCGACGGCGTCTTCATGCAGGGATGTGTGGTTGTCGTGCTCAGGTGCAGTGGAAAATGTTTCCCCTTTCCCCTCTCTCTCTATCCCCCATCTTTTTCTTGTATGCCCTAATCGACGCCGAACAGTTTCGCGATGCTCCCGCTTGCTCGTCTGCCTATTGCATCATAGTGCCACTTCGGAACCGCATATGTCGCTTCTCACGAGCCCGTGAGTCCTTTGTTTCCCCCTCCTTTCCATTCTTCTCCTATGGCAGTCATTGCTCTTCCGGGATCTAGAAACTCAAAATTCGCAAGAGACTTCGCCCTCGCGTGCCCAAATACGCGATCTCAATCTAGAGCACAAAACAAAAATCCTTAGTCGAAGGGCAATTTCACAACAAATGTTCACCTACATCTCACATTTGTACGAACTGATTAACATACTTGGTCAACACGCAATACCTCAAGGGGAGAGAAACAATAACCAATCCTCATGGCTTGGAAACACCAACTTTTTCCACCAGTTTATGATATTTTGATTTTAGAGGAAGACAAATTGCTCGTATTAAGGTATTGCTATGGAGGAGTAAGGCCCACAAGATGCGAACCTAGTGGGTTTATAACAGGCGAATGAAGGTGTGAAGCAAGGGATCATATTGTATATATTATATTGCATAGAAGGGTGTGTCTCATATTGTATATTTTTATTAGCATTGCCTACAATTATTGCTCTGCCCCTGGATGTGTAGGGCTATCAAAAGCCAAAATATATTTTGAACCCTCATCTTGGATAACCACATATCAAAACCTAGGGTTATCCATGGAGTTATTCCTTGGTATCCCTCTCAATCTCCCCTCCTCTTATCCCCTCTCTTCTAGAATCCAACTCCCCAAAACCCAAAGGGGTAACACATGCCTTGTTAGGGACATAGACTGGGTAGTGTTGTGGTCCCCACACAACTAATTATATATGTCATTAATTGGTGTCGTCATGTATTCATGTTAGGTGTCATTTATTAACCGGGTCAATGTACGAGTCTGAAGTGTTTTATCGTTTCGTGTTCTCTTTATTTTCTGATATTTACACTCGTGACACATCTGTAAGTCTATAAATAGACCCCTTGAGTCATGGAGGTTACGGATGGAAATTATGAAGTTTTTATTCCTTTCTCTACTTCTTTGTCCTTCAATCATTTCTATGGTTAGGGTTGAGCAAGGCTCCGCCTCTTCCTCTCCCCTAGCATTCTCCGCGGGTTGAGCTCGTCTCCACTTGTATTTCTGTCTCCACCGCCACCTCCGACGTGTTACAGGCAAGCTCAAATCAGATCGCCAATCCTCCCTTCTCGTTGCAGCTAATAACAACCTGATGTGACCTTGCCCATGTCACTTTAAAGCAAACACAAAAAAAAACAAGGAATGCAACCAAACGAACCAAACGAAGGATGGTATGGGGAGATGTCAGATTGTCTAAGCTAACACAAAACAACCAAACGAAGGAATGCAATAACAAGCAGAATAATTGATTGGGGGTGCTGCATCTAAGTAGGCAGGTATAAACGATATGCACGTCGTCATAACACGTTAACGAAATCCAAGGAATTCTTAGTTCATAGGAACTTCCAAAAAAAAACAAAAGTCATGATGAAAAATTTAGAGAGGGCCCCTAGTGATCTCACAATCCGCCTTGATAACTGAGAATTAAAGAGAAAGGAAAGGGCGCCTAGGGGCCTGTTTGGTCACAACAGGTCCTTAGTGATCCCAAAATCCGCCTTGCTAACTGAGAATTAAAGAGAAAGGAGGCAAAACTAGAGCATACAAATCAGCTAAATAAAGAGGAAAACTGAAGCCTCCAACAGAAACAAGGGAAAAAACATTGCCGATGCTGGAAGTTCGAACGGAACTGAGCAAGAGGAGGAGCACCTTGCCTACGGGAGAGGAGGAGGACACCTTGCCGACGCTGGAAAAGTAGAACTGGACGCTGTCGTCGGGGAGGAGAACCTGGAAGCTCGCCGGTGAGGAGAAGGAGGAACTCCCGAAATCGCAACTCGCGAACTCTCCTACAGAGCGCTGTCGAGGGATTGGTTTCGGTCGAGGAGATGTTTTGCAAATTCGCCAAAACTTTTTAGAGTTGATATTAGCAGTCAGAACTGGCTATTTGCAGTCCACGCTATTCGTAGTCCATAAACTTTATTTGTAGTCCAAAATTATATTTGCACCACACTTTCACCCCAAATAAGCGAAACACTTTGCTGACTTGCCTAGAAAAATATCTTAAAGGCACAGACAATTTAAAAACTTAGCAGGAAATAAGTTAAATGGCATGCATAGAGAAATTAACTCTAAACCAAGTTAAGTGGCATGCAAACCTTCCTCTAACCAGAAAACTGACTACTTTTTGGGGAATTTCATTGGATAATTTCATTCTTTTTTAAAGGTGAATCTAAGAGGGGGAAAGACGGCGCGACCGATAGAACTACGATTAGGGCTTAGGCAACGGGAGAGAGGAGGAGGTTATTCGATGGGGTGCGATTAGCAAGAATTGGACTGCGAATATAATTAGGATTTTACCATTTTTGGGATGCGAATAGAGAGAATTGGACCGCTTGTTGAAACCAGTAACCCGGTTTCAGCGTTCGAACGGGGGATGTGGCTAACTCTTACTTGACCCAAGCTAAGACCCTTGACCGGTCACTGAGAACTGAGAGACTTGCCCTTGACGATCACTGGAGTCTATAGACAAACCCCTTAAGCTGCAGCTCAGAGGTCCCACCAAACACCCGGAAGCTCGCTCGGAACTTCCCCTCCCAAGCCAATGCTGAGCCTGGGCACCTTGGAGGGCACTAAGGATCTCCTCACTGTTCGCCTTCAACGACAAGGGGAGGGGAGGGATAGTGCTTGCTCACGCGTGAGGGAGGGGGTCGAGACCAACCCTTCTCAAGGTGCCCATGGGGGTTTATTTATAGACTTTCCCAAAAACGGACTGCGAATAGCCAAAATCGGACTGCGGATAGCCAAATTCCTCCGAAGAATAGGGGCCGGGTGAGTGCTCCGCTCGCCCAAGGCCGGGCGAGTGCTCCGCTCGCCCGTGGCCGGGCGAGTGCTGCGCTCGCCCAAGGCCGGGCGAGTGCTCCGCTCGCCCGTGGCCGGGCGAGTGCTGCGCTCGCCCAAGGCCGGGCGAGTGCTCCGCTCGCCCAAGGCCGGGCGAGTGCTCCGCTCGCCCAAGGCCGGGCGAGTGCTCCGCTCGCCCAAGGCCGGGCGAGTGCTCCGCTCGCCCAAGGCCGGGCGAGTGCTCCGCTCGCCCATGGCCGGGCGAGTGCTCCGCTCGCCCAAGGCCGGGCGAGTGCTCCGCTCGCCCATGGCCGGGCGAGTGCTCCACTCGCCCAAAGAGCCCGGCGAGTGGGGGATCCCCCCCACTCGTCCGAGGGAAGCGGAGGCTATATCTGCTCGCCTCACCGCCCTTCCTCCCATCTCCTCTGGACCCGCTTTCACCTTAGCTAGTTTCGGTCGCTCGTGAACGACTATTCTCCTTATCTGCCTCGATTCCGCTGAGTCTGGGTCAACCAAACCAGCTCGACAAATATGAGGGTTGTACACAATCCCCACTCTTTTCGAGCTTACCTTAAGCTCGGAAAGAATGTCCAACCCACCTATTTGATGAGTAGGTGGGACCTGAGGGGGATCCGCGAAGGGACCTTCCAACGGGACCGTCCTTCGGCTGAACCTAACTTGAGGCGGAAGGCGAACATTTCTCCACTAGACACCCCTCCTGTGAGTCGAGCTCAACAGGAGGTGGAGAAAGCTCAACACATTTAGGTCGAGCTAAACTCGACCGAAGGTGGAGGGAGACTCAACACCTCTAGTCGAGCTGAACTTGACATGAGGTGAGGAACGGACCTTTCTCCACTAGACACCCCTCCTATGAGCCGAGCTCAACAGGAGGTGGAGAAAGCTCAACACCTTTAGGTCGAATTGATCTTGACCTTGGGTGGAGAAAAACTCAATAACTCTAGTCGAGTAGAACTCGACCTGAGGTGGGAGGAGGGAACTCCATACCTACCAGGGAGCCGAGCTTACCTGGTGGGGGAGGGACTCAACACCTAACAGGGAGCCAAGCTCACCTAGAGGTGGAGAAACTCAACACCTAACAGGGAGCCGAGCTCACCTGGAGGTGGAGGGACTCAACACCTAACAGGGAGCCGAGCTCACCTGGAGGTGGAGGGACTCAACACCTAACAGGGAGCCGAGCTCACCTGGAGGTGGAGGGACTCAACACCTAACAGGGAGCCGAGCTCACCTGGAGGTGGAGGAACTCAACACCTAACAGGAAGCCGAGCTCACCGGGAGGTGGAGGAACTCAACACCTAACAGGGAGCCAAGCTCACCTGGAGGTGGAGGAACTCAACACCTAACAGGGAGCCGAGCTCACCTGGAGGTGGAGGAACTCAACACCTAACAGGGAGCCGAGCTCACCTGGAGGTGGAGGAACTCAACACCTAACAGGGAGCCGAGCTCACCTGGAGGTGGAAGAAACTCCATACCTAACAGGGAGCCGAGCTCACCTGGAGGTGGAGGAACTCAACACCTAACAGGGAGCCGAGCTCACCTGGAGGTGGAGGAAACTCCACACCTAACAGGGAGCCGAGCTCACCTGGAGGTGGAGTAACTCAACACCTAACAGGGAGACGAGCTCACCTGGAGGTAGAGGAACTCAACACCTAACAGGGAGCCGAGCTCACCTGGAGGTGGAGGAAACTCCACACCTAACAGGGAGCCGAGCTCACCTGGAGGTGGAGGAAACTCCACACCTAACAGGGAGCCGAGCTCACCCGGAGGTGGAGGAACTCAACACCTAACAGGGAGCCGAGCTCACCTGGAGGTGGAGGAACTCAACACCTAACAGGGAGCCGAGCTCACCTGGAGGTGGAGGAACTCAACACCTAACAGGGAGCCGAGCTCACCTGGAGGTGGAGGAACTCAACACATCCTCAGGCCGACTTCTCTTCTTGGAGTCTTACCAACCCAAACGAATCTACCCGACGAGCCACCCAGCGACCGGCATCAACAAGCCCGAGCGAGTGGTCTCCAGTCGAGGACTCGACTTAAAATGAATCTACCCGACGAGCCACCCAGCGACCGGCATCAACAAGCCCGGGCGAGTGGTCTCCAGTTGAGGGCTCGACTTAAAACGAATCTACCCGACGAGCCACCCAACGACCGGCATCAACAAGCCCGGGCGAGTGGTCTCCAGTCGAGGACTCGACTTATAACGAATCTACCCGACGAGCCACCCAGCGACCGGCATCAACAAGCCCGGGCGAGTGGTCTCCAGCCGAGGACTCGACTTAAAATGAATCTACCCGACGAGCCACCCAGCGACCGGCATCAACAAGCCCGGGCGAGTGGTCTCCAGTCGAGGACTCGACTTAAAACGAATCTACCCGACGAGCCACCCAACGACCGGCATCAACAAGCCCGGGCGAGTGGTCTCTAGTCGAGGACTCGACTTACAACGAATCTACCCGACGAGCCACCCAGCGACCGGCATCAACAAGCCCGGGCGAGTGGTCTCCAGTCGAGGACTTGACTTAAAATGAATCTACCCGACGAGCCACCCAGCGACCGGCATCAACAAGCCCGGGCGAGTGGTCTCCAGTCGAGGACTCGACCTAGATGTTATCTTTAACTACTTTTGATATATTATAAATAGATTACATACCATTACAATGCGCTTCCTTGCGCTTACTCGGCCACATGCACCTTGGCCTTCTCATTCATCACTTCCTCCATCTCCTCAGCTTCCTCCTGGTCCTTCCGGGTATAGCTGTCTCCTCTCTGTCGAGGTTCTTCTTCCTTTCCTTACCTCCAGAAACTCTGGACATGTGGCTGTCGCGTGGCCCTCCTGCTGATGGAAGTCACAGTACGGCAATGCCATCATCCTTGTTTCCTTCCCTGCGCGCCCCCTCTTCTTATTTCCTCTTTTTCGGCCAATCGTCATGGTTTGCGGGGGGTGGGTTTGCAATGGCCTTGTGTCTGGCTGCCTCCCTGCTGGGTTGAACCATCCCTCCTCCCCCTGAAAGTTTTCTCTCCCTTGGAAATGACCTCTTCCTTGGCCTCGAGGGGGTCCTCCTGACGGCCTCCAGGTCGGTAGGGCGACTGGTGGTTGAAACTCCCAGCCTTGCTCCTGCCCAACGGGGGGTCCTTGGTGTCCCTGACTCCTCATCTCCTCCTTTCTTCTTCCTCCATGTTCTTTCCCTTCTTCCTCTGCTACCTGGGCTAACCTCGCCACGAACTCCTGGTTGGTGGCCTCGCACTCAATTTCCCTACCAGCTCGCTCCATCAACTCCTCGAAAGACAAGGGAGGGTTCCGAGTCAGACTCATCCTGAACATCCCCTGTTGTAGCCCAAGGGTGAAGGCTAGCTGCAGGGTGTGCCCGGGCACCTCGATGACAAGGAGGACCTCCCCCTGGAATCTATCCATGTAGCTAGCCAGCGTCTCCCCTGACTTTTGTCGGATCGCGAACAAGGCCTCCACCCCCTTCCTCCTCTTCTTTGAGGTAGAGAACCTCAACAGGAAACTTCGGCGCAGGTCCTTGAAGCCGTAGATGGTACCCATCGGGAGCTGGTGGAACCAGTCCCTCGCTTTTCCCTGAAACATGACAGAGAAGAGCCTGCACTTGAAGGCATCCGACATCTGCCTGATCGAGGACATGTCTTCGAACCACTGAAGATGTTGGAGAGGATCACTGTTCCCTTCATAATAAGACATAGCGGGTTCGCGGAACCCATCCGAAACAGGTGCTGACACAATCAGCTCGCAGAAAGGGCTCATCCATCCCCCTTGGTTGGACAGGGGCGTTCCCATCATCTCCCTGCCGGGGCAGCTGTTCTTGGGCGAGCTGTTGAAGAGCACTTGAGCTTGGAGGCTCAAACCCTCCTCCGAGGCCGGCTCTCTTCCTTGCTGATGGGTTCTCCCCACTTCCATCGAGGGTGGTGTGGCGATCCTAGGTACAGGTGGTGTCGAGCACTCGCCACGAGTGGGAGGTGCGACCTGCAGGAGTTCCAAGATCCTCTTACTGAACTCATCGAAGTTACTCTTCTTTACATACTCACAAGTAGGAGGTGTGCCCCCCAACTCGTCGTTTCCAGCCATGGGACTCGGCTCAGAGCTTTCCGAACTAGCCGCTTCCACGCTCACCGCACCAGAATGTTGAAACCAGTAACCCGGTTTCAGCGTTCGAAAGGGGGATGCGGCTAACTCTTACTTGACCCAAGCTAAGACCCTTGACCGGTCACTGAGAACTGAGAGACTTTCCCTTGACGATCACTGGAGTCTATAGACAAACCCCTTAAGCTGCAGCGCGGAGGTCCCACCACACACCCGGAAGCTCGCTCGGAACTTCCCCTCCCAAGCCAATGTTGAGCCTGGGCACCTTGGAGGGCACTAAGGATCACCTCACCGTCCGCCTTCAACGACAAGGGTAGGGGAGGGATAGTCCTTGCTCACACGTGAGGGAGGGGGTCGAGACCAACCCTTCTCAAGGTGCTCATGGGGGTCTATTTATAGACTTTCCCAAAAACGGGCTGCGAATAGCCAAAATCAGACTGCGGATAGCCAAATTCCTCCGAAGAATAGGGGTCGGGCGAGTTCCCACTCGCCCGCGGCCGGGCGAGTTCCCACTCGCCCGCGGCCGGGCGAGTTCCCACTCGCCCGCGGCCGGGCGAGTTCCCACTCGCCCGCGGCCGGGCGAGTTCCCACTCGCCCGCGGCCGGGCGAGTTCCCACTCGCCCGCGGCCGGGCGAGTGCTCCACTCGCCCAAGGCCGGGCGAGTGCTGCACTCGCCCAAGGCCGGGCGAGTGTTGCACTCGCCCAAGGCCGGGCGAGTGCTCCGCTCGCCCAAGGCCGGGGGAGTGCTCCGCTCGCCCAAGGCCGGGCGAGTGCTCCGCTCGCCCGTGGCCGGGCGAGTGCTCCCCTCGCCCATGGCCGGTCGAGTGCCGGGCGAGTGCTGCACTCGCCCAAGGCCAGGCGAGTGCTCCGCTCGCCCAAGGCCGGGCGAGTGCTCCGCTCGCCAAGGCGGGGGAGTGTTGCACTCGCCCAAGGCCGGGCGAGTGCTCCGCTCGCCCGTGGCCGGGCGAGTGCTGCACTCGCCCGTGGCCGGGCGAGTGCTCCACTCGCCCAAAGAGCCCGGCGAGTGGGGGATCCCCCCCCCCCACTCGTCCGAGGGAAGCGGAGGCTATATCTGCTCGCCTCACCGCCCTTCCTCCCATCTCCTCTGGAAAGAGAGAGCGTGGAGAGCGAAAGAAAGAGGGGGAAAGAGAGAGCGTGGGGGAGAGACAGAGGGCGTGGGCCTCTTAATGAAGAAAGAAAGGAGGGGAGAGCGGGAGGGAGAGAGAGACAGTTGGCAGAAGGAAGATTAGAGAGAGAGAGAGAGAGAGAGAGAGAGAGAGAGGGAGAAAGAGAAGGATAGGGAGAGGGAGATGTACATCCCCATACCCGTTGGGTGTGACCCTCCCCAGATAGCTGGGACCCGAGGTGTCTTGTGATTGGCTAGCATTGATCGGGGTGCGAATAGCGGTATTTGGGGTGCGGTTAGGAGCACGGTCTGCGGATAGCAGGGATGGGCTAGGGTTTTAATAAAACCCCTAATACCCCCTCTCCCTCCCAGGCCCGATCGCCCTCCCCGACCTCCCTCTTTCTCGTTCTTTTTGGGAGCAGCCGCAAAACCCCCCCTCACGATCTCCCTCCCTCTCAATCGCCCCTCCCCCGATCTCGCTCTCTCTCTCGCCGCCTCCTGGACTAGGGAAGCGCCGCCCCGAGCCTTCCTTCTCCCTCTCTCGCCGTCGGCCTTGTGCAAGGAGAGCCCGAGCCCTCTCCTCCTTCTCTCCCGTCGCCCCCTCTTTCTCCCTCCCCGAGCCTTATCTTCTTCCTCCCCGTCGGCCTGGAGCAAGGAGAGCTTCCTCTCCTCTCTTTCCCGTCGACCTGGTGCAAGGGCAGCAAAGTCCATCCCCCCTCTCTTTGTCCCAGCCGCAGCCGGCTAGGAGAAGGCCGACCCCTTTCGGTTGGGTGTCGCTGTGTGCACGGCGGTGGAGTTGGAGCTTGGCCGATCAAGTGCGGGGAAGAACTCACGTGGTCATTTCAGAGCTCGGACCGGTGTGCGGAAACCAAATCCGCGGTGTTCAACCTATACCTCTGAGGTACGCTTCAAGGGTAACGAAATTTCTCCTCGGGCAGGTGAAGCCCTAATTTATCATGATTGCATGGAAGCCCCTCTCCACCAACGGGTGGAGGAAGGGAGCTCTCCGACGGGTCGATGTGTACATCCCCGCTTGTAATTGCATTAGCGTCCGGAAGCGCGAGTATGGATTTAGGCATGTTGTGTGAAGCCCATTCGGATATGTCAATCCGGATTGGTGATGTTCTGGGGTTCCCGGAGAAGACTCCGAGGAAGTTGCATACTACTTGCTTGCAAGGGCGAAATATTGCCACCCCCAAAAAAGGGTAGGGTCGATAAGGCTTTGGCCCGTTGTAGTTGATCGATGTTCAGCTTGCCACCGCTTGGCAGGACGTTGGCGTACAGGTGTTGCAGAACAAAGCGGGAAATAGCGGGTTTAAGCCCAAGGTTGTGCCGGCCCAAGAAGGCCTTATTTATTTATATTGTTGGCCTGCGTGCCGAAGTATGGAATTCATATTCCTGTAATCTGTGACGCGTGTTCTTTGTTTATCTTTTCAATCGTAGTCAAGTGGAGTCCCCGTGGACCCCTCGCATGGTGGGGGCCTAGAGGGAAATTTACTTGGTAGCCCCTGAGGGTTCGCTAATAGTCTCCCGGAATAGCGGAGTCACGTTGTTGGCAGCCCCATTTGGTCTGCGTATAGTAAAACAGTTAGGCGGGAGTACGTTATTGGTCGACCGGGCGAAACTGGCTTTACATAGATCCAGGGAGGTGCACCTATGGAGAGGAAAGGGTCGGCTCTGAGATTTTGGCCGGCCAAGAGAGCCCTCCAAAGGTTCCTTAGCTCAGCCTTTGGCTTGGGAGGGGAAGAGTTAGTTAGTCTTCCGGGTGTGCGGTGGGACCTCCACGCTGAGACCTTGGATCTGTACTTCGAGTTCCTAGTCTTGTGTCTAGATCGTTTACTTGAGCGTAGTAAGTGCTCGGTCACCCCTTTTTTGGGACCCGAACTCCACAGATACCGAGATATCGGTTTCAACATTATGGTGCGGTGAGCGTGGAGAGTGACTAGCACAGAAGAACTCAAGCGAACGTCATGGCTAGAGAAGGGGAACTAAGTGACGACCAGGGTTATGCGCCGACACCCGCGGGAAGATGTGAGAAGTTCTACTAAGATGGATCGATCATGTGTAAAGGGGATCATTAGAGGCACCAGTTAGGCATCGCATGATAAAC
The DNA here is from genome assembly GCA_033032865.1 of Dactylorhiza incarnata. Classification (NCBI taxonomy): domain Eukaryota; kingdom Viridiplantae; phylum Streptophyta; class Magnoliopsida; order Asparagales; family Orchidaceae; genus Dactylorhiza; species Dactylorhiza incarnata. The sequence goes on from JAWHQI010000512.1 coordinate 770,760, forward strand.
GAGGGAGGGGTAGACCAATAAAGATTTGGAATGAAACTATACTGAAGTATCTAGTTGCCTACCTAAATCACCTAGAGGGGGGTGAATAGGTGATCTCTTCGTCTTTTGCGGAATTAAAATATTAAACGTAAAGCACAGCACAGAAAAGAAATTACAGCCACAGATAACACAGGAATTTATAGTGGTTCCCCGTACTTGGGTACTCCACTGCCGGCCTCGCCAATCTAGCACCACAGCTAGACTTGACTACTTTCTGTAACTCGGATCAAGAACGATCCTACTGTCTCGGAGTCAAAACTCCTACAAACTCAGAGAAAACTTCTCTTACAACTCGGAGAAAGCAACTCCTACACCTCGGAGAACAACCTCTCCTACAACTCGGAGAACAACTCCTACAACTCGGAGATTACAACTCCTACAACTCGGAGAACAATCTCTCCTACAAAGATGATAAAAGTTTTGAATAAAACAATACCAGATCTGAAAGATAGAGGTGTATTCTTCCTTCTTCTTGAATGGCTTTAGAGAACAGTGAGGAAGAACTAAGATCCTTCAAATCTGACCTTTGCAATCCGAAACGATCCAATAGAGGTTGTAGAATCAGACCTTGGATCATTCAAATCTTCCCTGAATGAAATCGACAAATCCTATGAGAAGATCGATCTCCAAACGTAGGAGACGGCGAGGCGGCACTTTTCTCGTTCTTCTAGATCGGGAAAGAGAATTAGGGCTTGAACGATTAGAGAGCTTGTTGTTGAAACCCCAAAACCAATCCTATATATATATATATAGAAAGGCAATTAAGGTATAAACCAGCCTTAAATGCTCTCAAGAAAGCCGTTAGAATCGGAAATGAGCGATCACGGGTCGTCAAGAACAGAGAACAGAGAAAACCAGAATTTAGACAGATGTCTCGAGACAAATGGGATTTCTCGAGACATGAGGAGTATCTCTCGAGAACAGAAGGAGAAGAAATCATCAGACCAATGTCTCGGGAAAAAAGGATCTCTCGAGACATAAGGAATAGCTCTCGAGACATACCAAATATCTCGAGACATCAGAAATCTATCTCTCGAGAACTGAGATTAAGAGATCAAAAGATTGCAGACTCGAGTAAGGCAGGATCTCTCGAGACAAAGGAAATCTCTCGGTCCAGTAGATCTCGAGACATGGTTGATCTCTCGAGACATCCAGATAGAGTTTCCGAAAAGAGCAGAGCCTGCATCTCGAGACAAGCCTTGACTTCTCGAGACAAGCTCGATCTCTCGAGACATCCCCTTAGAAAAATTATTTTCTTTTGCTCCTAAACTTTTCTAGACCACTTGCTGCAGCTGCACTCCAAGGTCTTCAATAGTCTTGAAAATGAAGTGTATCTCAATAGAGAGATCACATATGAGTCATCACCATGTTTCATAAAATGAGGAATTACATACTATGAAACTGTGTTTGCAGACCCATTGTGACCTGACATTGGCTTACACTTACCCATGATAATCTGCAAGACAATACTAGAAAAACATATCAAATACAAAAGCAATTCAATCTTAGTTTAAGGGTGACTTCTCACAAATCAAGGTAATTGTGAATGCAATTTCCAACAATCTCCCCCTATTTGTAGAAGTCAGAACCCTGTACACTAAGTTGAATTACAGCAGTTAAAGAATAAATATGCTACACTACACAAAGATATAGAGATGAAAAAGTAAAGAACATCAAAACAACAAATATATATATATATATCTAAATTTGAATTGTTCAGAAGACTTGATGTTCACTAAATCAGAATGAAACCAAAATATGTCTTCACAGAATCATCATTATCATCCTTCAAGATCGTCTTTTCATCTTTTCTTCTTGTCTGGAGAAATAAGCAGGAGGCTTGGGATGGTAAAACGGAGGGGGTTCCGGAGCATCAGCATTATTATAACCAAAAGCTCTGAAATGAATCCTTCGCTTCCTTTGAGTTGTCTCATGTTTTTCCCATTCTTGAGAGCTGTAGCATTCAGATCTGTTCAATTTACCTTCATGGACTAACCTATAGGATTCAAGAATAATATCTTTTGAGACAGGGCTCCAGAGTTCTGGATAACTTTTCTCAACCTTAGCCTTGTAAGAACCTGCAGAACTGGAGGAGGGAACAGATCTAGTAGCAGAGGGACCCTCACCATAATTTCTTTTTCTTTTAGACCCAGTCCTATCTGACTGATCTGCAACAGAAGGAGCCTTGCCAACAAAATCTTCTGGTCTAGGAGAGAACTGAGGAACAGGAACATCAGGATCAATTTCCAACTCAGGAAAGATCTGATTATGCAGCCACGTTGCTGTTTTGAATGAGTAAGCATTAATATCAGCAACTTGCTTCAACATCCTGGTAGAGAACTGCTCAAACTGAGAATTCCATGAGCTTTGAAGAGCAGATACTGAGCTTTCAACCAAATCTGTCATTTGAGCTACTATATTTTCCTCCCCCTTTCTGACTTCTACAGATAGGGTTTGGAGAGTATCATCTTTAAACTTGCCCACTTCATCAACAACTTTGAAAGTGTTGGCTTCAGCATCATTCAGCATAGTTTGTTGAAGTTGAGTTATGATGACAGTCTGCTTCAGCACAGTGCCTACACCGGCAGTTGCATGCTCCACTGACTTGCTTCCATGGCACATCAAATCTGAAAGATGTTCATAATTTGTCTTGATCTTGGCTAGCTCCCGACCAAGCTCACTTTCCACTGAAGTAATCCTCCTGTGGACAGTCGTCAAGGAGTGTTCAAACTGTTCACTTTGTCTTTTTAGCATAGCCTCTATTTGTCCCAGAAGGGAACCTGCATCATGTACTGGAGGAGAAGAGTGAAAGGATGGTAGAGGAGCAGTAGGAGCAGCAATATGAATATCTACTGGAGCTTCTTCATCATCGGGAATGTCTTCAATTTCACAAGAAGGTGCTACCTTACCGTCTTCACAACCTAGCTCATCCGGAGCATGCTTGGTTGTATCAATCTCTGACTCCCCCTCAACATATACTGGGGAAGGTGTTGAAACATGTACTGAATCAACATCATCATCTTGATTGAAGGCAAAATCAGCACCAGACCCTGCCTGCTGGCCACTGGGACTGTGCACATCAGAGGGTTCTTTTGGAATATCCATGAGAACAGCTGCCACTGCCTCATTTGCCAAGGAGGCTTCTTCTTCAGTAACTGAAGGAGGAGGAGATGGTGAAGGAATATTATCGGATGGAACTGATGGAACTGCTGGTTCTGCTGGAACTGATGGTGGAATGGGAACTTCTGGAGCTGAGGAGGGCTGACCTTTGGTCTTTGAACGGATTGGCAGCTTAGCTCTGCCTGAGGCTTTAGGTCTAATCTGAGGAGGAAGGGGAAATGAGGGTACTACAGGTACCTGGCCTTCAGAGGGAATACCAGCTTCTGCAGACTGCTGAGGCTCCCCCTCAGAAACTGCACTAGCCACTCCCGGCTTCTGGATCCGAATGTCCCATCTCTGCATGGTGACGACATCGATCTTCTTGAGGTGATGAATAACTGCACCTTTGGACATGTCAAAAATGGCAGAATTGAACTGATTCAGAAACAGAGTGATGATCCTTGCAAACTTTGGAGAGCTGATTGAGGCCTTGATGTTGGAGAACAAGATTGAGGCCCAATCTCTCTTCTTCCCAGTGACTATTCCAACCATCAGAAGAAAGGTCTCTTCAGATACATGCCCCTGTGTGCCTTGCTTGCAAAAGAGAACTTTTAGAATTATATCCACCAAGAGCTTGCCTGCATCATTCATCTTGCTCCTTTTAACAGCAGAAAAGTCTGAGTCCAGACCACAGTATCGAGCTGTTCTCAACCAATCACTGTCACTTATCTCTTCTTCAAAATCAACTTTAGTGAGGTGCAAATGTTTCACAAGGGTCTTGGGAGACATCTTGATTTTGATCCCTTTTACGAAAGAGACCAACATCCTTCCGTCCTTGATAGACTTTGCATTGGTGAAGAATTCTTCAACCTCATCAAACAGAATACGGCAAGGATGCTCAAGAACAAATTCCAAACCGGCGGCATCAAGCATACAGAAGAGATTCTGGAAGTCCTCGGATAAGTCGGCAATACCCGAGCGAACAACCTCATTGCCAACTCCGATCTTGGGATTTGAGGAGGGAGACATCGAAGGATTTGAGAGGAGGAGAAGAACAGGGGAGACGATCCACTTCCGAGAACCACGAAGTCGACCAGTCGCCGCTCGAGAGGAAGTCGAAGGGTCGAGGTCTCGGGGTCGAAGGTTTAGTGAACACCAAGTTTCCGAAAGGATGTATATATATATGACCTTGATTTGACGTTTTAGGTGACATTTAAAAAAAATAGGGGAAACGGCACATACCTGAGTTCCGGAACAGTTTTAAAACAGACCTATGTCTCGAGACATCGGCTATGTCTCGAGAACTCTGGAAACTCTGCGCGGTTTGACTTGTCCTGATGTCTCGAGAGATAGATTAAGTCTCGAGACATTACCATTTCCCGAGTTCTGACTATGTCTCGAGAGACTTGTCATGTCTCGAAAACTCCCAGAAGTCCTTTAGATTTATTTCGAGATCTTGAAGTGACAGAGTTGTCGAGAGACCTTGTAGTTCTCGAGACAATCTATAGTTCTCGAGACATCAACTTGAAATTGTCCAGGAACAGGTTTTGAGTCTTGAAATCTCCAAGTCTTCATGATTTGCTTGAATGGACATTACTCCATGTTGAGCATTCCAAGTTCCGTCTTGAAGAAAGAGAACTTAGTCTCATCCAGCGGCTTCGTGAAGATATCTGCAACTTGCTTATCCGTGGGGACATATCTCAGACTTATGTCACCCTTCTCCACATGCTCCCGGATAAAGTGATATCGAAGCTCGATGTGCTTTGTCCGACTGTGAGAGACTGGATTGTTTGCGATAGCAATTGCACTGGAAGAGTCGCAAAACATGGGAATATCTTTGATCTTCATGTTGTAGTCTTGAAGTTGATTCCTTATCCATAGAAGTTGTGCGCAACAACTGCCAGCAGAAATGTATTCCGACTCGGCGGTTGAAATTGCGACACAATTCTGCTTCTTGCTACTCCAGGAAATAAGTCTCCTTCCGAGGAATTGACATGTCCCAGAAGTGCTTTTCCTGTCGTCTTTGCTACCAGCAAAATCTGCATCTGAAAAACCAATTAGTTCGCTATCATTACTTCTTGGGTACCATAAGCCAAGATTTGGTGTGCCTTTAAGGTATCTCAAAATCCGCTTCGCAGCAGTATAGTGGGATTCTTTAGAGTTCACCTGATATCTAGCGCATACACATGTAGAGAACATTATATCAGGTCTACTGGCAGTAAGATAGAGCAAAGAGCCAATTATGCTTCTGTACTTGGTTTCATCAAAAGGTTTCCCTTTTTCATCCTTGTCCAGAGACATAGCTGAGCTCATTGGAGTCCTCATAGAGGTTGCACTCTCCATTCCAAATTTCTTAATCAACTCCTTAGTGAACTTTGTCTGAGAGATGAAGGTTCCATCTTCTGACTGCTTCACTTGAAGTCCTAAGAAATATTTCAGCTCACCCATACTGCTCATTTCAAATTTCCCTTGCATAAGTTTAGAAAACTTTTTGCAAAGGTTATTATCCGTAGAGCCAAATATGATGTCATCGACATAGATTTGCACTAGCAAAATCTTGCCTTTTACTTCCCTAAGAAATAATGTTTTATCTATCTTTCCTCTTGTGAACTTGTTCTCAAGAAGAAAGTTAGACAGCGTCTCGTACCAAGCTCGAGGAGCTTGTTTCAAACCATATAAAGCTTTTTGTAATAAATAAACATGATTGGGATGATCAGGATTAACAAAACCTGGGGGTTGTTCAACGTATACTTCCTCTTTGATGTCTCCGTTTAGGAAAGCGGACTTGACATCCATCTGATATACGGTGAAACCCTTGAAAGCAGCATAAGCAAGGAAGAGTCTGATCGCTTCGAGCCTTGCTACTGGAGCGTACGTCTGATCGAAGTCGATACCTTCCTCTTGTCTGTATCCCTTAGCTACAAGTCTGGCTTTGTTCTTTATAATTGTTCCTTCTTCATCCAGCTTGTTTCTGTACACCCACTTTGTTCCAATGACATTCTTGTCTTTGGGTTTTGGAACAAGTGTCCAAACCTTGCAGCGTTTGAACTGGTTTAATTCTTCTTCCATAGCGATTATCCAAGATGGATCTTCATTTGCCTCTTGAAATTTCCTTGGTTCGACCTGTGAAAGAAAACTTAAATGCATATTTTCGTTAATGGTACCTCGTCTTGTTCTTATTCCTTCATGAGGATCTCCTATGATCTGATCAACTGGATGATCCCTCAAGTGTCGTAGCCCGAGGTTCCTTGCATGATTTTGACCAATAGGAGTTTCTTCTACAGTTGGAGTATCTTCCTCCACTTGGATTGGCTCTTCATCAGGATTATCTTCTTCATAGGTAGTTGTTGGGGGAATCTTGATGAACTGTTGAGAACTTCCTTCAACTAGCTGATCCAAGCTTAAATCCTGTAGCTTTGAACCTGTGTCTACAGAAGAAATGCTAGAAGAGCTGCCTTGAAGCATGCTCGTCTCATCAAATACAACGTTAATAGATTCTTCTACCACCCGGGTTTTCTTATTAAAAACTCTATATGCCCTACTATGGCTACTATACCCTACAAAAATACCTTCAAAGCTCTTTTCACTGAACTTAGTTTTGTAATGCTTTCCATTGTTTAGTACAAAGTATTTACTACCAAAGATTCTAAAATAAGAGATGATTGGTTTCTTGTCCTTTAGAAGTTCATAAGGAGTCTTTTCATGGTTTTTGTTTATGAGTGCTCTGTTTTGCACATGGCATGCAGTGTTGACAGCTTCGGCCCAAAAGTATTCAGGTAATGAAGAGTCACTTAACATGGTTCTGCAAGCCTCAATGAGTGTTCTATTCTTTCTCTCAGCTACTCCATTTTGTTGTGGAGTTCGAGGAGAGGAGAACTCATGAAAGATACCGAGGCTTTCACAGAATTCTGTCATGGCTCCAGATTCAAATTCTGTACTATGGTCACTTCTGATTTTGACCACCGAACAGTTAAATTCATTCTGGACTTGCCTGACAAAACTAGTGAAAGTGTCAAAGGTATCTGACTTGTGTTTCAGAAAGAATACCCAGGCAAAATGAGAGTAATCATCTACAATAACTAATGTGTAAGATTTTCCTCCTAAACTCCTAATTTGCAAAGGACCAAACAAATCCATGTGGAGCAGGTATAAACACCTGGTGGAATTTTTGCCAATAATGCTCTTGAAGGTAGCTCTTGTTTGCTTGCCTTTTACACAAGCATGACAAGGTCTATCTTTAATGCACTTAACATTAGGAGCATCGCGCACCAAGTTTTGTGAAAACAATTTATTTATAGTTTTGAGATTTATATGTGCTAATCTCTTATGCCATTGGTCGACAAGAGATGCACTATCTTTAGCTAAAAGACATACGGGTGTAGAAGATGATATGCAAAGAAAATTCAAACAAAATATATTTCTACAGCGAATGCCTGATAAAATCGTTTCATTATTTTCAGCTGACTTTATCAAACATTTATCTTTATGAAAATCAACAATGTATCCTTTATCACAAAGTTGACTTATGCTTATCAGATTATGTTGTAATCCTTCCACATAAGCTACATCGGAAAACGATACATTACCGTTAGAAATCATACCATAGCCTTTAGTTATTCCTCTGTCTGAACTGCCAAAAATAACTTTTGGACCGTTCGCAACTGGAATGTAGTTTTGCAAAAGGCTTCTTGTCCCGGTCATATGCCGAGAGCATCCACTGTCCAAATACCAGATAGGATTTTTGTTGGCCTTTGGACATACCTGCAAAAACAGATTATTTTGCCTTAGGAGCCCAAACATATTTGGGTCCTTGGTCCCTTGTCAGTTGAGCACCACGATAAATGTTAACATTGCGAGTGGTCGGTCTTGCAACGTTCACTTGTGGTCTCCTAGCATACGTTGTATTAAACCAACAATCAACGGCAAAGTGACCAATCCTGCCGCAGCACCAACAGTTGAATCTGTTGTACCTTCTTTTTACACTTTCCTGCTTTACTTTTTGAGCGTTAGCTCTTGCAGGAGCAGCCCTTCTAGATGAGGATGCCTCATGAGGGCAGCACACACAAGGTGGTACTGTCTTCTTTGGCTTTGGTGCAACAGCCTTCACTTTTGATGCTTTCTTAGCACTCGGGCCATGAACAAATGGACCGTACCATTTCCGATTAATCTCTTGATAGGGTGCTTGAAAAGCACTATCACCAAAGTTTCGGGGAGGAGCCCATTCCTTATGATCATTCACAGGTGAAAAAGGAATTGGTCGTGTGAAATGACCATAGGAACTCTCCATATCATAAGCATTCGTAGGGAATATGACTCTCTTGAATGCTACAGGCTCTTGATGAGCTTTCCCTTTTTCTTTGGCGGTAGCTTTCTTAGCAACCAAACCATTTTTCTTAGCAACTGTATTTTTTGAAGAATTGCTAGTATTAGCTTCATGCCCTATACCGCTTCCTTTTGCCTTAGTGGTAAAAGTACCAATAATTGGCAGAACAGTTTTAGGTTGAGAGAATGCTTCAACCAGCTTCTTCTCAGCCGCAAGCTGTTCCTCCAATACATTTATCGAATGATCTCTCAGGGCAAGAGTCTCTTCCGAGCTTCTGATCTTGTCTTTCAAGGATTGGACTTCCTCTTTGAGAGAAGAAAGTTCTTCAACTTCTTTTCTCAAGTTAGATTCCATCTCCTTGAGAGCCATGATCTCCTTACCCTGAGTTTTGACAACCTTTCGGCACTTGTCAAAACTTTGGAGCATTTTGGTATATTGAGACATGAGCTCAGATTCATCGTCTAAGGAGTTATCCTGTTGTTCAGCCGAAGCATTATCAGAATCAGATAGAATAGTGTGATCATTTACCTTTCCTGTGAACGGGGGTGCTTCTTCATCATCAGACATAGCCATCAGACCGAAGTAAGCTTCTTCTTCATCACTCGACTCATCGGAGTCACTGTCGCTCAGAGTTTTGGCTTTCTTAGCGACAAAGCTTCTATCTGATTTCTTCTTTCCATGAGTGGATTTCTTGTCTTCTTTTCTTCCACCTTCTTTCTTTTTGTAGGGACACTCAACAATCATGTGCCCTGGCTTATTACAACAGTAGCAAATAATGTCAGAAGAAATATGTTTGTTCTGTTTGGATTTATACCTTCCATTATTGCTTGAGCCCTTCCTGTGATAGTCGCCATCACGACGAGAATGTTTATGATCCGAGGAAGACGGCTTGTTGTTCATGTGCCTTCGTTTGTTCAGCAGTTTCTTAAATTGTCGGGAAATTAAAGAGAACTCCCCATCAGACAGTTCGGAACAGGAGGAGCTGGCTTCCGATTCTTCTTCAATATCAGATTCCTTTTCTCTGATCGGTATCACTGCTTTGCTCTTCTTTGAGTTCTCTGCCTTCAAAGCTAAGGTTCTTTCTTTGCTTGAAGCTCGATTTACATCCTCTTCAGACTTTCGGATGTTCATTTGTAATTCATGAGACAACAGCTTCCCGAACAGATTTTGAGGTTCTAGACTTGGCAGTTTTCCAAACTCTCTTATGGCAACAATTTTGCTATCCCAGTCTTTCGTTAGGGAACGCAAGAATTTGTCATTTAGTTCACCGTTTGTGAACTCCCTGTCGTAGTTCCTCAAACCATTGACTATCTTGAAGAATCTTTCGTACGCATCAGCAATGCACTCCTTCTTATTCTGCTTGAACGCCTCGTACTCTTGATTAAGTAGAGACCTTCTATCTTCTCTTACCTCGTCAGTACCTTCCATTAGAACAATTAAGGATGTCCACATCTCTTTGGCTGATTTGCAGTGGATTAAGTTTTGCAACATGGAATCGTCCACTGCACTAGCAATTATGTTCTTAGCCTTCTTGTCAAGAGCAACAAGAGCTATCTCATCCTTATTCAAATCCATCATTTTCTTAGGTATCTGGACAGTAGGATTTGTTGACGAAGCAGTCATTGGCACATGCGGACCTTCTTCCACGACTTGGAAGATTCTGGGATCTGCAGCTTCCATATAAAAATGGACCCTTTCCTTCCACATAGGAAAGTTGGCCTTGGTGCAGATGGGCAATTTCAGAGAGGATTCCTTGACTCTATCCATGGCTTGCTAGCAACTAGAAGAATGGATCCTGTTCAAGGTGTTAACCTAGCAACGAACAACGACCCTCTGATACCAATTGAAGTATCTAGTTGCCTACCTAAATCACCTAGAGGGGGGTGAATAGGTGATCTCTTCGTCTTTTGCGGAATTAAAATATTAAACGTAAAGCACAGCACAGAAAAGAAATTACAGCCACAGATAACACAGGAATTTATAGTGGTTCCCCGTACTTGGGTACTCCACTGCCGGCCTCGCCAATCTAGCACCACAGCTAGACTTGACTACTTTCTGTAACTCGGATCAAGAACGATCCTACTGTCTCGGAGTCAAAACTCCTACAAACTCAGAGAAAACTTCTCTTACAACTCGGAGAAAGCAACTCCTACACCTCGGAGAACAACCTCTCCTACAACTCGGAGAACAACTCCTACAACTCGGAGATTACAACTCCTACAACTCGGAGAACAATCTCTCCTACAAAGATGATAAAAGTTTTGAACAAAACAATACCAGATCTGAAAGATAGAGGTGTATTCTTCCTTCTTCTTGAATGGCTTTAGAGAACAGTGAGGAAGAACTAAGATCCTTCAAATCTGACCTTTGCAATCCGAAACGATCCAATAGAGGTTGTAGAATCAGACCTTGGATCATTCAAATCTTCCCTGAATGAAATCGACAAATCCTATGAGAAGATCGATCTCCAAACGTAGGCGACGGCGAGGCGGCGCTTTTCTCGTTCTTCTAGATCGGGAAAGAGAATTAGGGCTTGAACGATTAGAGAGCTTGTTGTTGAAACCCCAAAACCAATCCTATATATATATATAGAAAGGCAATTAAGGTATAAACCAGCCTTAAATGCTCTCAAGAAAGCCGTTAGAATCGGAAATGAGCGATCACGGGTCGTCAAGAACAGAGAACAGAGAAAACCAGAATTTAGACAGATGTCTCGAGACAAATGGGATTTCTCGAGACATGAGGAGTATCTCTCGAGAACAGAAGGAGAAGAAATCATCAGACCAATGTCTCGGGAAAAAAGGATCTCTCGAGACATAAGGAATAGCTCTCGAGACATACCAAATATCTCGAGACATCAGAAATCTATCTCTCGAGAACTGAGATTAAGAGATCAAAAGATTGCAGACTCGAGTAAGGCAGGATCTCTCGAGACAAAGGAAATCTCTCGGTCCAGTAGATCTCGAGACATGGTTGATCTCTCGAGACATCCAGATAGAGTTTCCGAAAAGAGCAGAGCCTGCATCTCGAGACAAGCCTTGACTTCTCGAGACAAGCTCGATCTCTCGAGACATCCCCTTAGAAAAATTATTTTCTTTTGCTCCTAAACTTTTCTAGACCACTTGCTGCAGCTGCACTCCAAGGTCTTCAATAGTCTTGAAAATAAAGTGTATCTCAATAGAGAGATCACATATGAGTCATCACCATGTTTCATAAAATGAGGAATTACATACTATGAAACTGTGTTTGCAGACCCATTGTGACCTGACATTGGCTTACACTTACCCATGATAATCTGCAAGACAATACTAGAAAAACATATCAAATACAAAAGCAATTCAATCTTAGTTTAAGGGTGACTTCTCACAAATCAAGGTAATTGTGAATGCAATTCCCAACATATACGGCAAGACACGATGCACTTAAGCATTAGTGAGGTTATGACTAAAGATAGGGCACAATGGCGACAAAAGATCCATGTAGCAAACCCCACTATAGTGGGATAAAGGCTTGGGTGATGTTGTTGTTGTGTGTGAGCATGCTAAGTATAATTGTATAAACATATTACAATTTCTATTAGCAATAAAATAAGATTTATCCCTTTTCATTTAGTTCAGAGACATTCTGGGGTCATCTAATACTCAAATGTAAGTGGAGCTCGTTGGTTTGTATCATTTAGTGATAGTAGCATCAGGGTCACTTCGATTTTCCTTAAACCTATATATTTTTGTTGGTATAATTCTTACAAATTGTTATGATCTGAAGTCACTTTGGTGGTAAAATACAAAGTTTACGTATCAAAGATTATTTCCAAGACTGACTTTCTACTTTCATGTGTCTAAATCATATTGGGGAAGCCATCATTACTACTCATCTTACAAATGATCTTCCATCTAGAATTTTGGGTTTTAAATGTCCTATGAGTATACAACCAAATACCTATCCTAGAAGTTTCAGTTGTCCTTTTGTTCATTATCATAGTCCTAATATGGAGAAATTAAATCACAGGGCTATTAAGTATGTTTCTAGGATATCTTTCCGCTCAAACAATGTTATAAAATCACCATTATCCATCTAAGAAATCATGTCTATGCGGGTGTCACATTCATGAGGGAGAATTATACTTTATACAATTTCATCACCAGGTGAGAATACTAACATGGAGGATAGTTCGGAGGATAAGTATAAAAATGTTCAGAACGAATGGTTAGCCCCGAGCAGACCCGCTGACCAGGCTCTCATCTAGTTGGCAGGGCCGAAGGCTCACTCTGTGGCAGGTTCCAAAGGCAGTTGGCCCCAAGCAGACCCGCTGACCAGGCTCTCATCTAGCTGGCAGGGCCGAAGGCTCACTCGGTGGCAGGTTCCAAAGGCAGTTGGCCCCGAGCAGACCCGTTGACCAGGCTCTCATCTAGCTGGCAGGGCCGAAGGCTCACTCGATGGCAGGTTCCAAAGACAGTTGGCCCCAAGCAGACCCGCTGACCAGGCTCTCATCTAGCTGGCAGGGCCGAAGGCTCACTCGGTGGCAGGTTCCAAAGGCAGTTGGCCTCGAGCAGACCCGCTGACCAGGCTCTCATCTAGCTGGAAGGGCCGAAGGCTCACTCGGTGGCAGGTTCCAAAGGCAGTTGGCCCCGAGCAGACCCGCTGACCAGGCTCTCATCTAGCTGACAGGGCCGAAGGCTCACCCGGTGGCAGGTTCCAAAGGCAGTTGGCCCCGAGCAGACCCGCTGACCAGGCTCTCATCTAGATGGCAGGGCCGAAGGCTCACTCGGTGGCAGGTTCCAAGGCAGTTGGCCCCGAGCAGACCCGCTGACCAGGCTCTCATCTAGCTGGCAGGGCCGAAGGCTCACTCAGTGGCAGGTTCCAAAGGCAGTTGGCCCCGAGCAGACCCGCTGACCAGGCTCTCATCTAGCTGGCAGGGCCGAAGACTCACTCAGTGGCAGGTTCCAAAGGCAGTTGGCCCCGAGCAGACCTGCTGACCAGGCTCTCGTCTAGCTGGCAGGGTCGAAGGCTCACTCAGTGGCAGGTTCCAAAGGCAGTTGGCCCCGAGCAGACCCGCTGACCAAGCTCTCATCTAGCTGGCAGGACCGAAGGCTCACTCGGTGGCAGGTTCCAAAGGTAGTTGGCCCCGAGCAGACCCGCTGACCAAGCTCTCATCTAGCTGGCAGGGCCGAAGGCTCACTCGGTGGCAGGCTCCAAAGGTAGTTGGCCCCGAGCAAACCCGCTAATCGGGCTCTCACCTAGCCGACAAGTTCTTTATAGTGACAGATTGACCTCTCGTGGAGGCTCTTTGGTTTCGGCTCCATGATGGTTCCGCTGTTCGGGCTCTCATCTAACCGGCAGAGCGGGTAAACCTCTCGGATGACAGTTTGAGAAAGGATGAGATTCAATATAGGGCTTCAGCATATAAGGGATCAGTTATGCTTGATAAATTGATAGTTTTCACTAACAATCGAAGTCCTTTAAGAATAGTTTTGAAAACAGAAACTTAAGATAATGAATCCTACAATGACACAGCATTATTTGATTAGTTTTAGAAACAAAATCAGATTTATTTTAAATTTTCAGTGCATGATTGTTTATGTAATCATTATAGATAATAGTGAGCATTCTTTTCCTCAGCATTGTCAATCATCCCTGAGGCCCATTCCTGAATAACATGATATGCAATAGTAAAAATAACCGCAATCTAAATTATGAGTTTGTTTGCCGATAGACATTAAGTTGCATGACATTTTGAGAACATGAAGGGCATAATGTTACTACCATAAAAAAGAAGGCATAGTGTATAACCAAGGTTGTTGACAACCAAATTGATCATTTAAAGGCAACAAAGGGAAATGTTATCACATCTGGACAAATATGAGTACAAAAAATAGGAGAAGAATCATCATTCATATGACTATATACCCATTTTTTTTTCGGGTCGGCTCCCACCCGCCGGATACTTGGGGTTGGACATTTCTTTCCGAGCGTGGGGCACGCTCGCAAAGGGCGGGGATTGTGTGCAACCCCATACCCGTCGGGTGTGACCCTCCCCAGATAGCTGGGACCCGAGGTGTCTTGTGATTGGCTAACATTGATCGGGGTGTGAATAGCGGCATTTGGGGTGCGGTTAGGAGCACGGTCTGCGGATAGCAGGGATGGGCTAGGGTTTTAATAAAACCCCTAATACCCCCTCTCCCTCCCATGCCCGATCGCCCTCCCCGACCCCCCTCTTTCTCGTTCTTTTTGGGAGCAGCCGCAACCCCCCCCCCCCCCCTCACGATCTCCCTCCCTCTCAATCGCCCCTCCTCCCGATCTCTCTCTCTCTCTCTCGCCGCCTCCTGGACTAGGGAAGCGCCGCCCCGAGTCTTCCTCCTCCCTCTCTCGCCGTCGTCCTTATGCAAGGAGAGCCCGAGCCCTCTCCTCCTTCTCTCCCGTCGCCCCCTCTTTCTCCCTCCCCGAGCCCTATCTTCTTCCTCCCGTCGGCCTGGAGCAAGGAGAGCTTCCTCTCCTCTCTTCCCCGTCGACCTGGTGCAAGGGCAGCAAAGTCCATCCCCCCTCTCTGTCCCAGCCGCAGTTGGCTAGGAGAAGGCCGACCCCTTTCGGTTGGGTGTCTCTGTGTGCACGGCGGTGGAGTTGGAGCTTGGCCGGCCAAGTGCGGGGAAGAACTCACGTGGTCATTTCAGAGCTCGGACCGGTGTGCGGAAACCAAATCCGCGGTGTTCAACCTATGCCTCTGAGACACGCTTCAAGGGTAACGAAATTTCTCCTCGGGCAGGTGAAGCCCTAATTTATCATGATTGCATGGAAGCCCCTCTCCACCAACGGGTGGAGGAAGGGAGCTCTCCGACCGGTCGATGTGTACATCCCCGCTTGTAATTGCATTAGCATCCGGAAGCGCGAGTACGGATTTAGGCATGTTGTGTGAAGCCCATCCAGATATGTCAATCCGGATTGGTGATGTTTTGGGGTTCCCGGAGAAGACTCCTAGGAAGTTGCATACTACTTGCTTGCAGGGGCGAAATATTGCCACCCCCCAAAAGGGGTAGGGTCGATAAGGCTTTGGCCCGTTGTAGTTGATCGATGTTCAGCTTACCACCGCTTGGCAGGACGTTGGCGTACAGTTGTTGCAGAACAAAGCCGGAAATAACGGGTTTAAGCCTAAGGTTGTGCCGGCCCAAGACGGCCTTGTTTATTTATATTGCCGGACTGCGTGTCGAAGTATGGAATTCATATTCCTGTAATCTGTGACGCATGTTCTTTGTTTATCTTTTCAATCGTAGTCAAGTGGAGTCCCCGTGGACCCCTCGCACGGTGGGGGCCTAGAGGGAAATTTACTTGGTAGCCCCTGAGGGTTCGCTAATAGTCTCCCGGAACAGCGGAGTCACGCTGTTGGCAGCCCCATTTGGTCTGCGTATAGTAAAACAGTTAGGCGGGAGTACGTTATTGGTCGACCGGGCGAAACTGGCTTTACATAGATCCAGGGAGGTGCACCTATGGAGAGGAAAGGGTCGGTTCTGAGATTTTGGCCGGCCAAGAGAGCCCTCCAAAGGTGCCTTAGCTCAGCCTTTGGCTTGGGAGGGGAAGAGTTAGTTAGTCTTCCGGGTGTGCGGTGGGACCTCCACGCTGAGACTTTGGATCTGTACTTCTAGTTCCTAGTCTTGTGTCTAGATCGTTTACTTGAGCGTAGTAAGTGTGCGGTCACCCCTTTTTTGGGACCTGGACTCCACAGAGACCGAGATATCGATTTCAACAGGAGAGAGGGAGAAAAATGTTAAGGTATATTTTATATTAGGAACGGGTTCTTAACGGGTCATCGGGGATTTAGGGTTTCGGCCTATAAATACCCCTGTTGGGGGAAACGTGGAGATCGTTCCAAAACTAGACGGTCACACGGGATACTTCGAGCACCATAACATTCTTGAAGTTTCGTTGTGCGTGCCCTAGTCGCCCCCTCTCTCCGGCTCCAGTCTGTATCCCTTGTGAGCAAGCCGCCGACCTCTCTCGTCGGTCTCCCTCTCGCTTCTGCCGCATCCTTCCTCAGGCAAGGAGTCGTCGCTTCCTCGACGCCTCGGCCAGCCTCCTCTCGCGTCTGGTTCGCCACTGCCTCACTCACGGCAAGTCGGCAAGGAGGCGCGATCCCGCCGATCGAGGGAGATCCCGCTTGCGCCTCTCTCGCAGGAGCATCCGCCGCTGCCCCCTTTCCTCGCAAGGAGTAACCGTCGGATCCGCACTCTCGCGCGCAAGGTGTTGCCATTGTCGCCCGTGTGCCGCTCTTGAGGCAAGGAGCCTCTGTCGTCTCTTTAGCAAGGAGGGCATGCCACCGCCGGACGCCAGCCGCAACCCAGAAAAGAGGAAGACGATCTTCCACGCGCGCGCTAGCCTCCGCTACTGCCTGGCGCTAGTCACCACTACCGCACGGCGTTAGCGGGTAGCGTCGGCGCTAGCTGCCGTTTATTGTCCGTCGTTCTTCGCCTCCGATGGTGGTGTCTCCGACAACTCCAGACCTAGCCGTTGCCGTTGGAAAGACACAATGTTGAAGGGAAGCAATGTGTCCTCTCATGTGCCAATGATCAAGTTGGAGAAATTCTCAAACTCCGAATTCAATGCATGGAAATGGAACACGTAGTTCGGTATGAAATATTTGAATATCTTCTATACACTGCAGTCCGACTTTGCAGATTTCAAAGGAGTAGACGATGAAGTTCAGTGGATCAGCGATGAAGACTTCTGTCGTGACTACCTCCTCAACTGTTCCACAAGGTGCATCTTGGACATATTCTCCTCTTCTTTGAACTGGTCTTCCAGAGCGAGCTACGTGTTCATGGCGTTCACTTTCTCTGAAGAAATGGAGATTCTACCTCAGATTGCAGATTTGGAGAATCTGGTGACAAAGCTGAACAGTGAGAATGTCTCTCTGCAAAATGGTTTCGTTGCCAGAGCAATCATCTTCAAGCTCCCCTCTGTATGACACTCTTTCAAAACATAGATGTATCAGAAGAAATCTCAGGTCAGTCTCAAAGACCTGAAGCGTTTTATCTATATTGAGGACGGAAATCGGACTAGGCATGCCTTAGAGACTGTTAGCAAGTAGAACTCTGCTGCGAACATGATCACGCATCCTAAGCGCAAGCCTAAGCATGGGAAGCCCAAACTGCCGACGAGTGCACCCGCAATTGCTGACACCAGCAAGAAGGTTAAGAAATTTAAAGGCAAGTGCTACAACTGCAATAAGTGGGGTCACTCTGCTTCCGAGTGCAGGCAACCCAAGAAGGGAGAATCTAGTACACCAAGAGTTGAAAACAAAGCAAACTTGCTTCATCAGACTACGCCTACCCACTTTGTTACCATGGTGGGTAAAGGACAGGCCAGTACAGAGTGGTGGCTAGATTCAGGTGCTACCTGTCATGTCTGCAATAATCCAGCTCTCCTGAAGGATCTCACTGTTGCGGATGAGACAGTTATTATTGCAAATGGTGCCACTGCAGAGGTTATGCACACCGGGACTACGGATTTGCTACTCTCTTCAGGTACGCATTTAATTTTGAAGAATGTTAATTTTATACCTACATTAGATGTTAATTTAGTTTCAATTAGTATGTTATGCAACGTCGGTATGTCTTTTAATATTAGTGGTGGTAGAGTAACTTTAATAGTTAACTCGAACTATTTTGGTTGTGCTTATGTCTTAAACAGAATGTATAGACTGTGTCTAGCAAACGAAGTAGTAAACGCAGTTAGTTCAAACTTGATAGATCCTAAGACTTTACACGTAAGACTAGGACATGTGAACTATAGAAAACTACTTCAGCTAGCTAAAACTCACAATATCCTTTTAAACGCTAAAACCAAATTTGACAAATGTGAAATTTGTGCTCAAACAAAGATAACTAGACACCTTTTAGTCAGGTTTCTAGGAGCACACAATTACTAGAGTTAATACATTTCGACATTTGTGATTACAAAAGTTTTGCCACCCGAGGAGGTCGGAAGTATCTGATAACCTTTATCGACGATCACTCTAGATTCAGTCATATTTATCTCTTAAAATCCAAGGATGAAGCCTTTGATAAATTTTGTATTTTCAAAGAAAGGGTAGAAAATCAACTAGACATGAAAATTAAAAGACTAAGAAGTGATAGGTGATGAGTCCCAATTATATACACATATATGGACTCATCTGGGCTGTTTTTCTAGTCTTTCCACTGCACTTTAGCCTTATTTTAGCTCATATTTGTCATTCTATGCTAGGTGCACTTCTTGGCCTAATTTGGTGTGTTTTATGTTTATTCTATTTTGATGGCCTTATCGTATTGTTGAGTGCCACTTTCAGTGGCCTGATTAGCATTTCTGTAGGAACAGGAGTCGTGCAGGTGTTCCCGGTACAATTCTGTACGGGAACACTGCGCACGATCACTGGTTCTATTGCGCACGACCACTGGTCGTGCGCCGCTGATCATGCGCACTTAACCCCCATTTTATGAGTTCTGTCTCGACCAATACGCACGACCACTTACGATTATGCGCACGACCACTGGTCATGCGCCACTGGTCGTGCGAACATTTTATTTTATAAATTTCTTACATTGCAGGCTCCGCCCAGGCAGGCGCACGATCACAGGATTCTAGTGCGCACGACCACTGGTCGTGCGCCAATGACCGTGCGCACTGTTTATTCCAGCGCCTATAAATATTCCTGCTCGCGAATTAGGTTGAACGCTCCGCATTTCTTTCGTCCAGTCCGCCGTTTTCGCCCCTTCCGCAGGTTCTCCGCCCCCCTAGGCCTCCTCCATCATCCTTGAGCTCCAAGGAGAGGTTTCTAGCCCAAAGATCGCCAACGTCGAGCAAGGAGATTGTGTATCGGAGTAGATCAGATCGTGACACGAAGAAGACGGGTCCATTGGAAGGTAGTGACTACCTTCTCTACCCCGGACGCAGTTGAAGACCGAGCTTGGACGCGGATTGACAACCCTGCGATTCCAACCGTGAATCTTCGATGAGGCTTCGGATGTGATCGATTCCTTCACTCTATTCTTCTTCCTTATGTTGTTGATTGTATAAGCTAGTTTCCTCTATATTATTGATGATGTGTGCTATGAACAGTATTGCTTAATGTTTATTTCATTTATTTTGAATCATTTAGTTCATATGTGCTTATTGAGGTGCGCCCCCATCTAATTTCCATTCCACCATCGTGTTCGGTGCCGCACTAGCAATTGCTAGTGGCGTGCTTGTCGAAGAGGTGTTTGCGACCCTCATTCTGTTAGCCTACTCGTCCATCCGCCTACCGAAGTGTGGCATCGCGGCCCGTGTAATCCATCCCGCCTAACGAAGCAGCGCGCTCAAGGCCTGCATAGTTCGATTCCGCTAGCCTACTCGCCCATCCGCCCAACGAAGTAGTGCGCTCAAGGCCTACGTAGTCTTCCATCCCGCCGAGCGAAGCTTTGCATAACGGCATTGCATAGGAGTAGTTGTAATATTTAATTTTATTATTCACAAACCAAATCCCTTTCGTCCGCACTCCACCTATCGCTGGGCTTCGATCTCAAGTCCTTCCTCGAAACCTAACTCCACCTTACCGTGTTCCTTTGAGATCGATACTTGGGGATTCATTCCCATTTTATATTACTTGAACGATCGGTACACTGCCGTTTCGTGTCGCAGTCGAGCTACCGCCTATAGTGGTGTGCGAGATTTGCGCCATCAATAGGGGAGGAGAGTACTTATCAGGTGAATTTAGAGATTTTCTTGCCAGTGGTGGCATTATCCCTAAAACCACCGCCTCATATTCACCTCAATCCAATGGTATTGCTGGGCGGAAAAATAGGACTTTAACAGAAATGTTAAATTCCATGTTGTTGACTGCTGGCTTGTCTGCGGCTTACTGGGGTGAAGCTGGCCTCACCTCAAATCACATTCTTAATAAAGTTCCTCATGCAAAGTTGAAACAAACACCTTATGAGCTTTGGTTTAAGAGACCTTCTAGATTTGATAATCTTAAGACTTGGGGTTGTATCGTTTATGTTAGGATATCTGACCCAAGGAGATCTAAGATTGGACCTAGAACCAACACTTGTGTCTATTTAGGATGTGAAGAGGATAGTGATGCAGACAGATTTCTAGATCTCTCAACCAATACAATCATAGAATCTAGAGATGCGATTTTCTTTGAGGATAAGTTTCTCAAAGACAAAACTTGACTCTTCCAGGTTTGTCAGCCTCCGGTACTGAAAATCTAGTTCAGACTGAAACGAGAATCCCTGATACTGAACCAATGAACACTAGGGTTTTAGAGCCCACAAGGTTATCTAATAGAGAAAAAGTGCCCAAAAGCTTCAGTACAGACTTTGTGACTTACCAAGTTGAAGCTGATCCATCCACCTATAAGGAAGCGATGCGATCCAGGGATTCTCTGTTATGGAAAGAAGCCATTGATGATGAGATGAACTCTCTCATGCAAAACCACACTTGGACTCTAGTCGACCTGCCCAAAGGAGCTAGAACCATATGGAACAAGTGGGTTCTGAAGAAGAAATTAAATCTTAATGAGAGTATCGCCAAATACAATGCACGTCTAGTTGCAAAGGGTTATATTCAAGTGATTGGTATAGACTACTTTGATATATACTCACATGTTTGTCACATTGTGACGATTAGGATTCTTCTCGCTATAACATCTATTGAACACTTCACCGTTCATCAGATGGATATCAAGACTGCATTCCTAAATGGAGATCTGACTGAGGAGATATATACGCACCAAACTGAATGGTTCATCATAGAGGGTCTAGAAAATAAGGTCTGTAAGTTGATTAAGTCTCTATACGGATTGAAGCAAACACCTAAATTTTGGCATGAAAAATTTGACACTTGTGTTAAAGCCATGAGTTTCAAATCCAGCTTTTCAGACAAATGCTTGTACGTTCGAACAAGTTCAAATAAAGTTGCAATTATATGCTTGTATGTTGATGACATGCTAATTCTGGGCACTGATCAGTCTGAGGTGAAAGACGTGAAAGTAGTCTTGACGGAACAATTTAGCATTACAGACTTAGGTGTGGTGAATACCATCCTAGGAATGAAAGTGAACTTCACTGAGCAGGGTATTACCCTAAGTCAGAGTCACTATATCTGCAATCTACTGAAAAAAGTGAGGTTATGATAAAAGCAAAAAGACTGAGACTCCAGACGATTACAATAATAGACTAAAACATAATGACGGTTCACCTATCAAACAGTTGGTTACTCCAAACTCATAGGAAGTCTCATGTATGCCACTACCTGCACTAGACCTGACATAGCCTTTACGGTCGGCATGTTAAGTAGATTCACTAGTAACTCTAGAAAGTACCACTGGGACGCCTTAGAAAGGCTAATGTGATACTTAAAGTACATTGAAAAGTATGATTTATGTTATAGTAGACATCCTCCTGTGATTGAAGCGTACTTTGACGCCTCCTGGTTCTCAGACATTGGTGATAGCAGATCCACTAGTGATTTTATGTTTACACTAGGAGGAGCTGTCGTAGCTTGGAAGTCAAAGAGACAGACGTGCATTGCACTATCTTCTATGGAATCAGAACTCTATGCTCTCGCTTCAGCTACAGAAGAAGCAGAGTGGATCAGGGATCTGATAATAAACATTCCAATGACGAGTCTGAAAATGAACTCTATATCAATATTTTGTGACAATCAAGCCACAAAAACCATTGCAACTAATACTCTGTTCAATGGCAAGCGAAGGTAACTACGGATGAAACAGACCTGGTTGACCTATCTCACTAATCAGGGAATCATGTCTCTGCTAGACGTGAGATCAAAAGATAATGTAGCAGATGTCCTTACCAAGAGCTTATGTAAGGTTCTTACATCTAAAACATCGGGGGATATGAGATTAAATTTTATGTAGTAGGACTTAATACCTGTCTTATGTTTAAGATTTCGAACCGAAATCTGCATGCATTCAAGCATCCATGTGAAGCACACTGAAGTATTTTAGATGCTACCTACTGAAGGCCCGAGACTGAATAGTTGTCTGTCATTCCAAACTTGATGACTTACACTACTATCTCTGCTCAAAGGCTGGATTAGGTATCATTCCAAAAAGGAATACTAAAGTTGTTGTTTGTGTCCTGATATTAGGATTATTAATCATATGATCATTCCAAACTTGATGATATAGTGGTCACAGCTTGTTATATCATTCCAAACTTGATGATATAACACAATTGTGCAATGGTTAATAATAATCCAAATAATCGAAGAAACATAGTTTTGATTCTATAAAGTCAAAAATTCTAATTTTGTGTAAATTAGATAGAGATGCTGATTTTGTGATTCTTTCTTCCTGGTTAGAGTATTACGTTTTTATTTGTTAGAACTAATCACTTTATTTTGATAGCAAATGTCTGAATTCATAGAGTTTAATCTCATGTCATTCTTGTTGTAATTATTTGCAGATCAAAAGGAGTATGAAGGAGAGAAAGTGGATTTCGACCCTGATAATGACGATCTGATGTTTGAATACGTTGACGATCAGTTATCTGTTTTGAGTTTTCAGTTATTTCCTTTCATGTTTTGGAACTATGGTTTGAGTTTAGTTTTGTCTAAAACTCATATTTTTTGTTACTGAAAATTCAATTCTGTCGTTATCTACTCTTTATGATTTAACCTGTTAAGTGATACATTTCATATAAAATATAGGAGGTGAATGTTAAAGTATATTTTATATTAGGTAACGGGTCCTTAACGGTTCGTCGGGGATTTAGGGTTTCGGCTTATAAATACCCATGCTGGGGGCAACGTGGAGATCGTTCTAAACTAGACGGTCACACGGGATGCTTCGAGCACCATAACAAAAAAATTATTTTTTTATGTCAAAGCATACAATTTTTTTAAAAATAAAAATTGTAATATTGATTTATATATTTTTACGGTCACTTTGAGTACTCATGCGTATATGTTATGGGCGCAGCTTGACTTGATGCGGGCGCAACTTGACTTGATGCGGGCGCAGCCCGCAGCGATACATCGATTTAACTGTTCCGCTTGAATGCGGGCGAAGCCCGCAACAACGCATCGAGCACGGGCGAAGCTCGTACGAAGATGCTAGTATATAAAACAAAAAACTATTTAAAATTCTAACAAAAGCTTCACAAGAATGTTACCATAAGAATAAAAACACAAACATGTTATCAATCTCTTTTTAGGACCAAAAATTTTTTGTTATACCTTGATGGGGTTCCCAAAAACGGACCTGGTCAAACCCGGCAGATCCCGTGATTTTTCATTGCTGCCTCGATAGGCTCGCCGATACGATTCTAATGGGCCCAGTCTCGTGCAATAATGAGTCTGTTTGGATTCCAAATCAGTTGCAGGTGTGCTCATACGCACAAGTTGCGCCACGCCCCGACATACATGCATGCACCACCGAGCATGCAAGCGCCACGCGCGGCGTGCAAATCAAAAATACCGTGCGACAAACGTCGCACGACAATAGCCGCGCCAATAGGGCGCTGCAATTGTGGCGCCAAGGGAGCGCGGCATTTGCCGCACCCAAAAGGTGCGGCATTTGCCGCACTAAGTAGGTGTAGGGTTTGCCGGACCCCCAACCCAAGCAGGGCGCTGATCAAGCCAACGCCCCATTTGGGGACCCATTTGGGAGGCTGACTTGGTCAGCGCCCTTATGTGGCGCTCCCTAATTGGGGAGTGCTCAATTGGGGAGCCTCCTATTATAGCACTCCCCAATTCGGGAGCGTCGCACTCCCCAATTAGGGAGTCTCCTGTTACGGGATTCCCAAATCGGGGAGTGGTTCACACTCCCCAATTGAGGGGTTTCCTCCCACGTAGCAAGCGACGCGCAGGCCCCGCGGTAGCCGCCGCGCAGGCCGTACAACAGTCGCAGCACAAAACGTGCCACATTTTATTTGTCGTGCTCCCTTCCCCCTTTCTTCGGGCATCGTTCTTGGCGCCTCTTGACGCCCCCCACGTTCGTACGCTCAACACCATGAACGACACGCCCCCACGCTCATGGTCGTCCACCTCCTAAGTCCAAGTTCACGACGCGCGACGAACGCGTCCAAGTTCACGGCACACGCTGAACATCTCCACGTTCGCGGTGCGCTCATAACATCTCTACTTGCGGGACGCGCGCAGAACGCCTCCGCGCTTACCGCGCGCTCAGAGCTCCTTCGTGCTCACCGCGCGCTTAGAGCTCCTCCGCGCTCACCTCGCGCTTAGACCACCTCCGCGCTCACCACGCGCTAGGAATGCATTCGCGTTCACTGCACGCTCAGAATGCCCCACTGTGCTCAGAACGCCTCTGTGCTCACCGCGCGCTCAGAACACCTCCGCGCTCACAGCGTGCTCAGAACGCCTCCGCGCGCTCAGAACGCCTCTGTGTTCACTGCACGCTCAACCCCACTTTTCGCGCCTGTTTCTCAGTAGAGGCGGGTTGTTGAGGAGGGGTCTCGAACCCGCAACCTCCTTGATAAGGAGCTTTCAAACCACTCATCATCACCATGCTTGTACGCTGGGGCGAGGGAGCGTTACACATACACACACATAGACACGCGCGCGCGCGCGCACACACAGATATAATTTATAAACCATCTAGTGCACAATAATTTAACCCATTTATATCATTATTTTAAAAAGAAATACTTTTAGGATCATTAAGGCTGCTAAACATTCATCCAAGCAATTCTGGCCATCCATTTTCAGCGATGGAGAGAGAAAGAAAGAGGGAGAGGGAGAGCGCCGGGGGAGGGGCAGCGGGGAGAGAGAGAAAGAAAGAGGGAGAACGTGGGCCACTTAATGAAGAAAGAGAGTGGGAGAGGGACAGCTGGGAGAGAGAGAAAGAAAGAGGGAGAACGTGGGCCTCTTAATGAAGAAAGAGAGGGAGGAGAGAGAGAGCGGGAGGGAGAGAGAGACAGATGGCGGAAGGGAGAGGAAGAGGAGAGAGAGAAAAAAGAGGGAGAGAAAGAGAGAGGGATAGGGGAAGAGAGAGAGAATTTTTTTATTTTTTTTTACGTCAAAGCATATATATATATTTTTAAAATAAAAATTGTAATCTTGATTTATATTTTTTACGGTCATTTTGAGTACTCATACGTATATGTTAAAGGCGCAGCCCACAACGATGCGTCGATTTAACTCTTCCGCTTGAATGCGAGCGAAACCCGCACCGACGCATCGAGCACGGACGAAACCCGTGCGAAGATGCTAGTATATGAAACAAAAAACTTTTTAAAAAATTTAACAAAAGCTACACAAGAATGTTAACACAAGAATAAAAACACATAAACATGCTATCAATCTCTTTTTAGGAACAAAAAAATTGTTATACCATAATGGGGCTCCCCAAAATGACCTGGTAGAACCCGTGATTTTCTGCCTCGACCTCGACAGGCTCGCCGATAAGATTCCAACGGGCCCAGTCTCGTGCAATTCCGAGTCCGTTTGGACTCCAAATCGGTCGTCGGTGTGCCCATACGCGCAAGTTGCGCCACGCCCCATCATACGGGCAGGCACCGCCGAGAACGCAAGCTCCACGCACGGCGTGCAAATCGAAAAATACAGCACGGCAAACGTCATACGACAATTGTCGCGCCAATATGGCGCTACAATTGCAGCGCCAAGGGGCGCAACATTTACCGCACCAAAAAGGTGCGACATTTACCGCACCAAGGGGGTGGGGCATTTGCCGCACCCCCAGCCTAAGCAAAGCACTGACAAGTCAGCTCCCCATTTGGGGGGCTCACTTGGTCATCGCCCTTATGTGGCGCTCCCCAATTGGGGAGCCTCCTATTACAGCACTCACAATTGGGGAGTGCAGCACTCCCCAATTGGAGAGTCTCCTGTTAAGGGATTCCCAAATTGGGGGGTGCGACCCCAATTGAGGAGTTTCCTCCTGCGCAACAAGCGATGCATAGGCCACGCTGTAGCCGTCGTGCAGGCTGTGCAGGGCATACAACAGTCGCGGCGCAGAACGCAGACATTTTATTGTCGTGCTCCCTTTCCCCTTTCTCCGGTCGTCGTTCTTGGCGCCTCTTGACGCCCCCACAGTCGTACCCTCATCAATATGAACGACACACACTCACGCTCATGACGCGTCCACCTCCTAAGTCCAAGTTCACGACGCGCGATGAACGCGTTCAAGTTCACGGCACACGCCGAACATCTCAATGTTCGTGGCGCGCTCAGAACACCTCTACTTGCACGACACGCGCACAACGCCTCCGCGCTCACCGTGCGCTCAGATCTCCTTCGCGCTCACCGCGCGCTTAGAGCTCTTGCGCTCTCACCGCGCACTCAGAGCTCCTGCGCTCTCACCGCGCGCTCAGAGCTCCTGCGCTCTCACCGCGCGCACAGAGCTCCTCCGCGCTCACCGCGCGCTCAGAACGCTTTTGTGCTCACCGCGCGCTAGGAACGTCTTCGCGCTCACTGCACGCTCAGAATGTCTCACTGCGCTCAGAATGCATACACGCTCACCGTGCGCTCATAACGCCTCCGCGCTCACTACGCGCTCAGAACGCCTTTGCGTTCATTGCACGCTAAGAACGCTTCCGCATTCACCGCACGCTCAGAACGCTTCCGCGTTCACCACACGCTTAGAACGCCTTCACGTTCTCGACGCGCGCAGCAGTTAACCTTTCTTAATTTTCTAGATTGCATGTCTTGTTCGTTGCCCTCAACACCATCAACGAAGATGCCCGAACTGACCGAACTGCTCGGGGGGCAAGACGAGAATATACAAAAACTAGCGATCTGTGTGCTCCAAATCAGCAAATGTGATTCGTCCGTCAGGTGGTTTACGATGGTTACAACAACAAAATTATCGAACAACCCCTGCCCAAGGCAATAAAAGAAGCCCAAAGCCTTCACTTTAAGGGACTTTGTCTTCGACACCCGAGAGAACTCCGTTGAAGATTCCTCAGAGTTCTCCTTCGGTGCTTGAAGATCTCCTTCAAGTCTTCGAAGATCTGCTTCAAGTCCTCAACGATCTCCTTAAAGAATTCGATGATCTCCTTCGAGCCTTTGAAGATCTCCTTCGCTTTCGAAGTCATTCTTCCTAAGTGACTCGAAGATCCTCCAGGCACCGAAAAGCGACTAGAGCATCACACTTTCATTCCCGTGGAAAAGTATTTAGTTTCCTGAGAGGTGGCCTGTCACCCTCAGAGATTTCTCTTTATTACCATTGTAACGCGTGGCGACCTGTCGCTCTCGAGTTCTCAGTTTTACTTGTAACAAACCGACATATAGTGGAATTTGGCTGACACAGCTCCGACCGCGTGGTTTTTCACCATTTTTGGTTTTCCACATTAAAAATGTTTTCATGTCGTCCACTAGTTTTCTCATTGACTGTTTGCGCGCTCGGCTCGCTCTCGAGCTAAGTTTTGCGTTGTCTGTGGGAAAGTGTTCCCCAAACTCTACAAAGACTCTGAAGACAGTATCCACAACATAACAATACTCGTGAAAATCAACAATGGCAAGAAGAGCTACCAGCACTACTGAAGGATCGGTCTCTGGGGGGCACGTCGATCCAACTCCCTCCCACTCGCTTATCAACGCGCCTCTCGCGGGATAGGACGTGAATGCACCCATTACGGCATTAGAGGGACACATGCGCCAGATGGAAGAGAACCAAACTGAGATGCTCGTGCTTCTAAGGAACATAGGGGCGTCGTGAGCTCCTAATCCTGCCCCCGAGCAAGGCAGTCCACCTTTGCAAGCCCTGGACCGTACTCCAGCAGAGGACTTCATTCACGAGCACCATATACCTGAAGACGGGCTCTCCAACACAGCCAACTCAGCTCACTTAGTCCGTCCATCCAGAGAGCCTAAAGCTCATCATCACCACTACCACCCAAAAGCAGCAGGCTTCAGGCATGCAGTGGGAAGACTCACTCACGAGGAAATTAGCGACGTGATCGTATATGAATACAAACAAGTCGGGCGACGAGCCACTCTTGCTCGCCTCCCTCCCCACCATGGCTCACTGTTAGCACCTGAGGTCTTGACACATCTAATCTTGGACGGCTTCAAGCCCCCCAACATCGAGACGTTCTACGGAACAGATGATCCGCTGGAGCATATCTGCCACTTCACCACCATCATGAGGATATACAATGCCCCTGACCAACTGTTGTGCCAAGTGTTCCTGGCAACACTAAAGGGATAAGCACGCACCTGGTTCCACTCTCTGAGAGAAGGAGTCATCAACAATTTTGCGGAACTAACACAACAATTCGCCGACCAATTCATCGTCAATCGCAGAACCGTCCAGGACCCCTCCCACCTTTCAGGAATACGCCAGAGAGAGGGAGAGACCCTCAAGGATTTCTTCCGCTGCTTCACTACCGAGGCGCGACAAATTCTAGGGGTGGACCCCGAGCTTCTGCGAGGAGTTTTTCTTGGAGGGCTCCGCCTTGATGGCTTTTACTCCGCACTAATGCGGAAAGCTGTACCCAGCTACACAGACCTCGTTCACCGAGTCGAGCCCCATATAACAGCTGACGAAATGATAAAAGCTCATCGACAACAATTTGAAGGCAGTTTAAAAAGAAAAGGAGAATAAGACCCACCAACGATACCGAAGAGGAATGACAGGCCCCGTGATGACTCCCGCCAAGCTGGGGGGCATCACCGCCATCAAACCTTCACCCCACTCAATACCTCGCGAACGGAAGTATTGCTAGCCATCCGTGGTCATCCCTCTCTTCAGAGGCCGATAGGTCTTACACTAAACTCTGGAGATCAATCCAAGTACTGCGACTACCATCGAGGTCACGGGCATAAAATAGAAGATTGTTCGTGGCTGAACGCAGAAATCGAATGATTCATTCGTCTGGGACTCCTTGGAAAATTTCTCCAAACCAAGGACCCTGAATCAATAGGTCAAGGATGACCCAGCATGGGGCAATCCCCAGAGCGACCGTCCTAAAGAAGAGCCTGTTTTCTGCCCGTGGAACGTCTCGGGCACCCGACATATATACGTGTATCTCATGTTTTTAGCATCCATGTAACAAACAAGTGTCATTTTTTTTATCATGCGCCCAAACAACAAGCGTCGTTTTCTATTTTACTGTTTGCATCAGAACAGAGTGTTTAGATCTCCCAACAAGGGACTCCGTCCTCTCCCAGAACAGAGTGTTCGGATCTCCCAACAAGAGACTCTGGCCTCTCCCACAACAGAGTGTTCGGATCTCCCAACAAAGGACTCCGACCTCTCCCAGAACGGAGTGTTCGGATCTCCCAACAAGGGACTCCGACCTCTAACAGAATAGAGTATTCGGATCTCCCAACAAGGGACTCCGACCTCTCCCACAACAGAGTGTTCAGATCTCCCAACAAGGGACTCCGGCCTCTCCAAAACAGAGTGTTCGGATCTCCCAATAAGGGACTCCGACCTCTCCCAAAACAGAGTGTTCGAATCTCACAACAAGATACTGCGGCGTCTCCCAAAACAGAGTGTTCGGATCTCCCAACAAGAGACTCTGGCCTCTCCAAAACAGAGTGTTCAGATCTCTCAATAAAAGACTCTGGCCTCTCCCAAAACAAAGTGTTTGGATCTTCTAAAAAGGAACTCCGACCTCTCCAAAATAGAGTTTTCGGATCTCGCAACAAGGGACTCTGGCCTCTCCCAGCACAAAACGCTCGGATATCCCATGCAGAAACTTCGAGCTCTTCCGAACAGAATGATCGGGTATCCCAAGTAGAGACTTTGATATTTTTCGAAGGACCCAATGTCCACTAGACAAAGAGAGAGTTCATTCTCCTCCCCCAGTGACCTCACTACCACGACACGAATCGTCAGCTCTTCGCTGAAACATTGGGGCCCTGCCCAGTGAAATCGGTTTTAATCAAGGTTATACGTACGGAACAACACTGACACCACAAACAGCCAATAAGAGGCATCCAAAACACAATAACAATATCGCGCACGACACAAGTACAAAGGTACAAGTCACACATAAAGGTACAAGGATACAAAATGCAGGAGCTACTCCTCAACATCAAAATCAGAGCTGCCCCCCCCCCTGGTCGCCAAATGTTCGAACGTCATTACTCTTCCCCATCATAGTAGAACCGCTCTCAGACTGTAGTTATAAGTTCGAACGAGAGAGCTTTTCACCGTCATAGTCGTTCTGCGCCCAAAACCGTGCTCATGGTTGGACATGATGAAAGGTACCTACACCGAAATAATAAACCTGAAACTCTCCACCAAGCTACTCAAGCCTCAACGCTAAACGTGAAGCTTGCCACGATCTCTGACGCAATCACTGGGTGGCAAGCTCACCACCAATCAGGACAAGACAGAAGTCCCTCCTGCCCTAGAGCCAAGCGACGACTTCCGAAAAGTTTGCACAACAACAGGCTCATGATTGAGCAAGTCAAGAAAACTCGCTCAAACAAGCTCGCACACCCGAAGATATACGTTTGTCAGAAAAATCTTCGGACTCATTTTCTACAAAAAATGATCTCCGAAAATTGAGGGACATTTGACAGGGGTTCCCAAAACGAACCCGGTCGAACCCGTGATTTTCCATCGCGACGGCGACAGGCTCGCTGATACGATTCCAACGGGCCCAGTCTCATACAATTCTGAGTCTGTTTGGACTCCAAATCGGTCGTCGTTGTGCTCATATGCGCAAGTTGCACCATGCCCCGCCATACAGTCAGGCACCGCCGAGCACGCAAGCGCCACACACGACGTTCAAATAAAAAAATGCCATGTGGCAAACCTTGCGCGATAATTGTCGCACCAACAGAGCGCGATAATTATGGCGCCAAGGGGGCGCGATATTTGCCGCACCAAAAGGCACGACATTTGTCGCACCCCCTATAACGCCCCAAATAAGGCTTGGTGTGCGTTTAATGTTTGGTGTGCAGATAGAGGGATGAGTGGGGTTTTATAACTCTCTTTAAACCCTCGCTCCCCTCCCGATCCCTCTTTTTCTCTCTCATCGGGTAGGGCAGCCGCAACTCTCATGCTCCCGATCTCCCTCCCTCTCACTCTCCCGTCGGCCCGGAGGACCCGATACTCCTTCCTCTCCCTCTCTCCCATCGGCCTGGAGGAGGACCTGATCCCCCTTCCTCTCCCTTTCTCATCGTCCTGGAGTAAGGAGGAGCCTAGTCTCCCTCTCCCTTTTTCTCTCGCTTGGAAGGAGGAGCCCGACCTCTAGGGCTGCCGCAAGCCGCGATGGTGTGCGCCGCTTGGAGGAAGAGGAAGCTCCGGCGTAAGCTTGGAGCATCGATTGACGACTTGAATACCCGAGTGGAGGTCGATTTCGTACGTGGACATCCTCTACGTTCGCTAGCTGTCAAATCTGGGCACGTTCCTATGGCTCTGAAATGCACGTCAAGCGTAACGATTCTCTTCTTGGGCAGGTGAAGCCCTTAATTAGCCCTTAATTTGCATGGAATCCCCCACTGATTGGTGGAGAAAAGGGGCTCTCCAACGGGTTGATATGTTTTATCCCCGTTTATATATTTGCATATAGTGCCCAGAAGCGCAAGTACGGGTTTAGACATGTTGTGTGATGCCCGTCTGGACAAGTTGGTCTAGATTGGTGATGTTTTGCTTACCAGAGAAAACTCAGTGTAATTTGTATGGTTTTGGAATCGGGGGTCTGCACGGTGTTGCAGTTAGTACTGGAGGTAGGCTCCAGGAAACACTATGTTTGTTGTGTTATTGTGCGAAGTTGGTCTCTCGGAGACCGTTATGCTAACACGTTGAGTTGTGCGCATGGATTGCCCAACTTTGGTGGACGCGAGTGCCAACCTTGAACATAACGTGAGTTATGTCGCGTATGGGAAAGGGGAGGCTGACCCGCATCATTGTCGTTTATTGGCGCGACGATTTGAGCAGTGGGAAAGAGCTGACATGTACCCGCTCTATGTCGTTCGGTTAAATAAACCTAAAGCATGTGACAATTATCGTTGGCATAGGAGAGAATCGTGGCTATATGCCTGACTAGTAATGCTCAAGCGTAACCATCCAGTCTAGGGCTGAGAATGATGGTAAGACTCATGGAGGTCACCGTTAGGGTGTTAAATGCACCGACAAATGCCTGTGATGGCAAAAGGTGGGACCTGGGAAATCCGGTATGCCGTTAAGGTGCCCTGAGTGCAC
This sequence comes from Dactylorhiza incarnata, assembly GCA_033032865.1. Taxonomy (NCBI): domain Eukaryota; kingdom Viridiplantae; phylum Streptophyta; class Magnoliopsida; order Asparagales; family Orchidaceae; genus Dactylorhiza; species Dactylorhiza incarnata. The sequence goes on from JAWHQI010000512.1 coordinate 803,339, forward strand.
GAGACGTTTGGTCGTCTTGCAAATGTTTGTGTTGAATGGTGTTTAAATTTCACATTGTTATTATATGTGATCGTGTTATCTGCTTGCAGGGAAAGAGCACCGCAACCCCGAGAAAGGGGTGTGGTCATTATAATTTGGTCATCTATGTTGACCATTGCTTTGTTTGTCACCTGTTTGTGGAATGTTCTTATGCAGGAGCAGGTGAGCCGAGCGGGAAATAGCGGGCTAAAGCCCTTTTACTGAGTCAGCCCTTGAAGACCTAAGTGTTGTGTTTTGTTATTTTCACGTGTTACCGATCTGCGTGCCAAAATATAGAAATATTTTTGTTATAAACATGAACACTGTTTGTAAGGCCTTAAGGACAAACCCTTTTTGGTGTATGACTTTCATTCCTGGTTATGTTAATAGTGGACATTCTGTAACATCCCGACTTTTATTGGGTCACTAGACCCTAGTGGACCCAATAAAAGTAACCCAAGGGATAGAAAATAACCAGATTGTAGGATATGTGCTAAGGAATCCTAATTTTTGAGTCCCGTCAGTTCCTATAGCTTCGTATGATCGATACGAGTGCAATGGACCTCGTTCCATGTCAATATGAGGTTGTTTAGAGAAAACGACCATTTTGAGTATCGTAGCGCGCCACGACAATGATGTTTTGGTATAGTGACCATACGAACTACGAATTGACTTCTGTAAATTGTGTTAGACTCGTATAATCAATACAAGTGCAACGAAACTTGTCCCATTTCAATCCGAGGTGTTTAGAGAAAACAACCATTTTGAGTATCGTTGCGTGTCACGACAATGCTGTTTTGGTATAGTGACCATACGTACTTCGAATTGACTTTCATCAATTGCGTTAGACTCGTACAATCAATATGAGTGCGATGGAACTCGTCCCATGTCAATCCTAGGTCATTTATAGAACACGACCATTTTGAGTATCGCAGCGCGTCACGACTGCACAACCCTCATTCTCTGAGGGTAGGACCCCCCCCCCCCCCAAGGCCACGTAGACAGAGGTCAAAGTCAAAGAGTCAACACAGCAGTCAACAGTTCGAGATACCAAGATAAAGTCGGCCAACAGGCTTAGTGGAGGAGTTTGTCAAGCATAGGGGCAGAAGAAAGCCTAGGCGAGTAGGGGTGCGCTCGTGCGAGTAGCCCGGATACTCGCCAAAGGTGGGCGACCATAGGTGATACTCGCCCATTTGCCAGGGGAGATCGCCTTAGTGTCGCTAGTCGCCGGGCAGGGGCTGGGCAATAAACCCCCCCCCCCCCCCCCACCCTTTGGTTTTCCTATAAATAGGACCCCAGGGGTACTTGGATTGGCACCTGGACTTGAGCTTTCGAAACCCTGCTCTTGCATTCTGGATCATGTCGCACTTGGTCGCTACTCCCGGTACTAGTCAAGTCGGTGCCTTCCTTGTACCCTGCTCGGCCATTTTTGGTCTTGGAGGGGAAGTCTCTTTGGAGCTTCTGGGTACGTGGTGGGACCTCCCTGCCGCAGCGCCTGGGTCTTGTTGGTTGTTCTTCTAGCTCCGTAGTAGTCGCCAGCCAGGTCATCTCGTTGGACTGCTGGGCGAGTAGCCTCCGGCTGCATCGGTCCGAATCTTGAGGTCAGGATTTTCCTGGCGTCAACACTTTGGTGCGGTGAGCGTGGACCGTAGTCGTTGGAAGAAAGTTCAGTAAGAAGGCGAGATGGTCGCAGTTGGCGACCATGAGGAGGTAGTCGGCAACCCGTCCGCGAGTGGCGAGTTCGTGACGCTAGCAGTTTTTGAAGCCTTCGCGCAGCGTATGGAGGGGACCATGCGAGCAGTGCTTCAGCCGCGCGCCGAGGTCACGGCGACCTCGCCGCATCGCCCAGTTCCATCCGAGGGAGGGAGTCCCCCTCGGCGAGCAGGAAAGGAGCACGTGGAGGATGAGACCGAGCGACCAAGGAGGTCGCAGTTCTACCAGCCAACCTCGCAAGGGATTCGCTTCCGCGAGCCGGGCGAGCAGGCGAGGTACCAGGATACTCGCCCATATGGCGAGTATGGAGGTGATACTCGCCAGGTGGAGGATCGTCGCCGGGCAGGAGGGAGGAGCCCCTTCTGCGAGGAGATCCTTGTCGCGCCAGTGCCAGAAGGGTTCAGGGACCCCGCCTTGAATTACTATTCGGGGAAGGAGGACCCCGTCCGGCACATCCAATGGTTCGAGGATATAGTCTCTATCCGAACCATGTCGGACGCCTTCAAGTGCAGGTTATTTGCCATCACCTTCCGTGCAAAGGCCTGGGACTGGTTCCACCAGTTGCCCGCCGGCTCGATCTACTGCTTTGAAGACCTGTGTCGTGGGCTGACGACCCGGTTCGACACGGCCCGGAAGCTGAAGAAGGAGGCAACGACCCTGTTCTATCTGGTACAAAGGCCGGACAAGGCGTTGGGACCCTATATCGAGCGCTTTCAGGAGGAGGTTCGGCAGATCCAGGAGGTGGATAGCAAAATCCTGTTGCTGGCCTTGACGTTCAGTATAAGTCAAGGTCTCTTCAAGTTGGAGCTCAGCGAGAATCCTCCCTACTCCTACTACAACCTCATTCAGAGGGCCAACAAGTTTGTCCGAGGAGAGGCTTCCAACCCTGACTTCTTGGCGAGGCTGGCACAGGTGACCAGAGGCGAGGAAGGAGAGAGGGATGGGATCCCTGAGAAAAGGAAGAGAGGAGAGCCCCGGAGGGAGGAAAAGAAGAGGCCGGAGCGGCGAGAGGAAAGGAGGAGAGAAGAGAAGAAGAAGGATGAGCCCAGGAGGAAGGAAGCCAGGAGGAGCATTGAGAGGAGGCCCGTCGAGTCCCCGGAGCATCAGGAGGAGGAAAGGCGCTACCAGGTCCCCGTCAACCGGCCACCTTGGAGGCCGGCTGGACGGCACCAGCGTCGAGATCAAAGGGGGAGATCCCCGGAGAGAAGGCCTTTTCGCCAGCCGGAGAGGCGTCAGGAGAGGAGGAGAGACGAAGCGATGGCGGTAGCCGGGCGTGGCCGCCGTCAAGGAAGGAAGAAGCAGAAGCAGAGGAGGCATCAAGCAGAGGAGGTTCCCCTCTACTGTGACTTCCACCAGGCGGAGGGGCAGGCCATGGCTGCCTGCCCAGACTTTTGGGAAGCCCGGAGGAGGCTAGCAGTAGGAGAAGGTGGAGGGGAGCAGCGGAGGATAGAGGCCCCTGCCGAGCCGCAGGCAGGGCAGGCTGCCGTCGTTCGAAGGAGGAACGAGGACCGGGTCGACCAGGGAGGTTGGGGAGACCTGGTTCAGGGAGGCAGAGTCGGAGTAATCCATGGGGGAGCGGGGCTGGAAGCTTCCCGCAAGGGGAGCCTCCATCAGATCTACCGCAGGAGTGTCGCCTCGACCTCGCAAGCACTACCCCCGATGGAGGAGATCACCTTTTCTGAGGAGGACATGCTAGGGAATGAGAATCCCTTCCATGATGCCCTCGTGATTCAAGCCGCAGTGGAGGACTTCACCGTTGATCGAATCCTGATCGATAACGGTAGCTCCGTAAACGTTATCTTCAAGGGGACGTTTAGCGGACTGGGAGTCGGAGCAGCAAGGGTTCGGGCAGCTGATGGTCCCCTCTTCGGCTTCTCCGGAGAGAAGAAGGAAGTGGAAGGAGGAGCAGACCTCCTTGTAATGCTCGGTGGCACCTCCATCAACTGTCGATTTGTTATCGTCGACGCCCCGAGCTGTTACAGGGCAATCTTTGGGAGGCCGCTTCTCAACGCCTTCAAGGCCGTCCCATCTTCCTACCATCAGTGCTTGAAGTACTGCAAGGGAGACTTCCAGGTGAGGATCAGGAGCGATCCAAGAGCCGCGCGGGAGTGCTATCTCAGCGCCATCAGCACCATCAGCTGGATGGCTGACGCAGAAGAGTTTGGAAGGGTGCTGGAGAGCCCGGCCAGGCTGGATGTGGCCGAAGAAGTTGAAGAAATCGAGGTACTCTCCGCAGAGGGAGTACCTGGGTTGCTGAAGATCGGCGGATCGCTAAAGACGGAGGAGAAGATCGAGATGACGGCGTGTCTGCAAAAGAACGTCGACATCTTCGCTTGGAGTGCCGCCGAGATGCCAGGAGTCGACCCTGAGGTTGCATGTCATCGCCTCAACCTGGATCCCGCGGTCCAGCCCGTCCGCCAGAAGAAGAGGAGGACCGCCACCATCCTTGCCAAGCCAATCCGGGAGGAGGTGAAAAAACTGCTTGATGCAGGCTTTGTATCGGAGATTCAGTACCCAGGCTGGGTCTCCAATGTTGTAATGGTGAAGAAAACGGGGGGGGGGGGGGGGGGGGGGGGTAGCTGGAGAATGTGTGTTGACTTTTCCTTGATGAATAAAAGCTGCCCGAAGGATTGTTATCCCATGCCTCGAATCGACGGACTCGATGGTGGTCGCGTCGAAGATTCGAGGCGAGTTCGAGGTGCGCGACACCATCCTGCAGAAGTACCTGGTAAAGGTGAAAGGGCTGATTGGGGGCTTTCAGTCCTTCTTCGTCGAGCTTGTGCTGAGAGAGGAGAACTCGGCAGCAGATCGCTTAGCCAAGTATGGGCCGAGGGCTGGAGGAACTATTACCGAACTCTTCCATCCATCCACTGAAGAAGGGGAGATGATGGAGATCGAGCAACGCCCTTCGTGGATGGATCCCTTTGTGGCCTTCCTAGTCAGCGGTCAGCTCCCAACAGGCGAAGGTGATCAAAGAAGATTCTGGTACAAGGCGGCGTACTATTTACTACAAAATGGAGAACTGTACCGCAAAACCATCTCCGGCCCCCTGGCCAGATGTGTCTCTGAAGATGAAGTACCTCGAGTGTTGGAGGAGATCCACTCGGGAGAGTGTGGAAGTCATTCTGGGACTCGCACTTTGGAGCAATGGATCCTGAGAAAAGGTTACTTCTGGCCTACTATCCGAAAGGATGCCGAGACCTTCTCGAAGAAGTGTCAGAAGTGTCATCTCTTCGCTCCCCTCCAGTTGCAGCCGGCCCAGCAACTCCGATCAATCACCGCCCCATGGCCATTTGCCATCTGGGGGATGGACTTGATCGGCCCTTTCCCTCAAGCAAGTGGCCAGAGGAAGTTCGTTCTCGTCATGATCGACTACTTCTCCAAATGGTTCGAGGCCAAAGCCTTGGCCAAGACCACCTCTCAAGTCGTGAAGAACTTCATTTGGGGAGAGATCGTCTGCAGATTTGGAATCCCTCTCGCCATCGTCACCGACAACGGTCCCTAGTTTGCCAGCCTGGAATTGGAAGATTTCTGCAGGCAGCTGGGAACCGATCTTCGATTCGCCTCCGTACACCATCCCAGGAGTAATGGCCAAGTGGAGGCCGCCAACAAGCTGATCATCAACCTACTGAAGAAGAAAGTCGAGAACCTGAGAGGCAATTGGGCGGACCAGCTCCCCTCGGTCCTTTGGGCTTTGAGGACCACTCCTAGCTCAGCCACCGGGGAAACACCGTTCAAGCTCTCTCACGGGTCGGAAGCTCTCATTCCAGTAGAGTTTGAAGTCAGAAGCCCAAGGGTGGTAGCCGCGGAAGACGGAAACGAAGAATGGCGATTGGAAAAATGAGGAAGCCCAGAAGCTGTCCCTCGACTACATAGAAGAACTACGGGACTTGGCCTCAGCTAGGCAAGAAGAGATCAAGCGCCGAATGGCAAGACATTTTGACAAAAATGTCCGCCTCAAGCACTTCCAAGCAGGTGACCTGGTCCTAAAGAAAGTGGACGCGGCAGGGAGATCAGCAGCCGTCGGGAAGCTCAACCCAAACTGGGAAGGACCCTTCATCATCCAGGAAGCTCTCCTGACCGGAGGGTACCGCTTGCAGAACCAGGAAGGCGAGCTGTTAGGAAGCACTTGGAGCGGCGATGACCTGAAAAGGTTTTATCCCTAAGGGGAATGTACATGCCCTCCTTCTTTTGTAAATTCAGTTACAAAATAAATAAAAATTGGCGTCTCTCTGAAATATGGGATGAGGCAGTCCTTCCTATCTCGGAAGAGTCTTTTAAGGAAGAAGGCCAGTATAGTTGGTCTCCACGCTAGGTTGGGAAATGTGCCTCCGACTTAACCCTCGTAAGAACTCAGAACGGATGATGGGACAGTGCCTCGGGTGTGCGTTCCCTTAAGTCCAAACCTCTGCAATGACGGCCGAGATCAGCTCCCCCTTGTACGTTGGCCGAGGTTCCCACCGACCACATTTCTCGTCCGACTGAAGAGCTTACCAGGAGAAAAGTCTGGACGCCGACCTCCCGATTCTGCGAAGAGATGATCGATCTAACTGAGCTCAGGGGACCCTTGAATAAATGTGTTGTGTACCCTCGAGAGCTTATAACTCGCAGCAAAGCATTTCGTTTCCAATCATTTCCTCCAATTATGTGAGTAAGTGTGCTTAAGTGTGCTTAACTCCCCTTTAAAATTGTTGAGTAGCAGGAAACAGGTTCGGTCAGCATTCATCATCCAAGTGGGACGGAGACCTTGGGACGGAGTATCCCCTTGGATCTCCCCGACTGTCATTCCCCACCGGACGATCTGCTTGACAATGTCTGGCACCACCAGTCGGGAAACGAGCCTCCGACTTAACCCTCGTAAAAGCTCAGAACGGATGATCGGACAGTGCCTCGGTCACGCAACCCTTTAAGACCAAGCCTCTGCATTGACGGTCGAGATCAACTCCCCCCTTTGAACGTTGGCCACGGTTCCTACCGACTGCGCTTCTCATCCGACTGGAGCAATTATCAGGAGGAAGTCTGGACGCCGATATCCCAACTTGGAGGAAGAGGTGACCGATTCGACCGACCGAAGGACGAAGGCATTCAAACCTCCAAGTAGGATGAGGACCTCGGGATGCTGTGATCCCTTGGACGGTGCTCCATCGGAACCTCCCCGACAGTCATTCCCTACTGAGTCGACCTCTTCAACAGCATTAACATGGAGGTACAAAATGAGGTTCTACAAAAGCATATCTCAAGGATCATTCTTCATATGCAGGGGCGAGTATGAAGATGCGAGTATGAAGATGCGAGTATGAAGATGCGAGTATGATGGTGCGAGTATGTATGGCCGAGCATATACCCAGCGAGTAAGGTATGATCGTCGTCCGTAGCATCCCATCTCGCCTATGCTTAGTCGCCTAGCGAGCACTCAACCTCATCTCGAGCCTAAGAACCTACTCGGCATGATCACAAAAAAGAAGAAAAACAAAAAGCAACTACAGAAGGCGAGCAAACAATTGTATTCATTTACTTTCATAAAGTACATATACAAAAATTGCAATACAGATTTGCAAAAAGGAGCCAGGCGACTATGCATCATCATCGCCACCATCCTCGCCGTCAGGATCGACATCTTCGCCATCATCACCCTCGTCCTCAGAATCGTCATCTTCGGAATCGGTGGATGAGGATGGAAGATCTCGCATGGGGGAATTGGACTCTTCGGCGAGTAGTGCTGGGATGATGTCCATGACAGTCAGGTTCATTGCCTCCGGCTTCAAAAGGCCATCGGCCTTCAGACTGCTTAGGACCACCTTCTCGGTTGCTCGCGCGATCTCCCGGCGAATATGCGCCATATCGTCGCCGACTATTCGGATCTGCTTGCCAACCCTAGAGGGGCCCGCCGACGAAGGCTGTTGCTCGGCAGGCCGAGTTTCCAACTCGGCGATTCGCACTTGAGCGGCCTCCAAGGTTTGCCGAGTATCCTCCAGCTCCTTCTCCATTTCCAGCTTGGTGGCCTGTACAGATGAAGACAGCGGTTAGCAAACATCCATCGGCATAAAAAGCGACTATCTCAGAGATCGGAAAGGCAACGAGCGAGTACCTCCTGGTCTTTCCACTTGGCGGCCTCCAGCCCCATGGTGATGAGCTTCTTGCTCTGAACCTTGATCACCTGCTCATATTCAAGCAGTTTCCTCGTCGTCGCATGCCCAAGCTCGGCAGCTCGAAGGTTAGCTCGCAAGCTCTGATGGGCGAGATATTCGGCCGAGACGTCTTGCAAGGATTCGGCGTCCGCGCGACCATAAAGGGCGAACGTCACGTCGAACGCCTCGTCCGCATCCTCCCAATCCTCCGACCAGGCGGGGAGGTTGGTGCTCAAAGTCACTTCATGGGCTCGCTCAGCCCAGGACACCAGAGGGAGACCATAGGCATCCTCGCTGCCCACACCTTCGCCAAAAAGCGGATGGCCGCTGGGCTGCCAGCCTCAGAAGGATTTGCCCTCGCTTTCAGGTCCCTCTTGGCGACCTCCTTCTTCCTCACAGTCTCGGCGGCCTTCCCCTTGACCTTCCTCTTCTTCGAGGACCCAGCATCGTCGCCAGCGACCTCCTGATCATCGCCGTCGGGCGACAGATCGACTGGAGCAGAAGCTCCCGCCTTTGGCACCAAGGGAAGAAGCTTGCTCGGTAAGGAGCGAGTAGCTGCACCCAGACGAAGAGAAGAGTGTTAGACACCGACTGAGGACAAGTGGCGAGTATCACTAAGTACTCGCTTAGAAGAATACCTTCACCCGGGAACACCTCGGCGAGCTCATCTACTCGCCTCCTCCAGAGGACGACATCTAGTCGGCGACCTCGGAAACTGTCGAGTAGCTTCTCCCAGCTCTCCTCCAGATAAGGGGCAGCGAAGGCGTTCTCTGCCGGCTGGAAGGACGAAGTCGGCACGACGCCAAAGTCGCCCTTGATGATGACTATTCGCTCGGTCCAGCGATGGTTCTTGTTCGCCGTGCCAACCAGCGTGCAGACGTGGCAGCACAAGAAGACGACGCCTTTGCCAGTGGCGCCGAAGTGGAATACTCGCCGGAAGACGGAGAGATCAAAGGCGATCTTCTGGTCGCGCAGGTAGCAGAGGAACCCCACGATCATCGCCACTCCGTTTGGGTTGATTTGCGCCGGGACTATCCCGTGATAGCGGAGTATCTGGCAAACCTCCGACCACAAGGGTAGTCGCAGGCCGACTTCAAAGTGGCGGATGGGGAAGACCCACTCGGTCGCCGAGAAGGAGTTCAGGCGTTCATCCTCGCGAGGAAGCCTGACGACAAACTCCGGCGACAAATATTTGGCCAGGAACTCCTTCAGGTCACTCGGTCGAGTAATCGGCTTCTTAAAAGAAGTCGCCTCGAAGTTTTTCGCATGACTCGCACGGCGAATAGCTGCCTCGTCAGCCATTCCGGAAGAAGGGGATTGAAGAAACGAGTATCAAAGACGCGAGGAGAGGATCAATCGGAAGATACTCGCTGGAAAGGGAAGATCGCAAAAAGCGTATTAAATACGTACCCACCCCCCTATTTATAGTACTCGACGAGACTTGGCTTGCCGCGTACGCCGCCGCGAGCACGAATCAGGGTGGCGAGTGCCGAGGAAAGTCGCAAAGACAAAGGGTGAACGTCAAATCACTAGTATCGAACGAGCGAGTACCTGCATCAGATCACTAGGATGCCAGCAAACATCAGCGCGACATTCAACCAATACTCGCAGAAACAAAAAAAAAAAACAAAAAAAAATCAAGACATCACAGCACAAAGGGAAGGCAAGGCAACAAGGGCGAAAATCATACTCGCCAAATATCAATTTACTTAAATGAAATCAAATAGTTCAGCATTACAAGCAGTTGCCAGAAGGCTACAAGCAACTATAAAGAAAAAGGAGTCAGGATCGTAGGGGTTCGGCTGAGCATCGGGAAGTTGTGGTTGTCGCCCAACCCAACCCAAACCACGAGCTCGCTTGAAATGCTCGAAGGCCACGGACATCGCATCCTCGCCTTGTCGCAGCTGCTCCTCCATCCTCGCCAGGCGACCTACGGAGCCCATGCTCGCACACATCCCCACCAGCTCGTCATGATGCAGCTGCTGGCGATGATCCATCCTACCAACCCGGCGCTCCAGATCGCCGACAGTCTGAAGGCGAGATTCTACACTAGCCAGGCGAGTATCTAACTCTTCCAGCCGTGATACTCGCACCTCCAGCTCGGTCAGACGACGTTGGGAGTCAGCAGCCGCCAGGAGCTCCACTCGCGCTTCCACCGCGGTCAGGCGCCGATGAGACTCGTTGATCGCCAGACGCTCCAACTTCGCCTCCAAGTCCAGGATGGCGCGAGTAGCCCTCTCCTGATACTCGCGAGAAGGAAGCCCGACGACGTCAACCAGAGCCCCAATAGGGGTGTGAGCGCGAGCTATGGAAAAAGACATAAAAGCGAAACCTTAGTGGCGAGTAGTGGGAAGACCCTTCTTTGAAGATATTCGGAAGAATAGCGACTCCATTTACCAGGCCGATGAGTGATACGCCCGTGAAAGGTGTATATAAATACGCAAGTGCACGTGCCGTACAAGTAATAAAATGATGAGAAAGTGATCGTTCCCACGAGGAAGTGCTTAACTTAGCGCTCACAAATATTAATTCTGTCTTTTCTCTAAATTCAAGCAAGTAATAATGATTGATAGAAAAACTTAAATAGTGCAAAAGAAAATAACTACAATTCAAAAGAAAACAACTACAATTCTAGTTACGGTTACTTAAATTACTTTTACATCACTTGGAAAGATAGTCTCGCATGTGATTTTCCCTTGTTATGATGACAACGAACAAAAGTGATAATTTATGAAGTATTAATGATTCTCTTGCAACGATTCTAAAATGGATAATTTTATCTCTCGATCTCCATTATCCGTTTATTCCAAAATCCTCTAGTCGTCTCCAACTTAGATGAGATTAAAATAACATGAAATGCTAGAATCACGGTTGCTAATTCAAAAGGAGATCTCTCTCTCTCTCTCTTGGAATTATATTAAGATTTATGATACACTTTCAACGCTCCTCTCTCGAATCTCGCGATGAAGTATAAATACGGAAGTTTGGTTAAAAACTACACGACTCCTCTCTCGAATATCGCCGTGCAAAACAAACGTTCATCTAGCCCGACTCATCTCTCGAATTTTTGCCAAACACTTTAAAGATGAAACTTAAACCAAAATCCCAAGAATAGATCATAAATTTAATAAAGATTAACATCAACACAATCACAAATTATAAATGAAAATCAAGTCATCATCATAACTAAGGTACTCCACACATGCAAGACTTAGGAATTTAGTTCATGAAGGAAGAGAGAAACCACAAATCAAAGTAGATCTTACAAGACATGATCCAGGAAATTAAAACGATGTAGAAGAGTTTTTCCCTTTCTCCAAGCCCTAGCCGAAAACCTTCAAGAGGAAGAAGAAGACCTCCAAAGTTCTCTCCCTCTATTCCCACGTTTCTCCTCTGAATATTCGCCCCCCTCTCCTTTAATTTCGTGCTCATAACTCCCTTTCCAAAACTGAAGGGATGCCTCCTTTGGAATTTCAAATAGGCGCCACTTTTAAAATTCAAAATCTGAATTTCGCCGCCACGTTGCAACCTGTTAATTTTAGGCGTTGCAACCTATTTTCTGCATCAGCAATAAATGATCCATTGCTTCCCCAACTTGAAACCTTTGACCAATCTTTGATAGAAAACCATGGAAAATGACCGTAATTAGTCCAATATTGATTAATAAGATATTTAAACATATTTAGTATAATTGGGGATTATTTTTTTTCTTTTTAATGAAAATTAGAATAAAATAAGTAGGGAAATAACTTCCTTTTGAGAAGTTATCACACCCCCACACTTAGTCAGTTGCTAGTCCCTAGCAAAAAAATAATAAATTCAAAACTTGAATAAAGAACTGATGAAATTGTGCAAACTCAGATAATCACACATCCATAACAACAAATTAACTAAGGCATGTTAATGAAATCCGCTTTACTCAACTGATAAGCCAATAAATCAACACGAATTCAATCATTCACAAATCCATTAGCTCGAATGAAAGGTAAAGCTCAAATAAAGTCATAAGTGTTGTGTGTGCTTTTCCTTAAAATTAGTTACTCCTAAACATCTTTTAACAATGGATCTCCGCAACATAGGGAAGGATAAGAATAGCTAAATTATTGATTGAGCCTACACAAAAATCAGTAGTTCAAATGAGAGTAGAATCGACTTGGTTACGCGTTCAGGGATGATGTTGATAGCAGAAAGGCATTCCCTTAGTTTGTAATCTTAATAATTCACCAAATCATGGGGTTTATTGACATTTTCACTCTTTTTTTTAATATTCATAGTAGGGATCATTCCAAGTATAAGTGTACATACCCAGGCCACATAATCACTATGATGCATTTTTTTTATAATTTATAAGTTGCTAGCATAGTAGGGATCATTCCAGGTATGTATACATATACTTAGGCCCATATCACTATGAATCTCAATCATTTTTTTTTAATTAAACACCCATAAAATGGCTAATATACTAAGACGTAACTAATAAGAATATTGGGAAGGTAAGCGTGGAATAATACGTATCAACATGAAAAGAGTTCAAGTACAAAGATTGTAGTGGAGGGTCAAAATGGTTTAACTACATAAACCCAAGCTTCAGCCAACATCGCTAACTCAGTTCTTACTCACCCATTCCCATAATATTTTAGAAAGCCATATCAAAAGCTAGGTTTTGAAGTAAAATCTTTCAAGGAAAATTGTGCTTAAATCAGACTTAAGAGCGCTTTACCAAAAAAAATTCTCACTAATTTCAAATTCTGTGACTGAAATCGTTTGATTAACCGGCCATACCACTCGATTATCATTGGATAACAAGAATGTCTTATAGGTTAAATTGCAAAAACAAAGACGGAGTTATTGAGTTCGCATATATAAATAAATAAGTCCTTATCCAAGCAGTAGGGGTTGCACTCTAACCACCCCCACACTTAAACATTGCTAGTCCCTAGTAATGAACTCAGTGAAGAATAAAAGAGGAAATAATTAACAATTTTACGATGAAAGAAATAGGAATAATGTAAAACAAATACTCCCCTCATATTTTTCTGCATGTTGCATAGCCACCTTCCAAAGAATTCATAGTCCATGAGTGCTTCGGTCGAATCACAACTCAGTAGTTCAGAGGATCTGCAAATAACATCACAAAACCAAACACAAGCATAACCCTGATAAAGTAGCTTTTAATTTAAAGATTCTAATGTTAGCAATGGATCTTGGATGGAACCATATCTTAGCAAAACCTTTCAAGTAACTAAAGTAATGAAATGCAAGGTAATGGGATATAAAATTAAAATATGCAAACATCACAGCACTAACTTCACAGAAATATTATCCAAAACTAAGAAGGCAAAAGAAGGCATAATATTGCCCAAAAAGCATTCACAAATGAAGCAAAATATCCAAAAATATGAAACTGGACAGCTCCCGGCTACTCGCTTTCATCTTCGTCCATCTCTTCCTCATCCTCATCGGGTTCGTCGTCCTCGTCCTCGTCATCAGCATCATCATTCTCATCAGCATCATCACTGTCATCTTCATCATAGGCAGTATCCAACCTTTCCCGACCTTTAGTCATCAGATATCCTCTCTTGTCAAAATTATTGCAGTAAGGATAACTTGGTATCGGCATCGAGAGTTTCGCCTTGTACATGAGCTGAGCAAGTACATTACACACGTAGTCCTGTCGGGCATCAAAATAACAATGCTCAAGGCGTTGGTACGTCTTCATGTACTCTGTATCCTGCAAACATAGCATGCTAGCCTGAGCTGGGTTTCCTTCATTTAGAGTAATTGTCTCTGGAGATCCGGGAGGTGGCCTTGTGTATTGCCCTCGGAGAACTGATTGCATTCTTTCATTTGTCTTCTTCGGGGACTCCTCCGCAACCTTGATATTCTTCTCTATCACCGTCACCGTGATATGATGACCTACCTGTGTAACTGTGTCTCCTCTCCTAATCTCCACACCAGCATTCTTGCAAAGCTCAGTAATCAAAGTGGGGGAACCAAAGGTGTTTTGCTTTTTCTTCTCCTACTTTCTTCCGAATGCTACTATGTACTAAATGGCCAACATTAAATTTAATGCCCTTTAGGATACCATAGATGAGGGCAATACGCTCGAAAGATACAACGTTTGCGTGCCTTGTTGGCACGATACCTGCATTAATAAATAGTAGCCATACTTTTGCCTCTCGAGATAAACACTGAGACCTCAATGCTTTTTTTGATTTTAAAACCCAATCCGGCTTCGTACCACCACAAACTACTGCAGCAATGTCTTCCAATGGGGACGTGGTCAGTAATACATCATAAGGAGTAATCTCATTGTCTTCCAACTCGAACATTTCATTTATTGCCTTTGGGGAATAGTTGATCATGCGGCCACGAACTAAAACGTTGTCCCCTTCAGAGAACCTAGCGTTAGCATAGAACTCGTAAACCCACTGATACACTGCCTCAACTCGCGGGTGGCATAACATCTCCCAACCTAACTGATGAATTAGGTCCTCATAAGCTATTCTCCAACCTCTGAACTCCATTTTGAAACCTCGGTCATGTATAAACGGTATTGATTGTAGGGCATCACAAAGCTTATGTGCCTCATCATTTACAAACCGGACATCGCCCTTGTGAGCACACTCTTTCCCCCTTCCTCGTTTCCCTTTTCCTTTTGACGACATTTCTTCACCCATAAGAGAAGAACGAAAAGAAACTCAAGCCCTAATGGAATTGCAAACTCCATAGCCAAAACATAGCAAAATAGAAACGATACAAGAAAAAAAATCGGTGCTCCATTCGTTACCTTATGGATCGCGTTGAGACTTGGAAATCGCTGTCGATATGCGTAAGATGGGGAACTAATGCATCCCTACAAGTCGGTGGAGGAAGATGATGCAGGGACGCCGATGATCGTCGCTCGCGAAGATGCTCCTCGACTGCGCCGTGCTCGCTTCCGCCAAAACCCCTCCAGTTCGCGTGCCCTAAATGCATAATCGGGGCTGGGGTTTTATTTGAATGAGGCATTTGGTGGTTTAGGTCGGCCGGTTTAAGTAAAATAAGATTAAGCGACCGGTTCACATGAACCGGCGCCCGCCGTTTCGTTTGTCAATGCTCCCACCGAGGCTAGCCGGTTGCAACGCGAGATTTCCTTGCGTTGCAACGCGGAAACAATTCTGTAGGAAATTAACACTACCACCGAGCCTAGCACGTTGTAACGCGCGAAAATTTGTGCGTTGCGACGCGGAATCCAAAACTGCCAGAAATTACACTACCACCGAGGCTAGCAAGTTGTAACGCGCGAAATTTTTGCGTTGCAGCCTAATTTCTGGAAAATTTCTTTTTTAAATTATTTAATACCAAGATTACTTTGCAATCTCTTCCATCACCTATTTTCCTCCTATTGATAAAAACAAACATAAAACAAACAAAACAAACTAAGAACGATAAAAAAATAACAGAGATGGTGGGTTGCCTTCCACCTAGCGCCTCGTTTAGAACGTCCCGGCCGGACGCTTTCCCTATTTCATTTTCAACTGAAAGTTAACACCATCGCCTCGCGCTGGTCACTACCTTCATAATATTCCTTCAACCTCTGTCCATTTACTTTAAACTTTGATCCGTCTCTCTCATTACAAATCGTTATTACTCCAAACGGATGTACCTCCTCCACCCGAAAAGGTCCAGACCATCGTGACTTCAACTTTCCCGGGAATAATCTCAGTCGTGAGTTATACAAGAGGACGAGCTGCCCTTTTTTGAACTCCTTTCTTCGCAACCTCAAATCATGCCATTTCTTCGTCCTTTCCTTGTACAACCTAGCATTTTCATACGCGTTAGATCTGATTTCTTCCAATTCGTTCAAATGAAAAAGTCTGTTCTTGCCCGCTTCTTGGAGATCGAAATTCAACCTTTTTATTGCCCAATATGCTTTGTGCTCCAATTCGACGGGAAGATGGCAAGATTTGTCATAGATCATTTTATATGGGGTTAGGCCTATCGAGGTTTTAAATGCCGTCCTATAAGCCCATAATGCCTCGTTTAGTTTTTGTGACCAATCCTTACGAGTTGTGCTTACCGTTTTTTTTAGGATTGATTTTATCTCTCTATTAGAAACTTCAGCCAAACCATTTGTTTGAGGATGGTACGCAAGGGCGACTTTGTGAGTGACTCCATATTTTCGAAGGAGCGATTTAAATTGAGTATTACAAAAGTGTGCTCCACCGTCACTTATTATGGCTCTGGGTGTACCAAATCTAGAAAAAATATTAGCCTTAAGAAATTTTAGTACAACCTTAGCATCATTCTTCGGTGTGGCTATAGCTTCTATCCACTTCGAGACGTAATCCACAGCTAAAAGTATATAAAGATTTCCATTTGAGTTTACAAATGGGTCCTTGAAATCTATTCCACACACATCGAAAATCTCCACCTCTAGAATATTAGTCATTGACATGCTATCCCCTCGATTGATGTTTCCCGTTCTTTGACATCTATCACAACATTTTGCGAACCTATGAGCATCCTTAAATAGTGATGGCCAATAGAAACCAGCCTCTAAGACTTTTATTGCCGTTCTCTCTCCCATAAAGTGTCCACCATAAGGTGAAGCATGACATTTTGCTAGGATACCTTGTACTTCTACCTCCGGGATGCATCTGCGGATCACTTGGTCAGCACAAATCTTAAATAGATACGGATCATCCCATATGTAAGATTTCACCTGGTGGAGAAACCTTTTTCTTCGTTGATAGTCCATGTCTGGGGGAAATACATTGCTCACTATGTAGTTCACAATGTCTGCATACCATGGCATACTCGCCTCAGATATTGCCAGCAACCTCTCATCAGGAAAATTCTCTCTAATCTCTATGTCCACATCTCTCTCACACTCATACTCCAGACGTGATAGGTGGTCTGCTACCGGATTCTCCGCTCCCTTACGATCTTTAATCTCTAAGTCGAACTCTTGCAAGAGGAGAACCCACCTAATCAGTCTAGGTTTCGCGTCCTTTTTCTCCACTAAAAATCGAATTGCTGCATGGTCCGTATAAACAATCACCTTAGAAGCTACCAAGTAGGATCGAAATTTGTCAAAAGCGAATACGACTGCTAATAACTCCTTCTCGGTAGTTGTGTAGTTTACTTGTGCATCAATCAACGTCTTGCTAGCATAGTAGATTGTGTGAAAGACTTTGTCACGCACTTGTCCTAAAACCGCGCCCACAGCAAAGTTGCTAGCATCGCACATAATGGTGAATGGTAAAGACCAATCGGGTGAAATAATAATGGGTGAAGAAATCAGACTTTGCTTCAAAGAATGAAAGGCGGCCAGACATTCCTCATCAAAGTTAAAATGTGAATCTTTTTCTAATAAATGACTTAGTGGCTTAGAGATTTTAGAAAAATCCTTAATGAAACGACGGTAGAAGCCGACGTGTCCTAAAAAACTTCGCACTCCCTTAACATTAGTTGGTGGGGGCAATTTCTCTATAACCTCTGTCTTTGCACGATCTACTTCCAATCCCTTCTTTGACACCTTGTGTCCTAAAAAAATTCCTTCTTTGACCATAAAGTGACACTTTTCCCAATTTAGGATCAAATTGGTTTGAATGCACTTATCCAAAGCTTTCTTCAACACTTTCAGACATTCATCAAATGATCTCCCAAATACTGAAAAATCATCCATAAAGATCTCGATCCCCTCATCAATCAGATCAGTAAAAATAGCGATCATGCAGCGTTGTAATGTGTCAGGAGCGTTACACAATCCAAAGGGCATTTTCCTAAATGCAAATGTCTCAAAAGGACAGGTGAAGGTAGTCTTCTCCTGATCCTCGGGAGCTACCATGATTTGATTATACCCCGAGTAACCATCTAAGAAATAGAAATACTCATTTCCTGCTAACCTATCAAGAACCTGATCAAGGAATGGAAGTGGGAAATGATCTTTCCTAGTCGCTTTATTCAACTTTCGATAATCCATACAAATTCGCCATCCAGTTACCGTTCTAGTGGGGATCAACTCGTTGCTCTCATTCTTAACTACCGTAATGCCCCCTTCTTTGGCACACATTGAACAGGACTTACCCACCGGCTGTCGGAGATAGGATAAATAATACCCGCATCCAACCATTTGATTATCTCCTTCTTGACCACTTCTTTCATTGGTGGGCTAAGTCTTCGTCGGTGTTCAACTGACTCTTTTGCTTCTTCTTCCAAAAGAATTTTGTGCATACAAATTGAGGGACTTATCCCTCTAATATCTGCAATGGTCCACCCCATTGCTCCTTTATACTCACGGAGAACCTCAAGCAATTTCTCTTCATTTTCCTTAACTAAAGATGCATCAATAATAACCGGTAGTGTGTTATCCTTACCTAGAAAAACATACTTTAAGTTTTCGGGTAGCGGTTTCAATTCAAGTGTAGGCGGCTCTAAGATAGAAGGCTTCATGACCTTAGACTCACTTGGTCTACTTATTAACTCAAACATATTAGCATTTAGTATATGATCATAAATACTTAAAGCTTCTATAGTTTCCGTTAAGTCTGGGTCCTCTTCTATTTCTTCATTTGTTAACACACTCAGGATTTTACGCTCTCAATCATTCTCATCATACATCATACGTGTAGGTGCATTCACTTCCTCAATAGAAAAACACTCCTCCTTATCATCCGGAAATTTCATAGCCTTGAGGATGTTGAATGTTACATTCTCATCATTAACTCTCATCGTAAGCTCACCCTTCTGGACGTCAATGAGTGTTCGTCCGGTGGCCAAGAATGGTCTACCAAGAATGATGGGGACATCCTTGTCCTCATCCATATCAAGTACCACAAAATCGGCGGGGAAAATGAATTTATCCACCTTAACTAATACGTCCTCTACAATTCCCTTGGGAAATGCTAGAGACCTATCAGCCAACTGTAGAGTCAGAGATGTAGGTGTGATCTCCCCTAAACCAAACTTCTTATAGATGGATAATGGCATCAGATTAATGCTTGCCCCAAGGTCACATAGAGCTCTCCCAACAAAGTTTAAACCGATAGAACAAGGAATTGTAAAACTACCGGGGTCCTTAAGTTTGGGTGGCAACTTCTTCTGCAATATAGCACTACACTCCTCAGTCAACGCCACTATCTGTTTATCAACAAACTTTCTTTTCTTTGCCAAGATATCCTTCATAAACTTGGCATAACTTGGCATTTGCTCAAGAGCCTCAGCAAATGGGATATTTATAGTTAACTTTTTGAAAATCTCCATAAACTTTTGGAATTGTGTGTCGAGTTTGGATTTAACAAGTCTAGCCGGAAATGGGGGTGGTGGATAAACTACTTCTTTCTTTTGATTTAGTTTCTCTTTTTGTTTATCTCCCACCTCATTTTTCTCAACCAACTCGTCCTTCTCTAATATGCTCGACTCACTTGGCTTCTTACTCGTCTCTTCTTCCCTAACTTTCTCAAGCAACCCCTCCGCACTTAGGATCTCTACACCACTCCTTAGTGCAATAGCCTTGCAATGGTTATTATGATTATCTTTTGTTGGATTGGGTGTGGTATCAGAAGGTAGAGTTCCAATGGGCCTTTGACTTAATGAATTTGCAAGTTGACCCATAGTAGTTTCTAGTGATCTTAACGTTGATTCTATTCCTACCATTTTTGAGCCATACTTTTGAAACATGCCTAAGATAAACTCATCAGTCACCTTCATTTGGTTTACTTGTTGGGGTTGAGAGTTGTTATTGATAGGTAGTTGATTCATATTTTGATTAAAACCTTGTGGTTGACTCATCCCTTGATTATTCTTCCAGGAAAAATTTGGATGATTTCGCCACTCGGGGTGATAATGATTGGCAAATCCTGGCGGAATTTGTCTTGGTTGCCCTCCCACATAATTGGCTTCTTCAGTTATTTGATTTAGTTGTTCAACTGTGAGCGGGGCACTAGTTGTAGGGGTTGAGAGTGAATCTAATCTTTTGTTAATTAAATTGAACTGTGACGCCATCTGAGCGGCCAAAGAAGTGATTTGGTCCACCTGATTTGGCTCCATCGACTAAAATCATGGTTGCAGTTTGCAGCCTATTGTAAAATGTGGACACTTGCTGGTGCTGGTGCAACCCATGATGAGGATATTTTCTCAACAACTCTTTAAAACGCTCCCATGCGTCGTAAAGAGTTTCCCCGTTACCTTGTAAAAATATTGTAATATCTCTTTTCAGTTTTGCAGTCTTAGAGGGTGGAAAATATTTGTTCAGGAACCTATCGACTAGTTCATCCCATGTGGTGATACACTCATGTGGTAACGAGTCCAACCAATCCTTAGCTCTACACTCTAAGGAGAACGGAAATGCTCTCAACAGGATTGCATCTTCCGATGCTCCATTGAACTTAAACATATCGCAAATTGCTAAGAAGGTTCGTAAGTGGGAATTTGCATCTTCATGTCCTAAACCCCCAAACTTATTGTTTTGCACTTGTTGCATAATTAGTGGGTCCATTTTAAAATTGTTAGCAGCAATTGCTGGTCGAGCAATGCTGAAGTGCAACCCTCCCCTTAGAGGTATGTTATACTCGTGACAAGTCATACGTGGTGGTGCTGGCGGTTGGGCATTTTGATCCACCTGACCATCATTATTATTAGCATTATTTGGTGGAGGGATATCCATCGCAGGATGAATAATATTGACAGCTCTAAAGTCTCTCCTGTTTTGTCTACAAGCACGCTCAATTTCAGAATTCAACGGCAATAATTCTACTTGCCTATACCTGGACATACACCAAACAATACTCAAATATTCAAGTAAACTAAAACGAACAAACAAATGAGTGATCTCTAAGTACTAAGGTTTCACAAATATTGCGAGAAATAAAACACTAAATTAGCGCGCCTCCCCGGCAACGGCGCCAAAAACTTGATACGCCCGTGAAAGGTGTATATAAATACGCAAGTGCACGTGCCGTACAAGTAATAAAATGATGAGAAAGTGATCGTTCCCACGAGGAAGTGCTTAACTTAGCGCTCACAAATATTAATTCTGCCTTTTCTCTAAATTCAAGCAAGTAATAATGATTGATAGAAAAACTTAAATAGTGCAAAAGAAAACAACTACAATTCAAAAGAAAACAACTACAATTCTAGTTACGGTTACTTAAATTACTTTTACTTCACTTGGAAAGATAGTCTCGCATGTGATTTTCCCTTGTTATGATGACAACGAACAAAAGTGATAATTTATGAAGTATTAATGATTCTCTTGCAACGATTCTAAAATGGATAACTTTATCTCTCGATCTCCATTATCCGTTTATTCCAAAATCCTCTAGTCGTCTCCAACTTAGATGAGATTAAAATAACATGAAGTGCTAGAATCACGGTTGCTAATTCAAGATGAGATCTCTCTCTCTCTTGGAATTATATTAAGATTTATGATACACTTTCAACGCTCCTCTCTCGAATCTCGCGATGAAGTATAAATACGGAAGTTTGGTTAAAAACTACACGACTCCTCTCTCGAATATCGCCGTGCAAAACAAACGTTCATCTAGCCCGACTCATCTCTCGAATTTTTGCCAAGCACTTTAAAGATGAAACTTAAACCAAAATCCCAAGAATAGATCATAAATTTAATAAAGATTAACATCAACACAATCACAAATTATAAATGAAAATCAAGTCATCATCATAACTAAGGTACTCCACACATGCAAGACTTAGGAATTTAGTTCATGAAGGAAGAGAGAAACCACAAATCAAAGTAGATCTTACAAGACATGATCCAGGAAATTAAAACGATGTAGAAGAGTTTTTCCCTTTCTCCAAGCCCTAGCCAAAAACCTTCAAGAGGAAGAAGAAGACCTCCAAAGTTCTCTCCCTCTATTCCCACGTTTCTCCTCTGAATATTCGCCCCCCTCTCCTTTAATTTCGTGCTCATAACTCCCTTTCCAAAACTGAAGGGATGCCTCCTTTGGAATTTCAAATAGGCGCCACTTTTAAATAAGCGCCACTCTATTTCGTGCTCATGCCTCCTTTGGAATTTCAAATAGGCGCCACTTTCCAAACCTTCAATGAGCATCATTCCGCAAGTCGCGGCTTGGACTCCGAGATGGTCGGCGAGGAGAGCCCCTTCCTCGATGCGGGGACGGACTGCGACGAGCGCCATCTCGCCGGTTGGAGTGCGATCCGCCGATGTGCTCCCTGCTGGAATGCACATCACCCCGACCGCGACCATCCACTGGTCGCCCTCCCCCTCTGGGAGCGAAGAAGCCAGAAGACCCGGCCACCCCGCCTCGGCGCGAGGACTCAGTCGGATGAGTGGTGGGTGCCGAGGAAGAAAGAAGGCGACGATCATCTTGCGTGTCGGCATGAGGCGGGAATGGAGGAGGTGGAGGAAGTTCGTCCGCGGGCCGTCGCGGGCTACTCGCCACCTCTGGTTGCTGCAAAGGTGGTGGCGGCGGAAGAGGGTTACTCGCTGAAGTAGCCCTCTGATTGCTCATTGGCCTCTTATCCACCGCCGTGCTATGAAGGGTCCGCACCGATCCACCCCGACGAGCTCCTCCCCCAGTCTTGGGCGGGATCATAGGCGATGATCGCAGAGGAGTGGCGCTTAAAGGCTCCTCCCGAGCATCGGCGAGAAGCGGATCTGCGAGATAGTATAGAAAACGTCAGAGACTAACCGACACTTGGGCGACTAAAAAAGTGGCGAGTAGGTAGCTCTCACTTTGCACAGGAGGAACTTCGGTTTGAACTTGTACCGAGATTCCAGCAGTACTCGGCTCAAGGGCAACATTCGGCGAAGGAGGATCGGGAGCAGGCGAGCCGCCTGACTGACCAAGACCCAAGTCGGCGAGTACCTGCTGGGTAGTGTCGACCTGAGAATCAGCGACATTCTCAGGAGCATCGGCAGTCTTCTTCTTCTTCTTGCTCTTCTTCTCCTTCTTCTTCTCCAGACGCTTCCTCTTCCTAGAAGCGAGGAAGTCCTCGAGCTCGGCGTCGCGAGCAGGCTTCCGCAATGGAGGTATCAGACTCGCAAGCTCGACCATGGCCGCAGCAGCTTCCTCGGCAATGCTACGCGACATCTTGAAGCGAGATCAAAAATGTCTTGCCATCAGAGACCCCTCCCCCTCTATATATAGAGCCAGGAGGGCAGAAGGGAGATGCCGACTATCAAATCGATACTCGCCAGAAAGACAGCTCGTCGAATCAGGGTTGGATTATTCTTTCCGAGCAACTACGTTACTCGCAAAGAGCGGGGATTGTGTACAACCCTCATTCTCCGAGGGTAGGACCCCCCCCCCCCCCCCCCCCCCCCAAGGCCACGTAGACAGAGGTCAAAGTCAAAGAGTCAACACAGTAGTCAACAGTTCGAGATACCAAGATAAAGTCGGCCAGCAGACTTAGTGGAGGAGTTCGTCAAGCATAGGGGCAGAAGAAAGCCTAGGCGAGTAGGGGTGCGCTCGTGCGAGTAGCCCGGATACTCGCCAAAGGTGGGCGACCATAGGTGATACTCGCCCATTTGCCAGGGGAGATCGCCTTAGTGTCGCTAGTCGCCGGGCAGGGGCTGAGCTATAACCCCCCCCCCCCCCCCCCCCCCCCTCTTTGGTTTTCCTATAAATAGGACCCCATGGGTACTTGGATTGGCACCTGGACTTGAGCTTTCGAAACCCTGCTCTTGCATTCTGGATCCTGTCGCACTTGTCCGCTACTCCCGGTACTAGTCAAGTCGGTGCCTTCCTTGTACCCTGCTCGGCCATTTTTGGTCTTGAAGGGGAAGTCTCTTCGGAGCTTCTGGGTACGTGGTGGGACCTCCTTGCCGCAGTGCCTGGGGTCTTGTTGGTTGTTCTTCTAGCTCCGTAGTAGTGGCCAGCCAGGTCATCTCGTTGGACTGCTGGGCGAGTAGCCTCCGGCTGCATCGGTCCGAATCTTGAGGTCAGGATTTTCCTGGCGTCAACAACGACAACGCTGTTTTGGTATAGTGACCATACGTACTCTGAATTAACTTTTGTCAGTTGCGTTAGACTCGTATAGTCAATACGAGTGCAACAAGACTCGTTTCATTTCAATTGGAGGTCATATGAGAAATATGACCATTTTAGGCCTTGTAGCCCGCCACTACGTAGTTTTTAAAATATCGAGCGAATAAACTCGGAATCAGTCACGGTCAATTTCAGTGGACTCCTACAGTCAAAACAAGGCCAACAAAGTTCGTTATAATCGACTTCGACGTCGAAAAGTCAAACTGCGGTCAAATCAAGCTTTGTAGCACGCTGAAAAGCGTGTGCACGCCCATAATAATTTAATACCCCAACATTGACCAGTCACCTGATGATTTGAACACACTTGGACTTTGACCGACATGAGGGACCCACCCTAGGGTTGACTTTTATCAAACCCTCAAAAATCTCTAATTTTGGAATCATTCTCCCAAAAAGGGCTTCTCCCCCCCTCCCTCACCAACATTTGGGCCCCACCCCACCATTCCTTGGGTCTCAAAGATCAGCAAAGACATTGTTTAATGGGCCTTGGCAAAAGCCCATCACCACCTTCCCTCCTCTTCCCCCAAACTCACCACCCCACTAAAGGAGTGACCACCCCTCCTAATACCATTAGGAGGGGCTGCCCACTACTCCAAAGGAGTGGCCAGCTGTCATGGACAGCTGGAGGGGGAGAAGTATCTCCCCCACTCCCCTCCATTAGTCCCACATCGGGGAGAAAGGAAGGGAGGCCCTCCTCCCTTCCTATAAAGGCAACCCCCATTAATTCCCCATCTACTGGCACACACCACCTCACCATAGCCCCCCTCCTTGGTCGGAGCTATCTCGCCGGAAAATCCCACCCGAGCCCTCACCACCCTCGCCACCCTCTCATGGCCCTCCTACCCAGAAGCTCCCAACGGCCCCAACATCAGGTGGAACCCTCCTCCTCCCCCTTCCCCACTCCCCCGACGTGTTGCATGCACTCCTCCGCCGGAGCGCCGCCAACACCACCCGAGCCAAGCTCCAGGCTCGGGTGGTGGCCATGCGGAGCGAGACCCACCCAACACCGGTAGTGGCGCTAGGGGGTAGCACCCCACCAGGTTACCCACCCACGACGATAGGAGGCGACAGTGTCGCCGGAAATCGCATCTCCAGCGGCACTCGTACGCCTCCTCCTACTTCTTTTTTACTCCTCCCGGCGACGGCCGACGACATCAAGCCGACGGGCCACCGCCGGAGGGAGGCACGACCCCCGGCGAGCTGGTCGAGGGCAGTAGGGTCGCCAACAGGGAGGGAGGGGCGGCGTGGCACCATCTGGGACGGCACATGTAGGTCGTGCCACCCGCTCCCTCGTTTTGGTAAAATCCGGCGGTGGCTGGCAGCGTCAGGCTGACGGACCACGGCCAGATGGTTCGCCGGCCCCCGACGAGTCCACCGGGGGCGGCACCGGCGGTGGGCGGGTGCTGGCCGGCGGTGGCAGAGGCCGCCACCCTCTGCACCGCCGGGGAGCAGCAACTGTCGTCCGATCTCCACGATGAGATCGGACGGCAGCGGGAATTTTAATTCCCGCTCGCCTCCACATCCACGCCCCCCGCAGCGGATCGGCTCCAGATCCGTTGTGGGGGAGAGAATGTCAGCGCGCGCGGTTAGCCAATCTCTGCGCTCGAATTCGGCTAACCGCACCCCAACCCCCTTCCTCTTGCTGATTTTTCTGAGGATATTATAGGCCTTTAGGGAAAAAGTTTTGAACATGAAAGTTATTACCTACAATGAGGGCTATCTACAATAATTTTTTGGATTTTCTAAAGAAATTTGCTATTATTAAAGATTTTTACAAGATTTGTTTGGACAAAACAAATGCCTTAAATGTCTTGGAAAATTTGAAAAAAAAATTAAACTCACAAAAGGGCCTATTGAGGGTACCGTAAATTTTTGGTATGTTTGTAAGCTAAATTAATATTTTTAGAAGCCTAAATAAGACTTCTTTGGGCAAAATAAGCCTCCTAAAAAGGTTGAATTTTTTTGGGAAAATTTATAAGCCCTTAATTGACTACCTAGAGTATGCTATCAAAATATGGGG
Organism: Dactylorhiza incarnata; assembly: GCA_033032865.1. Classification (NCBI taxonomy): domain Eukaryota; kingdom Viridiplantae; phylum Streptophyta; class Magnoliopsida; order Asparagales; family Orchidaceae; genus Dactylorhiza; species Dactylorhiza incarnata. Next base: position 829,237 of record JAWHQI010000512.1, read on the forward strand.
ACATTTGTAGGGAAACGGTGTAATCACAAACTTTCGAGTAAAACGATCGAGTTTTAAATTATCAAATTTTCTAAAAGTTGGGAGAAGAAATCGTAGCACGCAATCGCTTTATAATTATTGGAGGATATTACAAACTCGTACTGGTCTGGTTATTTTAACCCATTCCTTCACTTTCTTTTCAGTACTATTCCAGACTCGTACTGGTCCGATTATTTCAGCCATTTACTTCACTTTCTTTTCAATACTATTCGAGTCTCGTACTGGTCCGATTATTTCAGCTTTTTACTTCACTTTCTTTTCAGTACTATTCGAGTCTCGTACTGGTCTGGCTATCTCAGCTCTTTACTTCCGCCCTTCCATTTAGTGCCTTTACCGTTCAACATTTCATTTCTGCAGCTTATTCATAACACTATTTTACTGCGTTCAATAACGGTAATTTATCATATCTACAGTTCTAGCCCTGGTTCTGCTCTGACGAGCGGCCGTCTCTTTTTAATAGAGCCTTAGTTGGGGATAACCGTGAGTTGAGTACCTCCTCCAGGGTTAGCCCCAAATAATGTGCTCGTACGCCCATTCCGCCTCCCGACCAAAAAGTTGAGCAGCCGGTCGAATTAGAAAGGTCGTGGCAGACCCGAAATGCGTCTTTACTATTTAATTAACTGCTGTGAAATGCTTGCGGAAAAGTGGCGGGTCAGTCACGCTCGCAGACCATTTGTATCGGTGCGGGAGAGTTGACGACTCATGGCGACAGGGAGATGTGTACCGCGGGGGATCACCATTTCGTACATGTTGACTTGCCTCCGCTAGTTGGCCTAAATTTCAGAATTGTTGGATGTCGCTCACATCCAAGTAGTACACTGAGTTGTATGGTAGGGCCTGGGTGGTGCGGTACGATCACACTCAGAAGTGGCAGGACTGGTCACTGTCACCGACGGCCACATCGGTGAGGCTCACGGGGTTCGCCACCCTGCTGGAAGAGAAGCGGTCCAAACTGTGTCGGCACAGGGTTGTGTAAGCGGGTTTGAACACCTGTGGCGTGTTTGCCAATTGCGGTTACTAGTGTTAATATTGTTACTAGCCAAACTATTCTTTTAAATAACTGATGATATTATTATGGCTACCGGTTATTTATATGTTGCTAACCCTTATTGCTTCGACTATTTACTTATTGTTTGGGTACTTAAGCTCATCCCAGAATACGAATCCGGGGAGGAGATGTGTTTCCACTTAGCTCTGTGACTAACAGTTGTTTATATAACTATTCACGGGAGATGAGACAGCGCGAAACCCCCATACCGCATAACAGCATACCGGCTTTCGAGATTGCCAGATCGGATACACCGGCCTCACATCCCGTCTTCCGTGATGTAAGTCCTAGGGTATAGGACTATGTAAGGAATATATGAGTTGCAGTAGTTATCCTTATCCCACACAGTTGGCTACGACCTTTTGCTTATGTTTATACGTTTGCTTGTTAGTTTTCCTTATGATTGCTTACGCACTGTGATCTAATGTGATGTGTTGATTCTTTTTCCTGACAAGGTGACCACCCAGTGCTTGAGTGGGTTGGTCGTTGCCACCCGGGAAGCACTGGTTGGCCTTCTTGGGCAGTAAGACCCTCCTTTCCAGACCTGGGTTAGAGCTTCCGCTAGAATCCAACTCTGTGTTATGTTGCGTTTTAAAATAAAAGAAATGTGGTTTCATTCAGTAATGCATTCGTCTGTCCGTTTAATATGGTGTGAGGCCCCGACCGGACCTTCTGTTATATTATTCGAGACGGATGGGGGTGTTACAATTTGGTATCATAGGGAGGTTTCGATCCTCCGACATGTAGGGTCGGTATCATATTCTGGTCTCGTTTCCTTCTCCAAATTCGTGGTCGAATTCTTTTAAGGGGCGGTGAGCACTTATGTGCGTCGTCGTTATAACAAGAAAGAATCCATGAATGTCCACTTAGGAATGAAAATACACATGTTTGAGGAACCTACGTGTGCCTATGATTGTTATTTACAATACTATAAGTTGCTTAATTGTGTGTTTCATGAATATAGGTGACTAGAAGTGGTGCATGGCAGTCTGAACCCTAGCGCTCAGAGGAGAGTATTGCACCAGCTGAGGTGCCTACACCACCTCCTTCTGCTGAAACGGTTTGTTTGATTGCGGAAGTCGTCTTTGCAATGTTCAATGTGCAACTAGGAGGACTGAGACAGCCTCCTACTCCTATAGTGGGCCTGATGCTGGTTGGCATAGTTGAGCCCTTGGCGGCAGAGCAAGTGCCTGTAGAGCCCTTAGTGGCAAGGCGAGCAACAGAAAAGCAACTGAAGTATGTGATGAGTTTCAACCCTCCAGTGTTTGCGGGTATGGGAACCCCGACGCAAGCCGAGGATTGGCTCTCTTGGATTAAGAGAACCATGACGACAACAGAGATGGAAGAGTGACAGAAAGTCACCATAGCTACTTTCCTATTAGATGGAGAGGCGAGGCTATGGTGGGACGAGTTGAAGTCGCACCAATTCACGGGGAGACAACTTACTGATATCTCGATGGAAGAGTTCTCGAGGGTGTTTCTGGCTAAGTATCTCCCATTTGCACAGAGGATTGTTATGGAGAATCAGTTCCAGAGGCTGACTCAGGGTGAGAGTTGTGTTGATGACTACTTGCATGAGTTCACAAGATTGGGGCGGTATGCGGGCTCTACATTTGAGTACGAAGAGTGGAAGACCAACCAGTTCTATGAAGGTCTGCGCGATGATCTAAGGTTGCGTCTCTCGGGTCCGACGACGCAGGGTTTCCTTACCTTGGTCAATACCGCACGATCACCTGAGCCGGATATGAAGAAGGTCCAGAGTCAGAAGGACCTTTCAGTGAAAAAGCAAGAGTTCAAAGTGCCAAGCTCTTCGTAGTCCGGGTTTCGCAGCAGGTGGAGCAAAAAGGATAGGTCTTCTGGACCAGCTCCTTCTACTATTTCTGGAGCTACTACAGGGCAAGGTTTGCTTACGTGCTACAATTGAGGAATAGTGGGACACTATGCTCGAGACTGTTGGAGTCGTCCTACGAAGACAGATAAGAAGGCAGATGCGTCGTATGTTGAGAAAGAGAAAGCAACGGAGTCGGCTGCATCTCATTATACGCCAGTTCAACCCAGAGTGTACAATCTTGGCCAGCAGAAGGCCATTAAATAAAGTGACGTGGTGACAGGTATGAACTTTATACAGCTTTTGTAGTTTACCTACTATATACCTTGCGTACATTTGTTTGAATTTGTTGTGTATTAAACATTGTCCTAATTCTTAACTATCCGACGAGAGCGCTATTTGACACGGGAGCATCTCATTCGTTTCTATCTGAAGACTTCGTTCTGCAAATCAGAGTGCCTTCTTCCATGACAAAAGATAGATTGGATGTGCTCTTACCCATTGGGTTCTTAATGGGTACGAAGAGGAAGAGCCGCGTGAAGGTTCGTATTGGAGAACAAGACTTTGATTTGAAAGCCGCGCTGCTACTACTGCCGGAGCTCGACATCATTTTTGGTATGGATTGGATGACAAAGCAGAGCGTATGTATTGATTGCAAGTCAAAAGAAGTCTTGTTAGGCGGAGGGTGCGGAGGCAGAACTCATTTCACTGGTCTGCAGGGTACAAGCAAAACTTTGATGACCTCCCTCCAGGTAGTGAAAGTAACTCGGAAAGGCGCGAAGTTATTTTTTGCATTGGTAGAGGCTTCAGAGCGTAAGGCCAAACTGTGTGACGTGCCAATTGTAGCAGAATTTGCAGATGTCTTTCCGGATGAGCTCCCTGGGGCTTCTCCCCGGAGGGAAATCGACTTTTGCATTGATCTTGTGCCGGGTTCTAAACTCGCGTCACGCTCGCCCTATCATATGATACCAAAAGAGATGGTAGAGTTGAAAGTGCAATTGCAGGAACTGCTAGAGCAGGGATATATATGTCCGAGGTAGACACCGTGGAGTGCACCGGTCCTTTTCGTGAAGAAGAAGGACGGTAGTTTGCGCATGTGCATAGATTACAGAGAGCTGAACAAGTTGACGGAAAAGAACAAGTATTTGATTCCCCGCATTGACGATCTGTTTGATCAGTTGGTATGATCCACGGTGTATTCACAGCTGGATTTGAAGTCGGGATATTATCAGCTCAGGATACGGGAGTCTGACATTCCAAAGACTGCGTTCAACACACGTTACAAGCATTATGAGTTCACGGTGATGCCCTTTGGGCTCATGAATACGTCGTCTATCTTTATGGACCCGATGAATAGAGCTTTCCGGGAGTACCTAGATCTGTTTGTTATCATCTTCATCGACAATATTTTGGTGTACTCGTAGTCCGAGGAAGAGCATGTCGACCACCTTCGTACAATCTTGACAGCCCTAAGGGGGCATCAGTTATATGCCAAATTCTCCAAGTGCGAGTTCTGGATATCGTCTGTGACATTTCTGGGGCACACGTCAGTGGAGAGGGTATCGCGGTTGATCCGACGAAAGTTACAGCAATCCGAGAGTGGCCTGAGCTGAGGAGTGCAGCTGAGGTCCGGAACTTTTTGGGGCTTGCCGGTTACTACATGCGCTTTGTGGAGAACTTTTCACAGATTGCACTTCCCCTCACTATGTTGACTAGGAAGGATCAAAGGTTCGTCTGGACGCTAGAGTGTCGTCAAGCTAATGAGGAGCTAAAGAGACAACTGGTTTCCGCCCTGATTCTGTGTTCTCCTGGTGGGACTGAAGGTTACCAGGTGTACAGTGACACCTCAGGTAGTGGTATGGGCTGCGTTCTATGTCAGTTTGGAAAAGTTATTGCTTATGGTTCATGTCAGCTGAAGGTACATGTGAGAAACTACCCGGCTCACAATCTAGAATTGGCGGCCGTAGTGTTTGCTTTGAAGTTGTGGAGACATTATCTATATGGTGTTAAAATCGAAATTTTCACGGACCATAAGAGCTTGAAGTAACTGCTGGATCAGAAAGATCTGAATATGCGACAGAGGAGGTGGATGGAATTCTTGGGAGACTACACATTTGATGTACTTTATACCCATGGGAAGGGGAATATGGTGGCAAACGCTCTGAGTGGTCGGGCACCAGCGCAGGCAAGTTGGATTCTGACTCACGATGAGCATTTGGTACGTGAGTTGGAGGCTTTGGAAATCTCCTGTGTAGATCGAGGATCGTCTTCCACCGCCGTTCTGAGCTGGATGGAGGTGCAATACAACATTGGTGATCGTGTGAGACAGGCCCTGGAGTTTGATCTGAGTATGCAACGATATTTGGCGGAGTCCGCTGAGGGGCCGAACGCCGAGTTTCTCTTTGAGGATGGGTTACCACAGAAGAATGACAGACTTTGTGTTCCAAATTATAGGAAACTACGCGATGAATTGATGTGCGAGGCCCATTTCACCAAGTACTCGATTCATCCGGGGAGTACCAAAATGTATCAGGACATGAAAGCACTATTTTGGTGGCAAGGCATGAAGAAAGATATAGCTCTTTATGTGGCAAAGTGTCAAACGAGCGCGTTAGTGAAGACCGAGTGTCAACGACCAAGAGGATTCTTGAAGTCATTGCCGATTCCGGAATGAAAATTTGATGATATTTCCAAGGACTTTGTGCACGGGTTGCCAAAGTCGATGCAGAAGAATGACTCGATCTTGGTGATCGTTGATCGGTTGACTAAAGTTGCGCATTTTATTCCGAATCAGGAAAGTGATTCAGTGGAGAAGTTGACAAAGCTTTATGTGGAGAACATTGTTCGACTACATGGAGTCCCTCGTAGTATTGTTAGCGATCGCAATGGACGGTTCACGTCCGGTGATTGGAGACATGTTCATCGTTTGTTGGGCACGAAGCTCAAGTTTAGCACAACCTTCTATCCGCAAACGGATGGACAGACCGAGAGGACAAATCAGACGATGGAGGATATGCTTTGTATGTGCGTGTTGGATTTCAGATAGCGTTGGGAAGATCACCTTCATATGGTAGAGTTCACCTATGACAACAATAATCAGACGAGCATTCAGATGGCTTCGTTAGAAGCATTATATGGTAGGAGGTGTCGCACTCCCTTAGCATGGGCGGAAACTGGTGATACCAAGATGTTGAAATGCAAAGATGTTGTTGAGGCGAATGAGGCTCTATTTGGCGCAGCGTTTTCGTCCGGATCGTTTTCCCCAAACGCTAGGAAGTCAGCTTTTCTCGTTTGTTTTTCCGCCAAGTTTTCGAACTGCCGGCGTTTAGTTTATGGCTATTGTTCCGCGTCCCGAACCCCTGCCGCTGGCCTCCAGTTTGCCGCGTTTAAGCTTGCTGTGCATGTCTCCGTCCGGCTGTTCCGCGTCGATGCGTCGATATCCCTTGCAGGTGCTGCAGATGCCGCCGCCGGAAGTGGAGTTGAGACCGGTTACGCCTCCTCTTCCGCCTCCGGCAAGCCCACCGGCTCCGCCTCCTCTTCCGCGTCGATATCCCTTGCAGGTGCTGCGGATGCCGCCGGAGGTGGAGGAGTTGAGATCAGCTTCGCCTCCTCCGCCAAGCTCCAGCACCTCCTCCTACTCCTCCATCCGGAGGTCACCGCCGTCAAGTAATGGGTGGGACCAGAGATGGGCATCGGTCCGGGAGAAAGAGAGGAGGAGCAGTGCTTTCTGGTCTGGCAGGCATGGCAGAGGCAGGGCGGAGGCGGCAGGGAGGAGGCACAGTAGAGGCGGAGGAAAAATTAATAATACTGTTTATATACTATGTAAACAGTAGAATTTAATTAATAATATTAGAAAAAATATTATTATTTTTATATATGTATATATCAGAAAAAAGTAATTAAAAAATTTATATAATAAAAAATATTTTATAATAAAATTTATTTATAAAATGTGTTTTGCCAAATGATTCTCCGTTCTGAACAACTCTGCAAACACTAACTACCCAAACAGAACTCTATTTCCAGCAACCAGTTTCCAATAGCTCCATTTACAAACCTCCATTTACAACACCTGCTTTTACAACCGCAGCCGCTCTCCCAAATGAAGCCTGAGTCTATACGCACCATTCGAGAACGATTATTGACTGCCCAAGGTTGACAGGAGAACTATTACAACGCCAAACACCGGAACGTGGAGTTCACAGTTGGTGATTGAGTGTATTTGAAATCAATGCCCTTCAAAGGAGTGTCGAGGATTCGACGCTTGAAGAAGCTGAGTTCGAGGTATTTAGGGTCATTCGAGATCACCGAGCGCATCAGCGAGGCATCTTATCAACTTGCTTTATCGACGGAGCTGAGTGGGTTGCACGATGTCTTCCATATTTTTGCGAAGGCGATGCGGGAGCCCGATTCTGTGTTGGAAGCTGATAGTGTGCAGGTGGATAGTGACATATCTACCAAGGTGACGCCATTTTGCATTATTGATACGGACATTCGGCAGTTGCGGAGAAAGGCCATCAAGGTGGTGAGAGTCGTCCGTTGGGACAATTGTGGCCGCGAGGAGCTCACTTGGGAGCTAGAAGAGATCATGCGCGAGGAGTACCCTGATTTGTTTACTCAGGTATGACGAATTTCATTTCGTTGTCTGTGCTTTAAATTTCGGGACGAAATTGGGGTGGGGGTGGGGGGGGGGGGGGGATTGTAACGCCCCAATAAGGCTTGGCGTGTGTTTAATGTTTGGTGTGCGGATAACAGGATGGGTAGGGTTTTATAACTCTCTTTAAACCCTCACTCCTCTCCCGATCCCTCTTTCTCTCTCTCGTCGGGTAAGGCAACCGCAACTCTCACGCTCCTGATCTCCCTCCCTCTCACTCTCCCGTCGGCCTGGAGGAGGACCTGATCTCCTTCCCTCTCACTCTCCCGTCGGCCTGGAGGAGGACCCGATCTCCCTCCCTCTCACTCTCCCGTCGTCCTGTAGGAGGACCCGATCCCCCTTCCTATCCCTCTCTCTCGTCGGCCTGGAGCAAGGAGCCGAGTCTCCCTCTCCCTTTTTCTCTTGCTTGGAAGGAAGAGCCCGACCTCTAGGGCTGCCGCAAGTGGAGACCACAAGCCACGATGGTGCGCGCCGCTTGGAGGAAGAGGAAGCTCCAGCATAAGCTTGGAGCGTCGATTGTCGACTCGAATACCCGTGTGGAGGTCGATTTCGTGCATGGACAACCGCTATGTTCGCTAGCCGTCTAATCTGGGCACGTTCCTATGGCTCTGAAACGCGCGTCAAGCGTAATGATTCTCTTCTTGGGCAGGTGAAGCCCTTAATTAGCATGTTTGCATGAAAGCCCCCACCGATTGGTGGAGAAAGGGGGCTCTCCAACAAGTTTTGTGTTGAATGGTGGGAACTGGGAAATCTGGTACGCCGTTAAGGTGCCCTGAGTGCACGAGATGTTTGGTCGTTGTGCAAATATTTGTGTTGAATGATGCTTAAATTGCACATTCATATTATATGTGCTCATGCTATTTGCTTGCAGGGAAAGAGCACCGCTACCCAGAGAAAAAGGGTGTGGTCGTTATAATTTGGCCAGCTATGCTGACCGTTGTTTTGTTTGTCACCGCTTTGTGGAATGTTCTAATGCAGGAGCAGGTGAGCCAAGAGAAATAGCGGACAGAAGCCCTTTTGCTGAGCCGGCTCTTGAAGGCCCAAGTGTTGCGTTTTGTTATTTTCATGTTTTTTCGGCCTGCGTGCCGAAGTATGGAAATCATTTTGTTATAAACATGAACACTGTTTTGTAAGGCCTTAAGGCCAAAACGTTTTTGGTGTATGTATTTCATTTCTGGTTATGTTATTAGTGAACATTCCTCGCTGGGTGTTTCTTTAACTCTTTAGAGCTTCCACTAGAATGCAACTTTGTGTTAGAGTGCGTTTTAAATAAAAGAAATGTGGTCTCATTTAGTAATGCATTCGTCTGTCCGTTTAATATTGCGTGAGGCACCAGCCAGACCTTTTATTATATTATTAGAGATGGATGAGTGTGTTACACCCACAACCCAAGCAGGGCGCTGACCAAGTCAGCGCCCCATTTGGGGGGCTGACTTGGTCAGCGCCCTTATGTGGCGCACTCCCCAATTGGGGAGTGCTGCACTCCACAATTGGGGAGTCTCCTGTTACGGGATTCCCAAATTGGGGAGTGCTTTGCACATCAAGCGACGCGCTGGCCGCGCGGTAGCCACCGCGCAAGACGTACAACAGTCGCAACGCAAAACACGCGACATTTTATATATTATCGTGCTCCCTTCCCCCATTCTTCGGGCGTCATTCTTGGCGCCTCTTGACGCCCCCACAGTCGTACCCTCATCACCATGAACGACATGCCCCCACGCTCACAACGCGTCCACCTCCTAAGTCCAAGTTCACGACACGCGACGAACGCGTCCAAGTTCACGACACACTCTGAACATCTCCACGTTCGCTGCGCGCTCAAAACACCTCTACTTGCACGACGCGCGCAGAACGCCTCCGTGCTCACCGCACGCTCATAATGCCTCCGCGCTCACCGCGCGCCCAGAGTTCCTTCGCGCGCTCAGAACGCCTCCGCATTCACTGCACGCTCAGAATGCCTCACTGCGCTCAGATTGCCTTCACGCTCACCGCGCGCTCAGAACGCCTTCGTGCTCACCGCGCGCTCAGAACACCTCCGCATTCACAGCGCGCTCAGAACACTTCCGCATTCACCGCGCGCTCAGAACACCTTCACGTTCCTGACGCGCGCAACAATTAACTTTTCTTAATTTTGTAGATTGCAGGTCTTGTTCACTGCGCTCAACGCCATCATCAAAGCTGCCTAAACTGATCGAAATGCCCCCGGGGGGGGGGGGGGGGGGGGGCAAGACGGGAATATCCAAAAAATTGCATTTCGTGTGCTCTAAATCGTCAAACGTGATTCACCCATCAGGTTGTTACGGTAGTTACAACGACAGAATTACCGGGCTACCCCTGCCCAAGGCTATAAAAGGAGCCCAGAGCCTTCATTTCAAGGAGCCTTGTCTTCGACACCTGAGAGAGCTTCGTTGAAGATTCCTCATAGTTCTCCTTCGGTGCTTGAAGATTTCCTTCAAGTCCTCGAAGACCTCCTTCAAGCATTCGAAGATCTCCTTCGCTTTCGAAGATATTCTTCCTAAGTGACTCGGAGATCCTCTGGGCACCGAAAGGCGACTAGTGGATCTCACTTTCATTCCCGTGGAAAAGTACTTAGTTTCCTGAGAGCTGACCTGCCACCCTCGGAGATTTCTCATAATTACCACTGTAACGAGCGGCGGCCTCTCGCACTCGAGTTCTCAGTTTTACTTGTAACAAACCGACATATAGTGGAATTTGGCTGGCACAGCTCCGACCGCGTGGTTTTTTACCCTTTTCGGATTTTCCACGTTAAAAACGTCTTCGTGTCGTCCACTAGTTCTCTCATTGACTGTTTGCGTGCTCTTCTCGCTCTCGGGCTAAAATGATTCGATTCGACCGATCTACCAGAGCATCAAGCGACTCGCAACATACCTAATCGAAAGGAGGTGGGCCAAATAGTAGGAAGAAGACCTTGCAGGCGTTGGAGGAAGAAGCTTCTTGCTGTGGTCGTCGGAGAGAATGAAGAAAGAGTTGCACTTGGTTCGATTAGGTCGTCTAATGCAATTCTCGACGAAATTGAGCAAGAGAGCTTGACTACGAGAGAAAAGGAGGACCACCTCGCCAACGCTGGAGGAGGAGGAGAAGCTGAATTCCGTCACCGAAGAGAAGATGGACAAACACCGAAGAGGAGAAGTTGGACGTACGTTGAAGAGGAGAAGTTGGGCGAACAACGGAGAGGAGAAGGGAGAAGTCGCGAATGGGAGCAACGCGATTCTCGGCTCCACAAAACCAACCAAAATCGGTCGGTAGAAGTTTTTTTGGGGGGTTTTAGGTGAAAACCAATTCCAATTGAAAATAAGGTTAAACAAACAGTTGAATTGAAATTGGGAAACCCAATTCCAATTTTGTTGTCCCAATTCTAGTGAAACGAACAGGGCCCTAGGGTTTGGGTTAAAATCAATTCATTCTTAAAATAACACCGAATGAACGAAGAACTTGGAATTGGGAAACATAATTTCAATCCATTTCTCCCGATTCCCGCGAAATGAACGAGCAATCCACTTGAGAATGGTTTAGGCTCTCTTTGGGGCGCCGTTTGGGCTCCGACACGACAACAACGGAGGCGGAACAAAGGCCACCCAAACGGTCGCACGTGCGGTGCGGTGCCAGGGAGCACGCATGTCGGTAACCAAACGCTTGGAAGCCATCGTGTCGCGTTTCAAAAGAGGCTTAAGAACTCCCAGTGAATGAGAGATGCGATGATGATCGGCTGGAAAAGGGGCTCAAGAAATGGCCGCGAGACTCTGCGGGTTTCAGAGGAGGAGCCATGGAGTCACCGGCCTTTTTCGATGGCTTCGACGATGATGATTGACGTCGCTTCTTTTTCAATGGCTTCGACGATGATGATTGACGTCGCTTCTTTGGTGCCCTGGATTTGTCTAATTATTACATGCCATCCTAGATATTAATGTAGCAGAGTACCCTAATGTGTAGAGGACTAAAATTTTCTATGATTAATCTTCAAACAGCTGCCACATTAGTGTTTTATCAAATTACTCAATTATTTTTATGTTTTAAATTGGGCTACAAATAAAAAATTTCCAAATAATTTTCTTAATTAATTTTTTTTTTCTCACATCCAATTAACTTCTCTATTTACCAACTGTGACACAGCTCAACAACAATGTATTTGATGCCAGCGGAGACGGCGGAGCGGAAACGGCGGAGGCCCCAAACCTGACTGGTTCGAACAGTCCGGCTCAGTCAGATCCTCCTCTGAAGAGCAGCTTTGAGAATTTGAACAATGGCGCTGACCAATTTCATATTGACGGTGGCGGCTGTAAGCGCCGCCGTTCTCCTCCTAAGAAGCGACGTCAAGCAGTCGGCATCCATCTTCCGGCGCAACATGCGTCACATCAGGACCTGGCTTGAGGAGGAATCTGCCTCCGCCGCAAAGTAAGCTTAGTTATCTTCTTCCTTACAATTGTTTTTCCTCTATACGGTAAAATCTCCCGTCTATGCAAAGTAGGGTTAGAGTTTGTTGAGTGTTTGGTTGTTGACTGTGCCTAAGTTGTCTTTTCCTTTTTCAGCTCTACAATTTGGATTAGGTGTATTATCTCATTTTGTTAGATTGATTGTTGCAGCTGTAGGTAAAGTTCTAAGCTGCGATTGTTGGGGGCACAAACTATATTTTACCTGCTATCATCCATTTTTTGTTATTTCTTAGGTGGCTAAAATACATATATCCCAACTTTTTTCAACATTCTGATGCAATGCAAATAGGAATGGAGAGATTGAACAGAAACTTCCTTACCCAAATGAAACACACATACAGGAATCCACAAATCCAAGAGGGATACAATGAACTACAAGCAGGAAACAAAACTCCAAACCCAAAACCAGCCCTAAGGGGACTCCCCTGAACAGGCGGCAGAAAAGCTAGCAGGGAACACTCTCCCAGCTGCTATCGGACTCCAAATCACACCACAATACAGCATAACCTCAACAGTCCACAAAAAAGCTTAATATAAGAAGTGAAACATTACTAAAATACCCCTCAAGACCCCAGGAATTACTCCCGCCCAGACCTGGGACGTATCAACTACCCTTCCCTCCACCACATCCTTGTCCTCAAGGATGAAAATTTGGAAACCTCTTCCGCATCTTCCACAGATCCTCCCAAGTGGCCTCCTCCGGGCTCCGATGTCCCCTGAGCCCACTGAATCAACAACTGCGTCACCACCCGGCCATCACGGGGAATGATGCGGCGATTTAGAACTGCTACCGGCTCCACCAATGCATTGCCTTCACTATTACCTTTTGTTGGTAGGGGAATGATTTGAGGTGGTGGAGTCCCATGATGTTCCCATAACTGCGAGACATGAAATGTATTATGGATCTTCGCCTCCTCCGGAAGGTTTAACCGATACGCCACAGCTCCAATCCTCTCCACTACTTGAAATGGTCCAAAAAACTTAGGTGATAATTTGTGGCAGCCCCGTGAACAGATAGATGTTTGTTTGTACGGTTGTAGGCGGACATACACCCACGAACCCACTTCTAGCTCACGTTCCCTTCTCTTCTTATCGGCTAACACTCGCATGAGATTTTGGGCAGCCGCTAGATTTCCTTCAAGATTTGAATGACTTTCTCCCGCGCCGCTAAGGATCGGTCCACTATCTCCACCTCCGCTAGTCCCGGATTATAGGCCACATGTAATGGGGGTGCTTGCCCATAGACCACCTCGTAAGGTGTCATCTTGATGGCGCTTTGGTACGTCGTGTTGTACCACCACTCCGCTATAGGTAACCAATGCGCCCAATTCTTTGGCCTTTCAAAACACATACACCGTAAGTAGTTTTCCAAGCATCGATTCACTACTTCGGTTTGGCCGTCGGTTTGAGGGTGGTATGCCGTGGACAACTTGAGTTTGACTTGTAGCACCCGAAAGAGCTCTTTCCAAAATTGGCTTACAAAGGTGGTGTCCCGATCACTCACAATCGACTCCGGCAACCCATGCAATCTGAAGATCGAATCCAAAAAAACTTGAGCCACACTCTCCGCGGTATACGGGTGGGACAAAGCCACGAAGTGTGCTTGCTTGCTGAGACGGTCAACCACTACCAATATTGTCGTCTTCCGACTACTCTTGGGCAGCCCCTCCACAAAGTCTAATGAGATCTCTTGCCAAATCCTTTCCGGTATCGGAAGGGGTTGAAGCAGCCCCATCACCTTCCGGTTATCCGGTTTGCACTGTTGGGCACGGTGCAAGGTTGTACATATTCGTAGACCTCGGCCTTCATTTTTTTTCCAAAAGTACATCCTCCTTAAGCGTTGGTATGTGGCCGTGATTTCCGAATGTCCACCCCAAGTGCTTTCATGGTACATTTGCAACAATTTCAAGTTGATGGCAGCTTCATCTCCCACCACCAAACGGCCCTTCCTCTTCAACAATCCCCTCTCCCACTGATACTTGGGTTGACTAGTGCTGTCCATTGTCTTTTGGGCGATGATTTGTTGTATTTTGGGGTCCCGTTGCCACGACTCCTTTAGCTCCCGCATGAAGTTTGAAGTAATCGTGACGATGGCGCATAACTCCACTTCTTCCGCCCCCTCCCTTCTGGATAAAGCATCCGCACAAAGATTTTCCTTCCCTTGCTTGTATTGGATAGAGTAGTCATAGCCCAACAACTTGGACAAATACTTTTGTTGCGCTGGTGTCGCCAACTTTTGATTTGACAAGAACTTCAAACTTTGTTGATCCGTGCGAATGGTGAATGGCCCGGTAATTAAGTAGTGCCGCCAATGTTGGACCGCGAGGACCACCGCCAACAACTCCTTTTCGTAGACCGAAAGCATCGCGTTCTTTTTGCCTAACGCCTTGCTGAAATAGGCTATTGGCCGGCCTTGTTGTAGAAGAACCGCCCCAATGCCTTTATCAGACGCATCCGATTCTACCACAAACGGCTTAGAGAAATCCGGTAAGCATAACACCGGCGGTTGAGAGACGACCCTCTTGAGTTGGTTGAACGTTTGTTCCGCTTCCGACGTCCACTGCAGGCGGGCTGATTTCAGGAGCTCCGTCAAGGGTCTCGCCAGGCCGCCGTAGCCTTGAATGAACCTTCGATAGTACCCGGTGAGGCCTAAGAAGCCCCGCACCTGCTTGATCGTCTTGGGAATCGGCCACTCCAACATTGCCCGAACCTTCTCCGGATCCATGGCCACTCCGGTGTGAGATATGATGTGGCCGAGATAATGGCCCCGCCGTTGTCCAAAACTACACTTTCTCCTCTTGAGAAACAAGCAATGTCGGCGTAGTGTCTCGTGAGTGATGGTGAGATGCTCCAAGTGTTCCTGCCATGATCGACTAAAATTCAATATGTCATCGAAAAAGACTAGAATGAACCTTCGGAGTTGGTCCTTGAAGATCTTGTTCATCAGGCTCTGAAATGTCGATGGGGCGTTGGTCAACCCTAACGGCATGACCAAAAATTCGTAGTGGCCATGATGAGTCCGAAACACCGTCTTGTACATGTCTTCCTCCGCCATCCGGACCTGATGATAGCCAGCACGCATGTCCAGCTTTGAGAAGAAAACCGCCCCGTGTAATTCGTCGATGAGCTCCTCGATGATAGAAATTGGGAATTTATCTTTCACCATTTGGAGGTTGAGCTGACGGTAATCGATACAGAGCCTCCATGTCCCATCTCCTTTTTGTACCAACACCACCGGGGACGCATAGGGGCTGCTACTCGGCCGAATGACTCCCGCTTGCAACATCTCG
The DNA here is from genome assembly GCA_033032865.1 of Dactylorhiza incarnata. NCBI lineage: Eukaryota > Viridiplantae > Streptophyta > Magnoliopsida > Asparagales > Orchidaceae > Dactylorhiza > Dactylorhiza incarnata. Next base: position 844,547 of record JAWHQI010000512.1, read on the forward strand.
TTTACCAATTTTTCGATCTCGTCTTTTTGGAGCGGTGGATACCGGTAGGGTCGTAGATTGATCTCCCCGTGTCCTTCTGTTAAGGGAATCCTGTGTGTATGTTCCCGGAGCGGTGGCAACCCCATTGTCTCCTTGAAGGTATCTGCAAACCGCGCTAACACCTCCTCCAGCCCTGCTAGTTCGTCTGGCGACCCGCAGCTCATTCCCGGTTTGCTGCTGCTGTCTCGCTCTCCTGGCGTGAGCAGCGCCTGTTCCTCTCTATTCACTTCCGGCAGCAGCAGGAGCTGCTCGGTGGCTAGCCCGCCTGGCTGGTTATAACTCCCATGCTCGGACTGGTTGTCCTCCCCTTCCTTTGCCGAGATTTCCTGCACCCGGCGGAGCGTACATAATGACAACATGTTCAAGTTTCCCCCCTTGGCGATCAATTTCTCTAAACTGTGCTGCGTCATCCAAGTCCCGGTCGCCGTCTTGGTGCCCCGCAATGAAATTTTCTTCCCTTGGCTCGTGAAATCCATGCGGAGATTACCAAAGTCCCAATGTATAACCCCCAATGTGCTCAGCCATTGCACGTCGAGAACCACATCACACCCCCCGAGCGGCAATACCAACATGTCCTTCGTGAAAAACACCCCTTGCATCCTCCACGTAAAGCCTATGACCTTATTTGCACTGGTGATGCGCCGTCCATCCGCTATGGCAACATTGAAGGAAGGTATTGGTGTTAAATGGCATTGCAATCGGCGAGCCGCCGTCTCGTCCACAAAATTGTGGGTGCTCCCGGAGTCGATGAGAACCTAATGGTCTGTCCTTGATGGGAAGCGGTGACCTTCATGGTGTGGTATTGGGTGACTCCCATAAGGGCGTGCACCGATAAATGTGGAACCTCCTCGCCCTCTCCACCTCCCAACGCTTCCTCCGCCGTGTTCTCTTCGCCTTGTTCCGGTTCACTGTCCTCATCCTCCAAAATGAGCTCAAGTGCGTAGGATTTCCCCCGGGCTGCACAACGGTGATCCGCCGTGTACTTGGTATCACACCAAAAACAAAGCCCCTTGGCGCGCTTCTCCGCCATTTCTGCCGCGGTCAAGCGACGGTGGTTACTCTGATTGCCTCCTTGCGGTGTAGCCGGAATACGGGTCGAAAGTGTTTTAGTAGTGGATATCCTCTTCTCTGTTGCCCAACTTGACTCCACCATTCCTCCCACATTGCGCCGTTGAGAAGATGTCGTCCGCCTCGCTAAGGCAAAGACGTCCTGGAGGGTTTTTGGTTGAAACATGCGGATCGCATACCCAATTTCATCCTTGAGGCCGGCGAGGCAAAAACTCATCGCATGCGCCTCCGTGATGTTGACCCGGTGCAACAACACATCAAAGTCATCTAGGAAGTTTTGAACCGAGCCTTTCTGCTTTAGATTTTTGAGCTCCTCCATGGGATCGTCAAAGAGGACCGACCCAAAGCGTTGTGACATAGCTTGCACGTACTCCTCTCATTTCGGCCAGTGCCGCGTCAGGCACGACTTCATGAACGCTTGGTGTCAGTATAAGACCTTCCCCTCCACATGAGCGGCGGCGATCTTCACCTTGAAGTCGTCCGGGGTTTCATCAAGCTCAAAAAACTGCTCCGCCTTGTAGATCCATTCTTGTAGATCGTCGCCGTAGAACCGCGAAAACTCGAAACGGTGTGAACGGCCATTGAAATGGTTATCCTGGTGCGGAGAACGGGGTCTCCCGGCTGCGGAGTTGTGGCCGCCCGAGTCGCTGGTGTTGCCCCCTCGCGGTGAGAGCAGCGTCACCATCATGGTTCGCAGCTCCTCCATAGTCTGGTGCTGTCGTTCGAACTGCGCAGTGAGGGTGTGGACGGACTCTGCTGAGGAGGTCTGTTCTTGGCGCAGAAGCTCCAGATCTGGAGATGATTCCTTCGAACGGGTACCGTCGGAAACCGGCATGGCGTCTCCTACCCGCGCTAGCTTTGATACCCTTGATGCAATGCAAATAGGAATGGAGAGATGGAACAGTAAACTTCCTTACCCAAATGGCCAAATGAAACACACATACAGGAATCCACAAATTCAAGAGGGATACAATGAACTACAAGCAGGAAACAGAACTCCAAACCCAAAACCAGCCCTAAGGGGACTCCCCTGAACAGGCGGCATAAAAGCTAGCAGGGAACACTCTCCCAGCTGCTATCGGACTCCAAATCACACCACAATACAACATAACCTCAACAGTCCACAAAAAAGCTTAATATAAGAAGTGCAACATTACTAAAATACCCCTCAAGACCCCAGGAATTATTCCCGCCCAGACCCGGGACGTATCACATTCTTCCCTTTTTATTTGTTTTGGAAATCCTTACAAAAGATAGATGAGGTATTATGGTGTGTTCTTTTTGTACATGGCCTAGTTATGATAGGTTGCATGTCCCTCTAGATGATAACAGTTAAATAAATAAATAAAGGGCAGTCCGGTCACCGGTGCACAAAGCATCACGTGCAGCGAGGGTCCGGGGAAGGGTCCCACCACAAGGTTGAAATGTAGGCAAACCTTACACTGCATTTTTGCATGAGGCTTCTTCGAGGACTCGAACTCGTGACCTCAAGGTCACACGGCAACACCTCAACCGGTGCGCCAAGGCTCCCCTTCTAGATGATAAAAGTTAAATAAGAAAAGGTATTTTTTAGAAGACATAAGTTATGACTACTTGAAAAAAGAGTGAGTTTGCAATATTAATGATGTGTAGTTGATAATATTATCAATGATGCTAGAAGATGATGTAATTTCTAAATGATAATTTGGAGTATTTTGGATGTATTATAGATACTGACTTGGAAAAATAAACATGTTATGGAGATTTAAAGATAAGCTATTGTCAACATAGTCATGTTGTGTGGAACGGAGCGTTGGAAACAAAGAAGTTAATAACAACCAATTCGATCAATTAAGAGTTTGAAAATGGATGCTTGGATAATAAATGTTAATGAGAGCAGTGCTTATTGAAGATAATATAAGGATAATAGTCTAGCATGCTTTGAGCATGTAGAGCAAAGGTGGAGGCTATATTGATTAACCAAGGAAATTGAATTGATGTGGGATGACTGAGAGGGTGTTGAGAATATAGTTTCAAATTGAGAAATTCATATAACCTTGAACACTTAATATAGATCGTACACACAGCATACCAAAACCAAAATCTGGAATCAAAATGATCTTGAAAACCATCAAAACATACCACAAATCTTTCCCTCAAGCTAAAATAATATAAATAATATACTCCACTTTCTTTGCTTTTCCCTACCTGCAAATCAAAACCTTCAAAAATATGAATGATTTTATCTTAACACGCTCAAAGTAGAAGACCCGATAGGTGGATTTCAACACACTCCTACGACGATTGGATTGCCTTTGCATTTCCCATCTCTGTATGGGATTGCCTTTCCCATCTCTGTAGTGGTGGACGATCTCTGTAGTGCGGACCATTCCATTTCATTAACCATTTATCACAAAGTTTGTCGTAACTGCATTTATACATGAGATTGTGCGAGTTCATCATTTTCCTCGATTTATTGTTAATGTTTGTCCCGTCTTTATGAGTAGCTTCGGGCAAGTCTTGTCAAACTTTAGGGTACCACATTGCAGATGAGCATTGCGTATCACTTGTAGACTAACATGCAAACGAAGGACCTTATGTTAAATTTTTGTGTGCTTTTACCAAGTACAAGAAACCAATGATGAACAGAACGAAGTAACTCTTTAACTAGACAATTGATTTACAAATAGAGAAGCTGACTACACGGTGCATACACCTTGAATCACGTCAGCTGATGATATATAAAAAAACAATAAAACTTGACGCGGACAAGGTCCGCTTCTCCACTAGGTGACGTTGAGCTTGTCAACACACTCTCCACTTCAACTCACTCAACCCTGCACTCTTCACCTCACAGTGCACTCTCCACCTCTCGCTGAGGTGCGGGTTGGGGTTGGACCTCTTGGGGTGTAGGCACACTCCCACTCGGCAACTCTTCTCTTCTCTTCTACTCTCTCTCACTTTCTCTCTCTTCACTTTCGCATTAGCACGCATGTAAGGGGGGGGGGGTATTTATAGGCAACACTAATATGGGGGGGGGGGGGGGGTACACCACCACCTTTGCATGCATGCACGTGCACTCGCCAAACATAGCAGCCCCCCTCTACTCCACTCGCACAAGCTCCCACTCGCCACTCTCCACTCGGCAAAGCACCAAAGGCAGCTCACCCCCTTCATCCACTCGGCAAAGCACACACCAAGCAGCACTCACACACCCCCTTGAATGCACTCGCAGGTTGGACTCGCCAACTCCCTTCATGCACACGTTTCACTCGCCACTTCTCTTGGCAGCCCACAAAGGCCCATTACAAAGCAGCCCACATAGGTAGCAGCCCCCCTCACTCCATCTTTCACTCGCCAACACAGCAGCACACAACCCACTCACCCAGCACCTATACCTCCTCCACTCGGCAAGGCATCACTCCAAGGCTCCACTCGCCACTTGCCTACACAACAAGCAGCCCCCCTCTCCAATTCCACTCGCCTATCCATCTCCCTTCTCCACTCGCCTGGCAGCACACCAACCTCCACTCGCCCAACTACCTCACCTGCCTCCACTCGCCCCTCCTCCTCAAGTCACTTCATACATTCAACACTCCCCCTTGAAGTGAGCTTCAGGGACGACTCCGAGGCAGGCGCGAAGCTTCTTGAACGGCCCCGCAGATAGGGGCTTTGTGAAGATGTCCGCCAGGTTCTCCTCACTCCGCACGTGCTCTACCGCAAGCGAGCCACCCAACACCTTCTCTCGGATGAAGTGGTGCTCGATCTCTATGTGCTTCGTCCTTGCGTGACACACTGGGTTGGTTGCCAACTTCAGCGCACTCTCGTTGTCGCCACGCAGCACAGTAGGTCCGCTGACCTTCTCATCCACGTCTTCCACCAGCCTCCTCAGCCAGACACACTCCTGAACTGCTAAGGACGACGCCTTGTACTCAGCCTCAGTGGTGGAAAGGGAAATGGAGTCCTGCTTCTTGCTGCACCACGAGATGGCGGCAGCTCCACACATGAACACGTAACCTGATGTCGACTTGCGGTCATCAGCGTCTCCTGCGTAGTCTGCATCCGTGTAGCCATGCAGCTTGAAGTCGGTCCTCCCTCCATAGAACAACCCCATCTCCAGGGTGCCCTTCACATACTTCAGTATCCCCTTAGCTGCCTCCAGATGTGGCTTCCGCGGCTCCTGCATGTACCGACTCACTCGGCCGACAGCAAAGGCGATGTCCGGCCTTGTGATGGTCAGATAGATAAGACTCCCCACCAGTGCCCGGAAGATCTTCGGATCAGGAAGAATCCTCCCTTCTTCCTTCCGAAGCTTCAGCCCAACCTCCAGTGGAACGGAGCTGCTCTTCCCCTCCTTCATGCCGAATCTCTCGACGATCTTCTCGGCATACGCCTTCTGGGTCACGAGCAGCCCGCCACTTCTCTTCTCCACTTGAAGTCCAAGGAAATGGTGCAGTTCACCGAGATCCTTCATCTCAAACCGGATGGCTAGCTGCTGTCTCAGCGCCGCGACCTCTTCATTGTTGTTCCCAGTCACGATCATGTCGTCGACGTACAGCAGCACCAGCACGTGAAGATCTCCACTCTTCTTCACAAACATGCTAGAGTCTGAGTCTGAGTCTGAGGCGTCGTAACCACAGAACTGCAGATACTCTGCAATCTTCCCATACCAGGCTCTCGGCGCCTGTTTCAACCCATAGAGGGCCTTCTTCAGCTTGCAGACATGACGTGGTTGAGAGTTGGACACGTATCCAGGTGGTTGCACCATGAATATGTCCTTGTCTATCTCTCCGTATAGAAATGCGTTCTTCACGTCCAGCTGTCACAGCTTCCACCCTCTGCACGCTGCTAGGGCAATGACCGTCCTCACCGACGTCATCTTCGCTACAGGACTGAAGGTCTCCTCATAGTCCTCTCCATAGGTTTGTGAGAAACCTCGAGCGACAAGCCTCGCCTTGTACCGCTCCACTTCTCCATCAGCCATCTTCTTCACCTTGTACACCCACTTGCAGGTGACAGGCTTGATGCCCTCCACCATGGGAACAAGGTCTCATGTCTCGTTCTTCTTCAGGGCCTCCATCTCCTCATCCATGGCCACGTCCCACTCCTTGGTGCCAACAACATCTTCAAAGCGGGCAGGTTCCCTCTCGTCGAGTGGTCCTGCGAAGAAGCAAGAGACCAAACTCACGAAGTTCCCCTCCTTATAACGAGCAGGCGGGACGATGGTCCGCTTCGACCTCCTCAAGGCTTGGCCACTTTCTACCGCTCCGGTAGACTCCTCCTCTCCAGCTCCTCCTTCAACTTCTCTTGAAGCAGCGCTCCCCCTGCTTCTAAAGTTTGAAGCTCCACCTGAGCCAGAAGCTCCCCCTGCGCCAGATGCTCCCCTTGAGCCAGATGGCGATGGAGCACTTGGAGATACCTCCATCTCCACCATAGAGTCCTCAGTGACTCTCTCTTCTCCTTCCCTGCTTGATTCTCCACTCTCCGGCAGCACCACAGAAGAGACTCCCTGATACGAGATCAGTTCGTCAAACACAATGTCGCGCGAGACGACGAACTTGTGGGTCTGCGGGTTCATGCACTTCCATCCCTTCTTCCTCTCGTCGTAGCCGATGAAGACACACTTCCTCGCTTTCGGCTCCAACTTGGTTCTCTCAGCCTCTGGAACGTGCACGAAGCAGGTAGAGCCAAACACCCTCATGTAACTCACATCTGGCTTCTCCCCGAACATGAGCTGGTGCGGAGGCACCATCCTGTTAGGACTCAGAGGTAGCCGGTTGATCACATGGGTGGCACACGCCATTCCCTCTGCCCATAAGGCTTTGGGAATCCCCTTGGCATGTAGCCAACTCCTGGTTGTCTCCACCAGATGACGGATCTTCCTCTCTGCGACCCCATTTTGCTGAGGGGTGTGGGCGCAAGAGAGCTCTCGCCGGATGCCGAATTTCCTGCAGAAAGAGTTGAAAGCGTTAGAGGTAAACTCTCCCCCGTTGTCACTTCTCAACTTCTTCACCCTCAGGTTCAGCCTCCCCTCCACTAGTTCCTTCCACTCCTGGAACTTCTCAAACACCTCCGCCTTCTCCCTCATGAAGTACACCCACGTGTAGCGAGTGTAATCATCCACCAAGACAAGCGCATACTTGTTTCCTCCATAGGTCAGGGTGGCGCACGGTCCCATCACATCAGCGTGTACGCACTCAAGGGGTGCCCTACACCTGGTCTCCGACTTGTCAAATGGAAGTCGATGTGACTTGTCAAACTGACAGCCCTCACACACATGACCGTCGCCGCATGAAGAGAGATTGGGTAGGCCAGACACCAGGCCCTTCGCCGCTATCATCTTCAGCTTGTCCATCCCCACGTGACCTAGCCTCTCATGCCAGATCGCTGCGCTGTCGTTGGTCTTCAGTTTGTCCACATAGGCACTTGCAGAGAGAACGTACAAGTCCTTCACCCTTCTCCCGGTGAGCGTGACATCAGCATCAACTGAAGACAGGTTCTTCAGGAACTTCACCTCCTTCGGTCCGAACAGCACGTGGTATCCTGCATCCACTGCATTCGCAACCGAGAAGAGGTTCTTCTTCATGCCCGACACGTGATACACACTCTTCAGTGTCACGGGCTTCTCTTCACTTCCCAGGGATACCATCCCTTCCTTCTCAACTGGATGCACCGTATCATCCGCCGTGATGATAGCATCAGTTCCACCATATGCCTTCAAGGAGGCAAACTTAGACACATCTCCAGTGAGATGGTGCCCGCAACCGGAGTCCACTATCCAGTCGTTCTCGAAGCTGACGGAAGCTATGGCATCGACCGACGTTGCCGTCATCTCAGCCAAGAAGCAATTGTCTCCGCCTTCACCACCCCGGTGACCTCCACCTCTTCCTCCACCTCTTCGATGGTCTCCACCTCTCTGATGGTCTCCACCTCTCTCAGCAACATGACCGACCTTGAGATTAGACCGACACTCCTTTGTCATGTGCCCGTACTTCTTGCAGGCAAAGCAGAGGGGTCTCCCCCTCTGGTCATATGGGGGGAGGAAGTTCTCTCTAACTCCCTGAGAGGACGTTGAAGGTCCATCTCCGGAGTTCTTCTTCTTCTTGTCCCAAGGCTTCCTCTTGCCTGAGAACAACGCCTCGCTATCTCCTCCTGAGATTGACACTCCTGCCATCTGCTTCGCCAAGCTCTCCTGTGACGACAACAGGTTCTCTAGCTCTAGTAAGGTGGGCTGAGTAGCCCATCCTTGCACGGACGTGATAAACGGAACATACTCCTTCCGCAGACCTCGGAGTATGTGCCTCTTCAGCTTCGCCTCTGAGATCGGCTCGTCAGGATCCAAGGCCGAGATCTCTGCACACAGGTTCTTCACCTTCAAGAAGAAGGTGGATATCGACAACTCTCCCTGAGTGGACCGCGCCAACTCATTCTCCAGGAACTGTAGCCGCGCTACGTTCTTCTTGTTGAATAGCCCATCAAGGGCACTCCATATCTCTGACGCTGACTTGCACCCCATGATGTGGTCGAACAAGTCAGGAGAGATAGCTCTCTTCAAGGTGAACTCCGCCTTGGCGTTGGTCTTCCTCCACGCTCTCACAGCTAGACCATTGTCATCGATAGGAAACACTTCTGCCTGCTCTTCTCCTCCAACGACCTCCCATAGGTCCTCTCCAAGCAGGTAGCTCTCCATGCATGACTTCCACTTCTTGTAGTTGGTCTGGGTGAGCAGCTCAATGCCTAGTCCTCTCGCAAATCCTCCTCCGCCGTCCATCTTGGATTGTCAACCTTGAACCTCGATAGCACGCGCCGCTTCAGCAACCTGGCTCTGATACCATGTTAAATTTTTGTGTGCTTTTACCAAGTACAAGAAACCAATGATGAACAGAACGAAGTAACTCTTTAACTAGGCAATTGATTTACAAAGAGAGAAGCTGACTACAAGGTGCATACACCTTGAATCACGTCAGCTGATGATATATAAAAAAACAATAAAACTTGACGCGGACAAGGTCCGCTTCTCCACTAGGTGACGTTGAGCTTGTCAACGCACTCTCCACTTCAACTCACTCAACCCTGCACTCTTCACCTCACAGTGCACTCTCCACCTCTCGCTGAGGTGCGGGTTGGGGTTGGACCTCTTGGGGTGTAGGCACACTCCCACTCGGCAACTCTTCTCTTCTCTTCTACTCTCTCTCACTTTCTCTCTCTTCACTTTCGCATTAGCACGCATGTAGGGGGGGGGGGGGGGGGGGGGGGGTACACCACCACCTTTGCATGCATGCACGTGCACTCGCCAAACATAGCAGCCCCCCTCTACTCCACTCGCACAAGCTCCCACTCGCCACTCTCCACTCGGCAAAGCACCAAAGGCAGCTCACCCCCTTCATCCACTCGGCAAAGCACACACCAAGCAGCACATGCACAGCACTCACACACCCCCTTGAATGCACTCGCAGGTTGGACTCGCCAACTCCCTTCATGCACACGTTTCACTCGCCACTTCTCTTGGCAGCCCACAAAGGCCCATTACAAAGCAGCCCACATAGGTAGCAGCCCCCCTCACTCCATCTTTCACTCGCCAACACAGCAGCACACAACCCACTCGCCCAGCACCTATACCTCCTCCACTCGGCAAGGCATCACTCCAAGGCTCCACTCGCCACTTGCCTACACAACAAGCAGCCCCCCTCTCCAATTCCACTCGCCTATCCATCTCCCTTCTCCACTCGCCTGGCAGCACACCAACCTCCACTCGCCCAACTACCTCACCTGCCTCCACTCGCCCCTCCTCCTCAAGTCACTTCATACATTCAACACCTTAATCACGGCTTATAGACATATCTTCGGTGTTTCACTTCTAAGCAGCCCGTAAATTGGCTGTTTGACTATACTGGGCTGAGTATTCGTACAATATTTTCTTTCACACATCAGCCAACATCACTCCATTCCAAGCAGTCTAAGGCAGACCACCCACCTTACTTCCACATTTACCCAGGAGAGTGCCAGTTGGAGAGCTTAGCCCACCAGCTCCACATGTTCTCATGCGGTGGAAGGATCATTCCATCTCAGATGATACATGTGTCGACTGCGATGGCCTCATGTTTCAGTTTTCTAAACTTCCAATTAGAGAACTAGACAAATTGCTCAAGTGGAGGTATAGTTATAGCTGGTCTCAGTAACGACAAGCTTGATCGACTTTCGCAAGTCTACTATGACGCCCGAAGATCATGACCGAACCATCGTGATCAACTGTTTCAGCACTTTTATCTTTTTTACTCTTTCAGTAGCTACGAAGGGGAGCCTTGGCGCACCGGTTGAGGTGTTGCCGTTTGACCTTGAGGTCACGGGTTCGAGTCCTGGAGGCAGACTCTTGCAAAAATGAAAGGTAAGGTTTGCCCACATTTCACCCTCGTGGTGGGACCCTTCCCCGGATTCTCGCTGCGCGGGGATGCTTTGTGCACTAGGCTGCCCTTTTTTTTACTCTTTCGGTAGCTATGCTTCAATCTTTTGTGTATTTGCCCATTTAATGTCAAGGGATTGGAACCAATAGTCTATAGGTAAACTTTGACTCTTATCTTTGGATAAATGGAGTAGTTTTGAGCCCTAGACTTCCTGTGTGTTGTCTCACGGTAGAACCACTATTCCTATAACCAACCCCACATCTACTCCTCAAAATACCACAACCCTCAAATCGCCACTCTTTGGTTTGCAATCTCTTTAGTGCTGATATGTGATATATAAGTGTGGTGGTATTGTTTTATTTAGTAGTTTAGGCATTAGCTATGGAGGAATTTAGGGTCTGCTTCGGCCCGCAACTGTGGACGTGGGACGCAGTGCGCTGTCTAATGCTCCGTTTGTTTGAGCTTTTTTCTCTATTGCGGTTTTGAAAAGAATGCAAACACTATTTGTATCCTGTTTGGGTAACCTCTGTTTTAAACCGTGGATCTCCAAACACTCCGTTTTATGTCTAATTTCAACCGCATGGAGGAGACCACATTTGGAAACACTGTTTCATCTCCATTTCCAACTGCTACCACCCTCCAAACAGACCCTAAAACGACTCTAAAATGTTGTTTTGGATTGAAATAAAACAAGGAATTTTGTCGGGCGAGGAACGCTCGGCCGGAGGGTTGCGCCAAATAGACCCTTATACCACATTGATGCCTTAACGAGATGATTAGCCGAAGGTAGCCTCACACTAATACTATTTGGAGTACGTAGAAAACGATCCGCGTGTCGGATGCATAATTTATTAGATGAAATAATGAACTCTTGTTTGCTTCTATTGGCATGTGCATCCCTAAAAATTAGAACTTGAAATCTGTTTCTGCAGAAGAATCATGTAATTTTTGAACCGATTTAAACTTTTATATTATATCATATATATATATATATATATATATATATTTATATTTCATTCGGACTCCACTATTGAACCCTTCAGGTCTGCTGAAGGAACCATTCCAAAGGAGTTGGATTCAAAAGTTCCAAAGGAAGATATTCCCAAGGAGAAGAATTAATTTCCCTTCATGAACTGCTAGAGTTTAGAGAGAGAGAAGAGAGAGAAGAGAGAGAAAATAGAGAGAGAGAGAGAGAGAGGATATATCTATATGAAGAAAGTAGCCTTACTGGATATGTTAGTAATTTCATAAGTCTCTTGTGGAGTTATAACTGTAGGTATATTTTTAATGAAACTGAAATTAAATTTTCTGGATCTGTAGATATATTTCTGAACAGAATCATGAATTTGGAGTTATGATAGTCTCTTGTGGAGTTCAATAATTCCTCCAATGTTTATGGAAATGTTTGTCGAGACATGGAGAAGGCGATGTTGCCGCGGGCGGTATAGCTTTTCTACGCACGACTCTGGCTAGCCATTACAATTCACCATTCTAGCATTCTTTCATGTAGCGTAAAATGAGAGAAATTTTTCGCTCCATGAAAGAATGCCAAACTAGTATATTGTAATTTTTCGTGAGGGTTCTTGATATATGATCCCTCGGAGTCTCCCCCTCGCCGCGACGAGAAGAGAATCCCGAGCGCTTCTTAAGATTGCCAAGACCTCCCCTGCAAGTTTACATTGTTAATTTTTGGTATAATAAACCTCCCCTCTGGGAGGGGTGTACTCTTAGTACCGCGTGTTAACTGGGAGGAGGTGTTTTGTAATGTTGTAAAGTAGAGGAGATATTTTGTAATTTTAAAAAGTAGAGGGGAGATGCGTGTAATTATGCGGGGACCAGGCAGGAGTATGTCTCTCGAGTTATAATTGCGCTGTCTTCTTTATGCTATACTTTTGCTTGTTATGATCCGTGGAGGGAAAATTCTTAGCGGATTTATGGTTATAAATAGGGTTTTACTCCGTCGAATCACGATTTATTCGTGGAGTCAAACCGAGCTTCACTATACATCAAGAAACACGAGAAAAAACAGAAGAGAGATGGAGAAGCCTTCCAAGATCAAAAATTACTTCAAAAAACAAATGATTTGTGTTAATTTGGTGACATGGACGGTGAAGTAGGTTTTGCCTTCTTAGGGTCTGTTCGGCGCGATGTTTGAGGTCATGAACGTGATGTTTGAGCATTTTCATCCACTTTTATGTTCAAAATTAGTTTTTTTGTTGGTGATAGTCATATCTATGACGGTGACGTTTTGTCCAAACTCATCGGAGCAAAAACACAGCGCCAAACGGAGCGATAGTGCACAATATCTATGGTCGTATGAAATTGTTACGAACTTTGTTAATCGCTTTAAGATCTGTGTTTTTCATGATCATTCGTATAGGATCAACCTCCCATGATAAATTTTCACGCCGAATACAAAACCTAACAGAAATTGAGGGGACGATGACTCAGTTTTTAAAACTAAACAAAAAACTTATAAATTAAATTCACTTACGAAAAGTTGGAATATTTGTAGTAAAGAAGGGTAAAATTGGAAATACCGTGCTACATCAAATGGGACTGGGCCACACACACAGTGCGATAGTGCACAGGAGTTCTTCCGTGAGGACGAAGTAGTACCATTCGCCCCCTTGAGGACGAACGCACGGGATCGAACCGGTCGAGCCATTGAATCTAGTCCTAGTGCTAATTGATGGTCACTATGTGTTAATTAAAATATTACATAGTTTGAACTGGTGGGGCCAAATATTTTAATCTGCCATTTGTCCTTTGGTGGCATGCATGCCAGAGCTTGACAACACCATGTGCTATGTTACGGAGGGTGCATGGGATGGGAGAAATGTTATATTATCTATATTAGAATATTCTCATAATTCAATATACTCTATATCTTATCCATTCCTATAAAGAAGGCTGCTGTTATTGGCAAACCTATTTACGCTAATGACAACTCATTGTTAATATCAGATCGTGAAAATACAAGCACATACCATTATGTTAATGACAGATCAAGAGAAAAATAAAAAAAATTAAATTCATAAAGATTTCACCATCCTAATAAAACCAAATTCAATAGATTTTTTTCCAAAATTAATGAAATAACTGAAAACACATTGAAAAACTACGATAAACATTGAAATTCCCCTAAATTTACTGAAGTACACATCAGAAAATATCAGTGCATAAGCTTAAAATACAAAGAATGATTGTCCATTTCGTGGACACCACACTCCTCTCCTGCAACTCCCAAAATCCAAAGCATGCTATCGCTTCACAGGAATCAAAGTTGAACGACGGCGATGCTGTGAGGAGGTCGATAGCTGTCGACGTTCCGGCTTCTGTGGGGAGGCGGAATCAGCGGCGGAGTCAAAACTTGGAAGTCATAGCTCATACGTCCGCGCACATATATTCTATGGAAGAGGCTCGATCCACAGAAAGTAGTTAGAAAATCTAGAGAGGGTAGAAAAAAGCTTGATTTAGGTAGAAATCTTAAAGTGAACTTGCGAAATCACCTAGATTTGTGGAAGGAGTAACCGGCGGTGGTGAGAGGCTGTTAGGGGCGTCCAGTGGAGGTGGCGAGCGGCGTTGGCGACCGGGTAGGCGAACGACGTACGCGATCGGCGAGGAAGAAGTTTAGGATTCGGGTATCGCGAATAGGATCGAGAGGGATTTCCATGGGGGTGGTGGTTTAGGGTTAGGCTGTCAATAAGACTAATTTTGGAGACAAAATGAGGAGTTTCTTAAAATAATTGATTTGCCCGTATCTAAACCTGGGTTGCCAATAAAATTATCCATAAAGAAAAGACACATTTATTTATTAATGAAACACTTGCATTAGACCACATGCCCTATGCAAACAAGAACAAGAGCTAGTAAATGTGTGCGAATCAATGTTTTTGTGAAGACATTTGTTAGGAGCGGCGGGGTTCGCTCGCTCGTGGATGATGCAATATGTTTGATTATCAGGGTATAAGATTGTGGGTTGACTGTGGGGGAATGCCCAAATTAGCGAAGAGATAATTAATTATCTAAACCTCCCCTAAGAGTTAGCATAATTACAAGTTGCACCCCTCTATCTTAGAAGCGTCGTCATACAAAAAGGTACTATGTACATCTAGGTGATGCATATGCGACGATATAATGACACGAATAAACTATAGTGAGCTTAGTTATAGTTGTGAATGCACCGGGATAATATATATAGACTTTTCATTTCGGTCAATCATTTTTCAAGAATGAGATTTACGTACAATCACGTTACATTTTAGAGAATCCAAATGATAGTGTAGTAACATTCCCAATGTAATTTTGTTTGAGAGAATACACCTTTGAGATAATGGAATCTCTCCATCAAGGACTTTGAGCAACTAGGAAGAAATTGATCTTCATATTATGAGATTCGATAGGTCGAAGCGAAGCACGTATAAACTGAGTGCGATTAGACGTCAAAGAATCACCTGTGGATGAGCGGAGTTAGAGAAGATTGTATCATAATCTCTTTATATACTTCATAATAGTACCTAAGCGTTGTCGGAATTGAAATTGCTCCAAAGAAAATTAAAGAGGAAATAAGTATGTCCTATGAAATTAGAAGGATGATTAGGAGCGAAACTAAGATTTTGTCGCAGTCTGGACGGGTCTGGGTCTGTTTTCGCCCGTGAATACGACATATGCCAATTGGTTGACATTGATAGGAGAGTGATCAAAGGGGTGAAACAATGGAGCTATTTGAGTTTGATAGATATATGAATAAAATAAAATAAAAACAACCACTGACCACCTTTTGCTTTATTGATATGATATCTAGTACATTGTGTTTTGGGAACTTTGAAGTTTTTCTTTATCTATTATTAAAAACAGAAATGGGCCCCACATTAAAGAAGATGGTGAGTACACCCCCTTTACTCCTTTAGTTTATCTATAGTCATGTGCAATGATACAATGCATGGGCCCACATGTTACATAATCTTTAATTATGTGGTGAGGTGTCAAACATAAGCTCACCCATTGGGCCTTTTTTTCTTCCCTTAATAATAATAATCATAATTAACGATTAATAATGATATTGGCATGGTTTGGTTCTAAGTTTTACTTTGAAGTCTATTTAATTAAATATTAGGAGAATATCTCTCCAACCAAAAAATTGGGTTCTACATATTGTTACTAAAATCACAGTGGAATGTAAAATAAACTAAAAATTAACACACAGAAGTCAGATTTACGTAGTTTGTTTCAAGATGGGCTACGCTCACGGGGCAATAGCAGTGCGTTTTTCACCTTTTTCAAGAACAGAGGCGGTTATAAAAAGTGGCGGATTTCAATTTTTCAAAAAAATGACTCAAATCCTAGAACGATAAAGAGTTTATATAACACTGTGCATTTACAAAATATCACTGATAACTACCACGAACCCCATGGGTTGAGATCATCGTCAATCGTCGTCTTTGGATTATGACAGTGGCGGTGGTGGGAAAAGCTCTCTTTGTCCCACCGCTATCATTGTTTTCGAGACTTTGGTTTTCTAGTGGTGAGAAAAAAATGTTTGTGCTAAAAAGATGTTTTCAGAATTTTTTGGAAAGCAGTGAAGCCTCCCGTTTTCATATTTTCATATCGAGTAAATGGAGTTTTTCATATTTTGATCATGCTTCTATTTTTGTAGGTCCACATCTCCTTTCTATTCATACCTATTTTTCTTCCACTGCTTTTCTAACCGCTCTAATCTCACCACTGATTTTCTACCACCGTTTTTTCTGCCGCTACAACCGTCTCAAACATATGTGCTTCACCAATGCTCTGGATGCTGAATGAATGAAGCATGGTTATGTGCACACAAATCAAAATGGATTTTTGGGTCTGCTCTCTCTGATGTCTTTGGCTTTGATTTGAGGGCATGATTTCGCAGCAAACGCGGCGGTATAGGGAGCCACTATTTCAGTGGTACTCTGTGAGCAGCCACTTTGTGCATTTATTGTCAAAGGTTAGGTCTTTCTCCTCTGAGAGAAGCCACTTTGTGCATAGTGCCAAAAGTTAGGTCTGCTTCCAATCTTCCCCCGCTCATAACCCCAATAATTGAGGACTATATGAGTTCTGTTGTTGTTGTTGTTATTCTTGTACAACCGTCTCAAACAGAGCCATATATATTTCTCGATAGATCCATCCATCAAAGTTTTGTTCTTATATACTATCCTTTTGCAAATTGCAACTATTACTCTGGAGGCTAATCTTTTTTTAATATTTATCTTGTAAGAGGCTTAACATATATTGCATATGCACCGAGTATTATGAGTCAAACTATGCATATTCTATTCACAATTTATATGCTGATGTATCTAAATACGCTTAAAGGAGAGAGATTAGTGTTCATAAACTATGACTGCTCCGCTTGGCGCGACGTTTTAGCTCCGATGAGTTTGAACAAAAATGTCACCGTCATAAAATGTATGTTTGGCATGACAACGGCTATGACCGCCACCAACAGGCGTTCACGAACGACGGTTCATAAAAGTTACCGTAACGTAAAAGTGCATGTCTGTTCCGTGTGCGGAGATGAGTTGGTGTGTACATGCATGGACCGCTGCTCCGTGTGCGGAGATGAATTGGTGTGTACGATCTGCATGCCTGTTCAAAAATGAAACCATGCTCGACTCATAACATAGATATCTCAATATGCAATGCAGAAGTCTCCACCGGCTATTATAACAAATTCATGTATGATGACAAAAAAAAACTCTTATAAGTTGTATCCAACTAACCCTTATAAATAAATAAGCCTAATTTTAAATTCCAACCCTCCTTAAAAAAAGACAAATCTTGTTATTATTACAATTAACCTAACATGCACAGATCTCCATGCATAATATCTGATCGACCGTGTCAGTACTTTGATCGTCTCAAATATTTCTCGTGCACACTGTCTCTGACTACAATACATTCAGGCTCTGTTTGGCGCGATTTTTTTGCTGCGATGAGTTTGAACAAAAACGCATCAACATAAAATGCATGTTTGGCAAGACAACGCGCGATTTTTTTGCTGCGATGAGTTTGAACAAAAACGCATCAACATAAAATGCATGTTTGGCAAGACAACGATTATGACCGTCACCAAGAAGAGAGAACTAGTTTTGAATATAAGAGTGGATGAAGTTCCTTAGGTGAGGTCAGGCGTTCACGAACGACTATTCATAACCACTGTGTTCACGACCGCCACCTTGATGGTTGAGTTGTGATGGTTCGAAACTGTTGTAGTAAAAGTGGTGATAGTTTATCTGCATTTTGAACTTTTGTGATCAACTAACTTAGCAAATAAATTTTCTATTAAAGAACCTCATAATAAAAAAAAATTTAAAAATGTTTGGTCAAATTGCTGTTTAGTGTCAGGAAATAATTCAATAAGACGAAACTAATTATTTTAGAGAAATGTTATATGCACATCAGTTTTGGCTATTCGCACACCAATTTCTATGAGTTATTACGCGCCTTTTGAAAATACGCATTGTACATGCATTTATAGGAAAAGTGTTCAACACGAAAATTGTAGATCTCGTCGAGATCTACAACTTTCGTGTTGAACTCTTTTCCCAAAAATGCACGCACAAGGCGTATTGTCGCCATGATCATAACTGTAGCGAATTTTAGAAAATACTCCTTGTACATGCATTTTTAGGAAAAGTGTTCAGCACGAAAGTTGTAGATCTCGACGAGATCTACAATTTTCATGTTGAACACTTTTCCTAAAAATGTATGTACAAGACATATTTTCAAAAGACGTATAATAATTAAAAAAAATTGGTGTGCGAATAGCCAAAACTGATGTGCTTATAACGTTGCTCTTTTTTTAATGCTAAGCTCTACTTAGTATAAATCCCACTCATTATATATCTTATAAGATTATTTTTATAAATCAAACATCTAACTTTAAATTTATCTTATAATTTATATTAGATAAAATATCTACATTTTTATACTTTCTCTTTAAATATTGGCAATTGTTAACCGCACCCCAATTTTGGCTGTACAACCTCGTATTCGCCGAGTGGTCCATGTGTACAATCTCGTATTCGTCGAGTGGTCCATGTGTACAACCCCGTATTCGCCAAGTGGTCCCACCCCCAGACTCGAAGTCGCCAGAAGGAGAATGGGGGTGGTACAAGTAGGCATTCGCACGAGCCGAAAGGGGTTTCCGCCCGAAGAGCATGAGGAAGCACTCGCTGGTGAGAAGGCTCTGGAGGGCGGATAGACGGGCGGGTGGGGGATCTAAGCCCCGCTCACTTGGGGAATCAGGAAGAGGCGAGTAGAGCTCCCGCGGACCACTCGCCCATCATAGTCGAATGGTACCTTCACGGACCACTCGCCTAGGGAGGCGAGTGGTACCCTCAAGGACCACTCACACAAGGGGATCTGGAGGCAAAATGACCTAGATACCCCTTGTGGGCTGCTAATAGCTCCTCAGAACAGCGGAGTTAGGCTGTTAGCAGAGCATTCTCGGGTGCGGTTAGCAGAGCCAAAAGGCGGATTTACGCTATTTGTAGTCCACGACTAGAAAATCTATAAATAGACCCTTAATGGCACCTTGGAGGAGATCAGATCTTTTGAGTTCTCTCCTCCAGGCAGTTTTCGGAGTTGGCTGCTAGTGCCCTCCAAGGTGCCCGACTGAGCATTGGTTTGGGAGGGGAAGCTCTAAGACCTTCCGGGTGTGTGGCGGGACCTCCTCGCTGCAGCCTTGGGTCTGTTCCAGATTTTTCATCCTCGGTCTGGAGAGTTTAGTGAGGGAGAAGTAGGCGCAGGCTACACCCCCTGTGGGTCCGAACTCAGAGACCGGTTGACGGTTTCAACATTGGCCATTTTTTTGGAAATACGCCTTGTACAAGCATTTTTAGGAAAAGTGTTGAACACGAAAGTTGTAGATATCGTCGAGATCTACAACTTTTGTGTTGAACACTTTTGCTAAAAATGCACGCACAAGACGTATTGTCGCTCGAATTGAAACATGGGCGTAACTATAACGAATTTTTGAAAATACGCATTGTGCATGCATTTTTAGGAAAAATGTTCAACACGAAAGTTGTAGATCTCGACGATATCTACAACTTCCGTGTTGAATAATTTTCCTAAAAATGCTTGCAGAAGGCGTATTTCCAAAAAAAACACGTAATACTTCATATAAAAGGGTTGCGGATAGCCAAAACTGGGGTGCGGTTAACAATTGCCTAAATATTTAGCTACGACTTTCTCTCTATATCTCTCTAACACTATCTCTAGAATTGTCTTTTTCTAGAAAATTCACAATGATTCTTAAGTATATATATTTTAAAAATGAGTGTTATTTTTTTCATATTTGTTAGGCGATTGTTATTTGCAATTCGTGTTTATCTATTCATAGATTTTGTTTATTCGCAGCTCTAAAGGAAGTCAAATTTGTTATTCACAGATATTTTTGTTATCTACGAATTAGTAAAGAAATTAAAAAAAAAAATTGGTCGTTCTCTTCGCCTTCCTCATCATAGGGAGATAGTAACCCTAGCTATCTAAATCTTCTCAAACAAACTCTAGCTATCTATATCTTCGCAAACAAATCGAAATCGCATGAACAACGAAGAAATCGTCTTTCTTCGTCAACTCGGTCTATCAGTTCATTCATTTTATGAATCATGATTTGTCCACACATTGAAGTACTCAGATGGTCGTCAGAGATGTTCCTTTGCTGTCGGGCCTTGCTCAGGAGAACGAAGTCATCGGCTGCTCAAGTTTAAAATTGGTATGTGGATAACAATTTGTAAATTAAAATAAAGTAGAAAAATGTTAGTCTGCGGATGGACATTTATGATCTGCGAATAACAATTGTTTTTTTTATTGTACAAATAAAAAACTCGACTCATGAAAAAAAAAGTAAGCTAGAGCTCCACAAACACAAACTCAAGCTGTCTCACTAATATCACCACCCAAAATCAAAGGGTGCTGATATCCGCACTGCAGTTTTAGCTATCAGCACTCTATTTGTATGAGTTATTACGCGCTTTTTGGAAATACGTCTTGTGCATATTTTTTTAGGAAAAGTGTTCAACATGAAAGTTGTAGATCTCGACGAGATCTACAACTTTTGTGTTGAACACTTTTCCTAAAAATGCATGCACAAGACGTATTGCCGCCCTGATTGAAACCTGACGTAACTATAACGAATTTTTTGAAATACGTCTTGTGCATGCATTTTTAGGAAAAGTGTTCAACACGAAAGTTGTAGATCTCGTCGAGATATACAACTTTTGTGTTGAACACTTTTCCTAAAAATGCATGTACAAGACGTATTTTCAAAAAAACGTGTAATAACTCATACAAATAGAGTGCGGATAGCCAAAAAGCTGATATCAGCCTCCAAACCAAAATGAACTTCCGAACAAATTAAGCTCTCCAGTTTCCACTCGGATAGCAGAATAGTTTCCATGTCACTGAGTTCAGTGACCTAAGATATTACTGTGTGGCTGTGTTAGAGGAGAGAGAGTGTGTGCGTCTGTGTGAGAGAGGGGGAGAGAGAGAGAGAGGCGGAGTGAAGGAGAGAGAGAGAGAGAGTGGCAGGTGATGATGGATTCAAATATCTTGGATGGAAAAAGCAGAGACATCCCCATCTGATAAAGTAAAAGAAATCGAGTCTCCCTTTGGATTCCCTCTTCACTCTTTTGATCTGCTTTCTTCCCCGTTTAAAGTTGATGTTTCTGGATCGAGA
The DNA here is from genome assembly GCA_033032865.1 of Dactylorhiza incarnata. Classification (NCBI taxonomy): domain Eukaryota; kingdom Viridiplantae; phylum Streptophyta; class Magnoliopsida; order Asparagales; family Orchidaceae; genus Dactylorhiza; species Dactylorhiza incarnata. The sequence continues at coordinate 865,751 of JAWHQI010000512.1, forward strand.
TACCCATCATTCAAGTATGCAATGCCTCTCATTCCATGTTTCCTCCATGCTTCGCGCAGGAGCTCCCCTCCATCATTAGAATCAGAAGGCATTGGAGGTGAGACGCGACGCTGAATGAAAAGTGTGGTTTATAGGTCGATCGATACAGCCAAGGAGGCGATCGAAAATACCGCCGAGGTTTGCCCTCTTGCTCTTTCCCACTTCGGTCTCGGTTCTTGAATTTCTAACCAAGTTTCGAATAGGTTTCTGAAGTTTCTCCGGCTCATGGGGTTTCTAACCTGGATTTGCCCTTTGTGTTCTTCTTTTGCTTTTCATGTATATTTTTTTTAGAGATTTTGTTCATGATTTTTTATAGTAATCTCTTTTTAGTTTCGGTTTAAGTCGACAGATGCTATATTCTGAATTTCATAAACTCCACCGCAGATTTAGATGTCTCGTGTAAGCAGCATTCGATCAAGCTACATTAAGTAAAACTTCTTCTGAAGAATGTCGGATTTCCATGTTAGAAGCGTGGAAACCGGGCAAACAAAGATCAGAAATGTCCCCATTGCTGTAACTCCGGAAGGATTCTGGTGCTGTCCCGCACCGGTCGTGTTCCAAAGAAACATTAAACATCTAAACAGCCAGAGCAAGCAAAAGAGTTCACCGCATACAAATCTTGCAGGGCAGAAGTCAACAAATACATCAGGAGAGAAGAGGCAGCCTGCTCACCAGTTAAAATCTAAGGCGGTTTCCGAAGATCAAAGATGTCTGGAATCAGATAATTTAGGGTCAAACCCTGCCATGACCCCTGAGAGTGTGGTGGCAAAGTCAAATTCCGGGAATCCACAAAGAAAGATATCAGTTTGTTTCGGAAAGCCCGATTCTGGAGACTTGAAGGTTGTTTTGTCTGGTAAGGAAAACATTGTTGTGAGGATGAATGTTCATAGAAACGTTCTCGCTGAGCATAGTAGTTTCTTTTCGGAGAAGCTTTCTAGGCAGTCTCCTATACTCTGCATCGAGATTGGTGATTGCGAAGATGTGGAGATATATGTTGAGGCCATTGGACTCATGTATTCCAAAGAAATTAAGCAGAAATTAATCAAGCAAAGTGTTCCTCATGTTCTTCGAATACTCAAGGTATATTCAGCAATCTATGAACTTTTCTACTTAGGGATTGTTTTTATTGATTTCTTCAACACCTTTGCTTGAATTGTTATAGTTTTAACTTTTAAAAGTTAAATTGTAAGGTTAAATTCAAAGTCATACCTTCAATTGCAATAGAACCTAAGAAGCAAGGGTACTTCTAAATTCTCAATGTACACATTTGGCATTATAATTGCCAAGTAAATACTGCATTATGTGTTGGAAATACTAAATAAATACTTTGTAATTTGTCTTTTACATTAGCTCTCAATTAAAAACATGCAATAGCTAAGCATTAGCTCTCCCTCAGTAGTATCTATCTATTTTGTTGGGCTTCATTAAATCCTCAATTTCAGAATGTTTTCTCTAGTGGAATTTATTATTTCATAGCATCTTCAATTTCTTTGAGTTGTCTGAATTTTATGCATTTGTAGTATGATACATCAATTTCCAGGATTGTCTGTGCTTTATATTCTCAATTTATGTTGTAGAATTTGAGGTTTCTCTCTCTCTCTCTCTATATATATATAAATGAATTTATTTTATGTATTGAATTACCAACATTTCTTTAGCATGCTATGTTATGTTCCTGTTTTTGTATGTCTCATACTTAAACATAACGAATAATGGTCCACTTTTATTGTTTTGTATTCTGCAAAATGCATTTGAGATACTATTTCTTTATTTGTGCAACTCAATTTACATTAATATCTCTAATTTTCAGGGAGTCCCCAAGTGGAGATTTATCTATTTATCATTGAATTTACATCTTTTTTTTTTAATTTCCATTACTATTGGAAGCAGGAATGTGGCACAAACTAGAGCTAGCAAAGAGATTACTGAATTGAATTGCTAAGCCACTAATTTTATTAGCCACTGATGGAAAATACCAAGAAGCATCGTAAGGAGCTGAGACCAACTTGAATTATATATATAAGCAATCGTGCACGGGGTTCACCCGTGCACTAGTGTGACAATATATCCTCTGTTCATTGTCCCCGTAAAAAATTTGGTCATACCAAATATAAAACTCAATAAAAATTGAGGGGATTATGACACTTATTTAAATTAAAAAAACATACAAATAAAATTCACTTATGAAAAGTTGGAATATGTGTAAATTTGTAATACAGAATGGTGAAATTGAAAAAAATGAATGTTTCACTAAAGGGTGTTTTCCTTTATATATAGTATAACTATATGTAAGATAACTAGGTTGAGCCAATTAAATAACTCGAGCAAGGAAAGGATTACTGAATTGAATAAGCGGAATTGTTGACCTACTTTTATGGAAACTAAGCATAACTCGGTTTAGCCAAATATATAAAAGATGTGTATCTCTTTTACCTGTAAATGTTTATACTTCAATTCTTCTTTATGTTAAGCTTCGATAACTTCTTTACTTAATAACAGATTATTTTTCCGGTTTTCCCCCTTCATGGTACTTCACTGCTTATATTTTTTTTGGGATGTGCTAAGTAATCAAAACTTACAATTAATCTGAACTGTTCTCTCTTTTGGGTTGGAATCTATGGGTTTGCTTTTATTTGAAAGGAAGTAAAATCTGGTTTTGGGGGTTCTTATGGTTTGTATTACATATGTAGATGTTCAATCCGAACTTCATTTTTCCATCCCAATCAAAATAAACTCACCTAAATAATTTGAATTCAACTAAATTTTGCTGTTCACTTTTATTGAAACTAAACATGACTGGGTTGTGCCAATTATAATGATTTAAGTTGCTCAAGTTCAAATTTGTAGTTGTTATTTCTACGTTAATTTCGTTGAAGACGTGAAAATCATTAATTGTTTTGGTCATATAGTCAATGTAGTAAACAGACGAATCGATCTTCCTTTTGTTACAGCCCTTTTATGGCTGCTATCGGTGCACAAATCCCCCTTTTCTATATTTTTAGAGAGGGAATTTATATATGATCTAATCGAAACTGCGACATGTATGCATATGATGCATAATTATTTCTGCATCGAAGGAATAGCTGCAGATTTACCTTGTGGCTGGATATATAAGTGTCCTGATTTTTGTGAATATTTTTTAATACAAGTTGTTGAGTATCAAAAACTTATTACACAAATTTCATTTATTGGAACGAGTTGAAGGAGTGGATTAGTGGGGAAGAGACAATAAATTGGGGTTCATGCATCTGGAATCCAATGTGATCTTAGGGTTTTGAGTTTTATTAGGACCAATGTCCCAACAAGTATTTTACTACACCTAGAACAAAAATTTGGATTCTCACTGAGACCTTAGTATAGAGAGAGAATCGTTTATGGATTTTGTGAACCGTTACTTGAGAACATTACATAAAAATATCTGTCCTTTTTGAAAAAAAAATACAGATTCAAGTGAAACATTACCTGAAAACTTTACATGAAAATATATTCGTTTTTTGTATGAAAAAATAGATCCAAATTCTAATATCTAAGGATGACATCATGACAACTAAGGGTGTAAATTGTAACGCCTCATTTAACCCCGTACCATGCCACACTATAAGATTAATTAAACCATATAAGGGGTATAAAATACATATTTTACCATTTATAGCATTAAAGTAAATAAACAACGGAAGTAAATACTTTTATTTGAAAATACTGTTTTTCTCAAACTGTTCTCAGAGTGTAAACATAGAACTAAAGGCCTAAGATATACACACGGGGCTTTATTACATCAAAAGTAAATGTAAAAGAGAAACTTAGAAAACAAACAAACTTTAAATAACTCAACTCCCAACTCCCAAGCTTGCACAAAAATATGATCAATCTCCTTGTTCTGAACATGTATAGTTAACAATGATGGTCAATCAAAGCTGATTAGTCCTCCACTCCTCCCAAGTACCCTAAAGGGGTTCATGGAGAATTTCTACCTACAACTGCCACTTCTTTGCATGTTCTGAACTTCTATTTCTGATATGTATAAACAAAAATATGTGAAGTAAAAGTGCAGTAACAGTAAGTAAAGGTTCACAAATAGTAAATGTGCGAGTAATCACATCACATATGTCAATCTTCTAAGATTCTACAAATCGTTGTTTATCCTTTATGTTCATGTCAACTAGACGCTAAATTTTATACCACAATCTAGCATGTCAACAGTACAACGACTTAACTTCCATGACCTGTGTGAGTTAGGTAGGTTTGGCCACATTCCATGGGAACTCAATTCAAGTTCAATTGGACATCCACCAATTACGGGTCTAACTCCTCCACAAGAGCGGAAGCTCGAATCCACACACAAAATTAGCCTAACCTTCCAGTTTAGGCGAGCATAGACATCATACCCATCCATATAACTATGTGTCTTTTATGTCTAACTAAACCTCTAGCTAAATTGCATTAACATTCTCAACGTCACAGTCACTTATAGTCAAGTAACAATCATCATTCAATATCTATTATTGGTTCATATCACATAACTATGTCTAGAACTCTAAAGCAAGGTGCGTTGATTTAGGATTTTTGCTGATGATATAGTTCTAACCTACGACACATTTCTTAAGTTAAATGAAAAATTAGAGCAATGGAAATATTATTTAGAAGATAAGGACTTTGAATTAGCAAAACAGATACCTAGTACATCATTTCCCATTTTAATGGGGGTGATTTTAGCAATATCAATTTATCTTATTAGAAGATAAATAGATATCTAAGCGTGGTAGATTTAAGTACTTTGGATCATTTATTCAGAAGAATGGACATATAGGCGAAGATATAACATCTTGAGTTAAGGTCATGTGGTCAAAATGGAGCCTGAGGATTACCATGTGAGAAGTGGATACCTTGAAGACTTTTAAGTAAATTTTATAAAATTATTATTAGACAAATGATGTTGTATGAGTCTGAATGTTGGGCTATAAAAAGTTGATATTTTTGTTAAATACAGTTGATGGGAATGCTTGGCTGGCTGTATGGAAAAACAAGAATAGACAAATTAAATGATGATTATATTAGAGAACCATGTTTCGAAGATAAGATGATAAAAGTAGGTTTAGGTGGTTTGAGTGTGCATTAGGAAGGCAAAAGAACACATAGGAGTAGATAAATAGAAGAAGGTGCATACCCAGTTAACATAGATGAAAGTTGTTGAAGATTATTAGGATATACTAGGTTTAACATCTCGGGCAACACTTGACAAGAACAAATTAAAAATGAGGACTCATAAAGCCAACATCAAATAGTTGGTATAAAGTTTTTGATGATGATGATGATGATTGTGTTTCTCATTAAACCTTATTTAGTTCTACCACATGATTTATCTTACTTCTTAGATTAAAACTAGCGTTTGCAGGTTGCCAAAGCACTTGGCTTTGATTTGTGTATCAAGTCTTGCTTGGATTACTTGGAGGCTGTTCCCTGGGTCAGAGACGAGGAAGAAAACGTCGTGTCATCAATTCTCTGTCTCGCAAATGATAAATATGGAATAAGCTCAATCTTAAAACGAGTATCTTCAGATATCTCGAACCCCCCTAACGATACGCTCTCCCGTATTTTGGAGCTAGTTCTCAAAAGCACCGATGACAAAGGCCGGCGGGAGATGAAGTCTTTAGTACTGAAACTCCTGAAGGAAAATAACCAATGGATTCGAGGATCCGCTGACATATGTACTGAAACATTGTATAATTCATGCAGAAGCTCCTTGCAGTCACTTTTACTTCTGTTTAAAGAAGCCTGTGAACCTGGGTTTTCAGAGAAGGATTTAGTAAACAAAGAAACTATCACCAGAAAAATAGCTCTCGAGGCGGATAATCTCCTATGGTTAGTTGAAATTCTATCAGATAGGCATATAGCAGATGAATTTGTGGTAATTTGGTCAAACCAGGAAGGCCTGGCTTCACTACATTCTAAGCTACCAATTGTATCGCGACATCTGGTTAGTTGTATCACAGCCAGACTCTTTGTTGGCATTGGACAAGGAGAGATACTTCCATCGAAGGACACCCGCCAAATGCTTCTCCAAGTTTGGTTGCAGCCACTTTTCGATGATTACAGCTGGTTGCAGCATGGATGTCGGACATTTGACCGCAAAGTGGTGGAAGAAGGAATCGGCCGAACCATTTTGACACTTCCATTGGAAGATCAGCAGACTATGATGCTTTCTTGGTTGGGTAGTTTCCTGAAAGTTGGCGATAACTGCCCAAATCTTCAGAGGGCATTCGAAGTATGGTGGAGAAGAACTTTCATAAGGCCTTATCTGGAGCAGCAAGGAAATTCATTGCACTTACATGGTAAGGTAACTTAGACTCTGGACTAGTTTTTTGAGTAGTTGAAACGTGTTTGTTGCGAAAGATTAGAGTTTAATATCTTGTTATGAGGTTTTCTGTTTTGAAAACATCTTTTTGAAGGATGTAATATGCTGATTTACATGGAATCTATAAGGCTGTGCTTTTGTTATTGTTGGAACGCACTTACATAGCAAGTTAACTTCAGCTTATGGCTAGTTTTTTTAGTAATTGAAAAATATCTATTGCAAAACGTTGGGGGTTTAATGTTTTGCTATGATGTTTTCGATTTTGAGAATATCTTTTTGAGGAATGTAGTATGTTTCTTTACATGGAATTTTATAAGACTGCTTTTGCTATTGTTTTAACCCACTTACATAGTAAGTTGACTAGGGTTGGAACTAATTTTCTGAGTAATTGAAAATTATCTGTTGTGAAAATATGGAATTTAATGTCTTGCTATGAGGTTTCGGTTTTGAAAGCATCTTGTTGAAGAATGTAATATGTTGATTTACATGGAATTTTAGAAGGTTGTGCTTTGGTTGTTGTTGAAATTTAAGAAAAAAGGTAAATTATGCTTGAATTTATGTTCAAGCTAAAGTTTCTAGCTTGCTTTCCTGAATAAGATTGTAGTTGAGCTCAATCTCTCATTTTCTTGTAGACAACATTGGTTATGGCTATAAGCTTTCTTGTCTGTTCTTTGGAATTAATTTGTATTTTGAGTTATTTAGGAGCAAAGTTAGCATCACAATGGACTAATGAATTGTGAATAGAGTGAAGCATTCTTTGTTTCTGTATGCATGAATTATTTCCTTTACAGAAAGGTATTTGAAGATTTGATATTTTTGGTCCATCATTAATTGAAAAAAGCAGTAAGTTTTGTCATTTAATTCATGGAAGCCAACCTATTTATACACAAATATACTCTCAAATCAGGTGCTAAATAAGAAAAGGAAACATTTGAAAAGAATTTCATTGATTGCATAAGTCGAGCTGACTTGACTTGAAAAAAAACTCCATTAATTTCATAACAAGGGAATACTTGAAGAAAGAAATAAGCTATATCTACATTAGGGAAGGAAGGTGGAAGAAAGAAAATAGTAGAATAGTGTAGAAAATGAACAAAGTTACCAACACTACTATCATTTGGCATCTGTATTTGATCCATTTTTCACTGGATAGAGAATTTTGGCATCTGTGCATTTATTACTTATTACATCCAATGCAAGTGTGATACTAAATGTGCATATCAAATTCATTTTCAGTCATATGTATATGTTTTTAATTTTAAGTATGGCAGGGAGAACACTGAACTGTGCGTGTAGTACAACTATTATCTTGGTTCATGCATGATAACAGAACTTTTGCTGAGCATTTCAGGGGTTTAACTAGAGGTAGAATCTGGAGCACTCATTGGTTGTCGTTTCTATTATGTGGAGGTTGACGTAGAGTTAGAAATGTTGATCGTAGAGAACCAACAACCTAACAAATAGACTTTCAACCCTAATCACCACAAGCACACTCCACAAGGATATTGGGTTTCAAAATAATAGTTATTTCACTCATGTACAACTTTCCAATTTATATCACATAGTTGCACAAGTAACCGCAAATAATTAATGCAAAGAATGAGCAAATAATAAATACGAGGGGTATTATAGGTTTCAAAACTGTAGTGTGAACCTCGAGATCCCACGAAGGTGTGCGTCGATAGGAGCATCAAGTATGTTCACACCCTCCAGATAATAATATTCAACAAGTTCTTTGTCGATTAGATAAGGCTCACAGTGTTTTTGGCACTACTGCTGTGGAATTCCTTGTTATATGTCGACCACTTTCACCTATGTTCACTCAATTTCTCATCAAAAAAGGCTACAGAATGCATGTCCTGCGATAGCACTTTGAATGCCGACTCCACTGACATCACACACTACAACATGGACTTCGTTAACATTAGGGAGGGGGAGAGCATTGTGGTCATAGAGCCTTAATTACATCTTAGGCAAAATCACTTCAATTTTGTCAGACCTTCTCCTCATCCATTTGGATGTCAGTTGCATCAAAAATAAATTAGAGAAACAACAACTTTGTCATTAGGAAGTCGCAATTCTTATTGGTTCCGGTTTAGTGTCTCCTGCCTTCCTTCATAGGAAGCTCCAACTGCTCCATATTTTTATTGTTGTATTTTGGTATTTATCAAAATAAACTACAACAAACTCACTGAGAAAGCACCGCTATGCTTGGTTCATTAGTTGTATGAAGGGTTCGATTCATTAGAGAGTCTAAATGGCGAGACTAGCCAATCAAACAGTTTGTCTTGCATTTTGAATGTTGTCCTCCACTCATAGCTAGATCATATAGGAATTTGATGGTAGCCACTTTGCGAGTAGATTTTAGAAAAACACTCTGCTCCACACAGTTTATCCAAGTATTCAATATGCCATTCAATGGTTCTATTGTGAATTTGTACTCAATTGTGATCTTGTTAATCATATGACTATGCACACACATTCTCTAATTGCTATGTTTCTTTGACATCAGTAATGTCAGGACAATGCATGGACAAGTGCTCTCTATACGCCCCTTTTACAGTAGCTTGTCCACTTTCTCCCAAAATATTTTGTTTCTCACAGGCTCGTTCGATAATGTGATAACTTTTGTAAACTCTCCGAAGGTAACAATGACAATTTTGGACATTTCGCTTTGATAACTTCCAAGTAACTCTTCTGGGATGATCTGAGTACCGCCTTTCATTATGTGCAACTCTCACATTCAATATTACCAGCCCTGCTGAAGGTCGTCATGAAGAAAAACATTCTTCACGTCGAGCTGGAATAGAGACCAGCGGTGAACAACTGCAACTGCGATAAGAGTACAATTCGTAGTCATGTGGGCGATCAGAGCAAAGTTCTCGTCATAGTCCCATCCCTGCTTCTGCTGAAAACCACGAGCCACAAGCCGAACCTTGTACCTCTCCACAGAACCATCTGAGCGAGTCTTGACCTTGAAGACCCACTTGCAAGTAATAGGAACAACACCAGGTGAAAGAGGAACAAACTCCCAGGTACGAGTGTGCTCAAGCGCCTCCAACTCAGCAGACATAGCAGTCTGCCAATCAGGTATCTGGGCAGCCTCACGGTAGGAAGTCTGCTCTGGAGTACTACAAGCAGAAGCAGGAAGGGTAGGTAGGTCCAACGGTAATGTAGCAAAGCTAAGGCGGTCGGGAGGACGTCTCTCATGAGGTGGGTTGCGACGCGCAGGAGGATCATCCACAGGACACTCGCTGGAGGAGACAAACACTGAGTCTGGGGTCACTGGAGATGAGGGAACAGGAGGGGGGCGACAAGTGTAGTGATATGAAAGGGGGACGACGGGCACATCAAAGGGAGAAGTGGGCGGCGAAGGGGAGGAGTGAGAAGGTGAGACCGGAGAGGTCAGAGATGGTGTAGATTGCGGCAAGGGGAGAGGATGGGAACATGCTAGAGGAGAGGAGGAAACATGAGGCGGTGAGATTGCGGCAAGGGGAGAGGATCGGAACATGCCGGAGGAGAGGAGGAAACATGAGGCGGTGAGATGGGAAGGGTGAGAAACTACACATCAGAGGGAGTCACAGATGAGTGCGAGGTCGAGGAGACAGAGGACACAAAGAAAGGATGAGACTCATCAAAAGTGACATCATGCGAGATGCGAAGTCGACGTGCAACATGGTCATAACATTGATAGCCCTTGTGCTTAGTACTGTATCCAAGAAAGACACAAGGTACAAACTGAGCAGAGAGCTTGGTACGCTCACGTGGAGGGAGTAGAACTTAACACCGACAACCAAAAACACGAAGATGAGTGTAACGTGGGGGTCGAGAGTACATACACTCACCAAGACTCTGGCCCTGAAGGAAAGTGGAGGGTTGCAGGTTAATAAGGTAGACAGCAGTGGAAACAGCCTCAATTTGTGAGGAGTAACGTGGGAGTAGATGAGAAGGGTGCGAACTGTCTCAATAATGTGGCGATGCTTCCTTTCAGCGGTGTCATTCTGAGCGTGGGCACTGGGATAGGCAAGCTGAGGGAGAGCGTCGTGGGTAGCTAGCAGATCTCGAAAAGCATGAGAGAGGTACTCCCCCTGAGTCGGAACTGAAAATACGTATGAAAGCAGAAAACTGGGTGCGCACCATAGCAGAAAAAATAACATAAATCTGAAAGAAATCAGAATAAGAATGCATAAAGTAAACCCAACAATAACGAGAATAATTATCAACAAAGATAGCATAGTATCGATGTCCGCCCTTTGATACAAAAGGTGCGGGACCACATACATCTGAATGAACTGAATCAAAAGGACGCTGAGACCTAGATTCACTAGACTGATAGGGGAGTTGTAGCTGTTTGCCAAGCTTATAACCCGTACAAGAGTAAGACCGATCAACAGAAACACGACCAAGAAAACCATGACTGATGAGAGACGCAAGACGCGAAACACTGGGATGACCATGACGATGATGCTACTGAGAGAAGCCCACCGAAGGAAGATAAGGTAGAAGTCCCTGGAGACGATGGAATGGATGAAAGTTGGAGGGAGAGATACCTGCAGGGGCAGAGGCAGCCGGCTGAGACTTTAGAGGCAGAGGCTTCAGTAGTATCCTGTGAGAGCACGGAGGCAGAGGAGCGAGGCAGTGAACCGTGAGAGAGCTGTTGGGCGATCTGCTAGACAAGCTCAGAGACAGAGAGTCGGCAGTGGAGTACTCACAAAAGAAGACTGCGGTGGAAGCTGGGGAGCAGCCAGAACAGCATGAGGCATCACACCAAGAGGAGTAGTAGTGTCCAAGGAGTGGAGACGAGTCTCCTCAACGATCACCAAGGCCAAGGTATCACTGAGAGACAGCGGAGGATCCCGATGCTGGAGCTGGGCACGAACGGGCACGAACTCGGGGCGCAGGCGCATAAGAAACTCATACATGCGCTGGAAGTCACGATCCCGGGATGTAGCAACACACTGAGGGCAAGTAGCGCAGGTGGAAGGTGCCATCTCATCGCACTGACGCCAGAGGTCCAGGAGCTCAGCAAAGAAAGCATGTACATACTGATCACGCTGGTAGCAGACACCAAGGGTCTGGAACAGGGAGTAGCACAGGGCCTGGCCAGATGGCAGGTAGAGACGACGCAAATGATCCCATATCGCTTTGGCCGAAGGTAGTTCGTGGACGGTCATGCGAATGGGGAGCTCGCAGGACTGACAGAGGATGGCGATCGCGCGAGAGTTGTCCGAGCGCCACCTCGCCCAGTTGGAACGCTGGGAGGAAGTGGCCGTGCTGACAATGGAAGAGGAGTCCGTAGGACTGGCAGCTTGTGGGGGCGGAGCAGGCTCAGTGCCGTCAATGTGGTCCCATAGATCAAGGCCTTGTAGTTCCGCTCGTCGAGGATGACATCGACCTTCTGGAGTAAGGCAGATGAGATGTAAGACGATGCCATCGAACCAAATGGAGGACGAAGGTGGCCGGAGAAGAGACTCGCGGCTGCGGGATCAGTCGGAGAAGAAAATGGTGGTTGAGAAGAAGTTCAACCGAGGAGGTCGGGGCTGCGGGATCGACCAGAGGAGGACTCCGACGGAGGATGTCGATGTCGACTCCGGACCGGGATAAAGTCGTCGAGGCGGAGTGGAGGCGTCGGCGGCTTCTGTTGTCGTCACGTGGAAAGGAGGAGACGACAGGCGGCAGCGTCGTGATCGGCAGGGAGCGTCGATCGTCGTCGAAAGCAGGAGTAGGGAGCGTGCGGAAGAGAGCGGCGGAAGGGAGCGTCGTGGAAAGCAGGAGCAGGGAGCGTCGATCGTGATCGGGAAGCAGGGATCAGAGTCGATCGTGATCGGCAGGAGCAAGGAGCGTGCGGAAGGGAGCGTCATGGAAAGCAGGAGCAGGGAGCGTCGATCGTGATCGGGAAGCAGGGATCGGAGTCGATCGTGATCGGCAAGAGCAAGGAGCATGCGGAAGCGAGCGGCGGAAGCGGGATCGGAAAGACGCGTGCTGGAAACGAACGGCGGAAGCGGGATCGGGAAGACACATGCGGAAAAACCTCCCTCTGATACCATGATAGGAATAATGAATTTGATACCTTACTCAACAATAGTGTCTATATATATATACATGAGAGGGTGACCGCAACACCCGAGGTGAACCTAAGCAATATCTACCATATACAATATATACAACATCTCTAACAACAACAAGCACACGGACTAGTTGTGTTAGTTTTACTACCTTCTCGGCTTCCTTCGCAGCGCAATTAGCAAGAGAAATGTGTTCTCTTCAGGCCGAACCCTAGTTTGGATGACTTTCCTCGATGTGTAGAGTTGATTTTAAGCATTTTTTACGACTTATTAAGTGTCTAGGTGTGCTTCAAACCCAATTCATCTGTTACAACCATATGTCAACTTATGATATTCTCTTGCCTTCCGCTGGCAATCAAATCATTTTTCATTGACTGTATTTTTCCTGAACAAAATGTTAAGGAATCATCAACCTTGGGTGCAATCATTATTTCTTGCACTACCTTAAGTATCACCTCCTCATCATCATATTCCCTGGACTGCATATATCATCATCCAGTGGACATCACCTGATGGCTTGCATCTAGATTTGCCACATGCTTCCGGTTTGTACATTCACTTTAACAATGCTCGGGTTGGTGCATTTGGAGCATTTGTCGACTATGAGTTTGATCGTAGGGATTGCCGAGGGAAAGTAGCCTCATCCACAGGTTGCTTACCCATTGTCTTATACGCCGGTGTTTTTTTGTTGACCTACCTCTCTTGAATCTCACTTGTAGCGCATGATTTCTATCGTCATTAAGCTAGAAATGCATAGCGGTCCGATGAAATTTCTAATTATTGATTTCAAATCATAAAGCGAGATACTTGGGGTCCGTTTGGCGCGGTGTTTTTGCTCCCGTGAGTTTGGACAAAAAATTCACCGTCATAAGATAAGTGTTTGACAGGACAACAGTTATGACCGTCACCAAGAAAAAAAATTGAACATTCACTTGGTTTCTTAGGTGAGGTCTGGCGTTCGCGAACGGCAGTTCATAATCACTGTGTTCCCAACCGCCACCGCTGTGCCAAACAGACCCATGATCTCCAGTAGTTTCTTCAAGATAATTAAGTTCAGCAAGTCGCATGAACTCAACAGTATACTCTATGACGTAGCAACTCCCATGACATGCTATTTGATATTGATGAAATATATGTTCTTCCTTTGACATCCATGCCGATCATCCTTTGAACTTCTACCGATTGTCATGACGGTCCGATATCTTGTCACTTACAAAAACGCCGATCTTTGACCCTCATCTTGTCCCTTACAAAAACGCCGATCTCCTCTTTGCTCAAAACTAAAAGAACCTTGGTGAGACATTTATAGTTGATGTCTTTGCGCCGATCTTTGACCCTCACCTTGACACCGTTTCGTAACATTCTCCCACTTTATTCAGTACCTAGACACGGAAATTTCGGTTACTACGAGAGGCCTCAATGCGGAATACCTTCGCAAAGAGACCAAGAACTCTTTGGTATTTGTCAAGTGTGGTGTTGTCGTCACCATCAATGGTCCTCGTCACCATCAATGGTCCTCGTCACGCTTCAAGCCCGTTGAAGTTTGATACTACCTGACAATTGTTTCATTCATGGATTTAGGTTTTCAAAATAGTAATTATTTCATTCATATATTCTCATTTAGGATTACATAATGGGTTCTCACAATAGCAGCACCCTCCCAGAGAAGATGTTTATTATACTAAAAATTATTAACAGCCTAAACTTAGAGGGGAGGTTTTGATAATTTCAAAAAGAAGAGCTGAAGTCTCTGTCATCATGCAAAGTCAACCTTATATTCATATATATTCTCTTAAAAAGAATTTTGTATTCATTTGTCAATTCAGTATCCACAAATACTCATATTCTGTTAATAAGAAGCATGTAAACCTAGCTGGAATCATAGAAAGGATACAACTCATATCTTAGAAGACAACTTCCACCAACCACTCTTCCTCCTCTCCCTCCATGGAAGAAGCTCCGAAGATCGGCAATGGCTGAACCCAAGCACCTCTCGCAGTCCCCACCAGACAGATCCCTGCTGCACTGCACCAATCCGAACAAACTCCCCGCCCCGCCGACATCCATCTCTCCGGTGGCAAACATCAACGGTGTGAGGTAAGCCTTCTTCGACAGCCTCTCCATCAGCTCCTCCGCCGCAGCGTCGAAGGCCGACGAACCCTTGGACGCATTTCCATCGCTCATCACGTAAATACTCCGCCCGCCGTCGATCTCTCCGAAGAATTCCCGATCGGCGTAGCGAACGAGGCACCGGTCGAGCCACACGGCCGCCTCGCCGTCGGAGGGGCAATGTCGAAGAACGCGATCGTTCGCCTCGTGGATGCAGGCCGTGCAGGAAGAGCTCGCGACATCTCCCCTGCACATGGCGAGGCCGTAGGCCCGGGTTTCGCCGCGGCCCGCCGAACCGATGGCGAAGCCGATGGACGGAGCCTCTCGAAGGAGCAGAGACATGAGCTTGCTTAAGTTGTCTGCGAACGGGCCGTCATGGCTGCGGGTTATCGAACCCGAGCATGATCCGAACAGAGGCGGGTGGATGGCGAAGGAGGACCGGAGGGTTAGGGAGAGAAGAACGAGGAGGATGATCTTCATCTTTTGGGGGAGGAGGAAGAAGGGGGTTGAAGATGGGCCTAAATAATGGCAGAAGATTTTTTTTTTTTAAATTGATTAAGTAGCCGTTAGTTTTGATGAAGCAAGGTGGCAGGAATTGAATGTTTCCTGCTGGAATTGTGGTTTCCATAAGGATCGAGAGCAGGCCGTTTCGTGGAATTGGTTATAGAAAAAAGACCGGGTCTGTCCTCAGGGCTTATTCTGCATGAACCAGAATTTTAGGTCATTCCTGAACCGGAATTTTTGAATAATTATTGCGTCAGTCCAAATAGAAGACGATCTTGCCAATCTAAAACTGGTGCCGAAAGAGGGAAAAAAATATCAGGTGACGTCATTCGATTGGATTATTATTTGGAATTTTGACGTGTGATAGATTTTGGTGACTTTTTTTCCAGCGTTGTTTTCGTGCATTCATTTAAAAACTATTTCTACTCTCTTGGGAAAATCTACCATGTGAAAGCATACGATTGTTGCCATTTATTTATATATAATAACTATAACTATATATATATATTTATATATAGGGTTAATTACGGTGACCTCCCCTGGGAATTTGCATAATTACATGTTGCACCCCCTCTATCTTTTGAAATTATATTTACCTCCTTTCTAAGTTTTCACGGTTTACAAAAATGCCCCCACACGATAAAATCAGTCAAATTATTTTATGATGTTTAAAAAAATGATTTTAGATTCATTACGAAGGGTAAAATGTAACGCCCTCTTTACAATGTACAATTATTACAAAGGATAAAATTCACTTTCCGTCTATATTTCTAAAGGAAAAGGTCACTTCTTTCAACGTAGAGTCATTGCAAAGGATAAAATTGAATATCATAAAATAATTTGACTTATTTTATCATTTTTTTTCATTGATATTTCTAATGAAAGGGACATTTTGTAAACTAAAAAAACTTTGGTAAATATAATTTTGAAAGATAGAGGGGTGCAATCTGTCACGTGTTCTGTTATTTTTTTCTTTAATTCTCCAAGTGCTCATAGACAATGTGTGTTGTGTTCAACGGTCAGTGATCGTGTTCATAGTTGTGCTCACTGATCGTGCAATAGATTTCACTTGGAAAAAAAATACACATAAGAATGTTACATAATTTCAAGCCTGCTCCAATGGGGTTTGAGCTCAAAATAGTTTCAAGCCCTCAAAAAAATCATCGAGATGTCTTAGAGCCAAACCTGCCTCAAGTGGTTGTCGGCTCAATAACACTACTTGGTAATGAATTAGGATTACTATTCATTTCACAGCTCTCATTATTTTTTCTTTAAACCTACAAGCTAAGTAATCTCATGTACACAATTCACTAACCAACGCTAAGAACCATAGAGCATCACTGGTCTAATTGCAGTACAATAAAATTTGCCTGTAAATTTTAATGGTGCTTTACGATCACATAAAATCTCAAACACGTCTCTCCACTTCAACCAACCTACTTGGATTCTATGCATCACATTTTTATTTTCCATATAATAAAAGAATTGCATCGTAAGATAAATAAGAACCCATCCTCCATTCCTCCCCGTGAAATAAACCAAATGGAAGGATCTCAAATGGAGAGGATCTTGATCCCTTGATAATGGACCTCATCAGTGAGTGTGGAGCCCTTGGTGATGGACCTCCCAAGAATATACAGTCCAAGGATACTCATAGAAAGCTATGAACCCGTTCAAAAATTATCCTGCATATGATCATTTTCATATTGCACTGTCTGAATATAGCTGAAGTCAACCTGCATATAATTACTAATAAAAAAATCTCCGGATTTTCAAGCTCCTTTATTTTCTTTCACTCTCATTTTAGGGCGGTCAAAAGCCTTGCAAAAGAGTAAACGAGAGAGCCGTTGAAAATACATTTTTTTTGGTCAAAATGCATGCAGGAAATAAATCCTGAAAACTAATGTTTTCTAATAAAATGATATAGAAAATAAATAAATAAAAACAATATTGAGAGAAAATGTCATTTAAATATTGTAAACAACGATCTGTTTAAAGATTCATAGGGGTGCAATTACGGTGGATTTTAGAGCTAGAGCCAACCCGTTGATATACCCAACAGCTAGACCCAGATCCGAACATAATAATAATTCACGCAGTTTCCAATTTAATTAATTAAGTTTCACATAATTTATTTTGCTCTGCAGCAATATGTATCCATTATTAAAAAAAAAAAAACAATTTGGCATTCCTTCCTTGGATATGAAGCTGAAGAAGCTTTCAGGTGGGTAGAGGCATTCATGGACTTCTTGTGTAAACTGCTCGGTTCAAAATGCGACCTGCATGGCTCAGACGAAGACCTGCAACCTGCCATCTGTACCTGCCACCGCCGCCGCACCTGTTTTTCCGTCGAGCGCGACACACGCCACGCCACCTGATTCACCGTCCAAATTCAAAATCGATAATTCCATCAGAATCGGCACGATAAACCGGCGAAGCAACAAATTTGCTAAAACCCGGACTTTTTTTTAAACAAAGTTCCCCGCATTGCCGGTTTTTTAAGGGGAAAATAATGGTTTTTAGGATCCGTAGATAGGCTCATGATGCATGAGGTATCTGCAACTTGTACGTTTTATTTATTTTATTTCAGGATTTATAAAGAAAGGGCAGCCCGGTGAACAAAGCATCCCCGCGCAGCGAGGGTCCGGGGAAGGGTCCCACAACATGAGTGAAAATGTAGGCAAACCTTACCCTGCATTTTTGCAAGAGGCTGCTTCTAAGACTCGAAACAACACCTCAACCGGTGCGCAAGGCTCCCCTTCACGGCAACACCTCAACCGGTGTCGCGATTTACATAGATAGACTTGAGGCATTCTGGATTCTCCTGAGTAAAAAAAATTAAGGTATATGATGATTTCTGTTCTGAGGTATAGTTTTAGATGAATTCCTAGAGCTTAAAAGTGAGTATATATAGGGCTACAGGGACCTCCCCTCTAACTTTGCTAAATTACTAACAACTCCCCTCTTATTTTCAAAATTACAAAAACTTCCCCTAAAGTTATCATTTCATTACAAAAATTTCCCCTAAAGGGGGGGGGGGGGGGGGGGGGGGGGGGGGGGGGGGGTATTTTTGTTCATGGATGTCAGGAAATGAAAAGTCCAGGGGAGGTTCTTGTAATTTCGAAAACAATAGGGGTACTCTCAGAAATTATGCTAACTTACAGTGGAGTTTTGGGTAATTATTTCTCTCTCTATATATATATACTTACACTTAATGGAGGTTAGATTTCCCAGTTTTCTACCAGATGATAATTCCCATTTATAAAATAAACCATCACTGGTTCCAATTATCCCATCATTAGCCGATGCATCTACAGCAGTAGCCCTGCAAAACAAACAAGAGAAGATTTGATAATTAGCTTTTCGACATCATACCTGAAGTTAATGCTAATATATTCATCTTTTATGAAAAGAAGAAAATATCATCCCATTTTTTATCTCGAACTTATACATCTCAAATATTTACCTGGAGATAATACTATTATATTATATGGTCCTCAATTTCAAATAAACCCAAACAATAATCTAGAATATTGTTGGCCTAAATGTGAAACCCAGGAAAATGAATTTATGAAACCTAATATCCAGTTTACTTGAAGTGGAGTCTTAGAACATACATAGAAAAAGATTAAGAAGAAGAAAAGCAAAAACACCAGCTAGTAAATCTTCTACAATATTCAACTAAAAGGACCATACAAGTAATCAAGTTCAACCTAGGCTCCGTTTGGCGCGGCGTTTTCGCTCCGGTGAGTTTGGACAAAAAACACCCCCGCCATAGAATATATGTTTGGCATGACAACAGTTATGACCGCCACCAAGAAAAAAACTAGTTTTGAACATAAAAGTGGATGGAGTTAGTAGAAAGTAAGGAATTGTATTTCTCTTATCTCAAACATTTACATCGTGCCTCTATATATACACATACAACGATAACTACAACACCGTACTAGCGGTGTGGGACTAAATACAAAAGGAGAAGACCCGCTATTGACACACCAATTTGCATTATTTGCACTCCAAATACCAACACTCCCCTCTTATCCACTAAGCTCATCTTGCCACTCGATCTGCATAAGTCCAGTGAGCTAAGTCCTTTGGTTAGACAATCATCAACTTGTTCTTTTGTAGCAACATATCTCAACTTTAATATTCCACTATCCAGCTTTTCTTTGATAAAGAATCTGTCGATCTCTATATGTTTGGTCTTATCATGTTGGACAGGGTTATTTGCAATGCTAATAGTTGACTTGTTATCACACCACAATGTCATCTGTCCTCCTTGATCTATCTTGAGTTTAACCAGTAAGGCTTTCAGCCATAACATCTCCCCTTACGCTTAAAGCCATGACCCTATATTTTGCCTCGGCAGTAGATCTCGCAACTACAGTCTGCTTCTTGCTTTTCCAGGAGACGAGGTTGCCTCCTACAAACATACAATATCCTGATGTTGATCTTTATGTTATCGGCACAGCTAGCCCAGTCAGAGTCGCAGTAGCCCTCGATGTTTAGATGTCCATTCTTTTGGAAGATCAGTCCCTTCCCAGGTGCACTCTTCAGGTATCGGAGAATCTGATATACGGCATCCAAGTGACCCTCCCTAGGATCATGCATATAACGAGCTACCACGCTTACAGCGAAAGATATGTCGGGACGGGTGTGACCCAGATAAATTAGCTGGCCTACCAGCCTCTGGTACCTTTCTCTATCAATTGGCTCTCCCGCCTCCGCACCAAGCTTGGTCTTCTGATCAATAGAAGAGATGGCAGGTCTGCAACCCATCATACATGTCTCTTTGAGTAGGTCCAACACATATTTCCGTTGGGAGAGAACAATTCCTCGTGCACCGCAGGCTACCTCGATCCCAAGGAAGTATCGTAGCATACCCAAGTCCTTCACCTCAAATTCCTTGCCCAATCTTTTCTTAAGCTGAGCAATTTTATTCTCATCATTTCCTGTGATGATCATATCATCCACATACACAGCAAGTACTGTGATATGAGCTTCATGCCTCCTAAAGAACAGGGTGTGATCAGCATTGGTCTGTTGATATCTTATGGATGTCATGGCTCTCCTGAGCCTGTCAAACCAAGTTCGAGGAGACTGCTTCAGCCCATATAGTGACTTCTTGAGTCTACACACCTTCCTCGTCGTTGTTTTGTGTTAAAGCCTGGTGGTACTTCCATGTACACTTCTTTCAACAGATCTCCATGAAGAAAGACATTTTTTACGTCAAGTTGATGTAGTTTCCATCCCCCATTTGCAGCCAAGGATATCAAAGTCCGCACCGTGCTCATTTTTGCAATTGGTGCAAAGGTCTCATCGTAGTCGCTGTCATAAGTCTGACTGTACCCCTTTGCTACTAGTCGGGCCTTGTACCGCTCAATCAGGTCCTCTGGGTTTTGTTTTACGGTGAAAACCCACTTGCACCCAACTGCTCTTTTTCCTGGTGGTACCGACACAAGATCCCAGGTTTTGTTCTTTTCAAATGCTCCGAGTTCTTCTAACATTGCAGTTTTCCATCGTGGATCCTCTTTGGCCACCTGCCAACACTTAGGAATAGAGACTATGTCCAAAGAAACAATAAATCCCCCATTAACAGGTGATATATGAGAATATGTGTTACGCATACACATTCGCTCACGTGGGGGCATTGAGATCACCGACGTATGCTTATGGACGCCGCCGCAATTATCTAGAGCACGTGCATGGAAGCCGCCATGATTATTATTTTATTGAACTAAGTGTGCTAATTATTTAATTAATATTAATTAAATAGTTTTCAATTAATATTAATTAGATATTATGATTATTAAATGTAATGTCTCTTTTTGTGTGTCCTCCCCCATCTATATAAGAGGGAGAGGTAGGAGTTTGGAGGGGATTTGGAATGTATGCAAGTTTTAGGGTTGCTCCCTAAGTTTCATCTTTATCCTTCCTCCAGTCTTCTCGCTCACCACCGTCGGCCTCCCCCCTTGCCGGATTCTTCCTCTCTCTCTCTCTATCTATTCGGTAACAATGGTCCGACCTGCCGCTCCGCCCGCCATAGCGCCGCCGGCTCAAGGCTCTCCTCCCATGGCTACGATCATGCGTCTCCACGTCACCGCCGACTCCGAAGAAGCGAACTACATACGCGCCAGGCTCGACCGACACAAAGTCCAGCTCGACCAACACGAAGTCCAGCTCGCCAGCTTACAGTCCTCCGTCGACGCCGCCATCGTCGGTCAAGCGCTCATTCTCCGCCGCCTCGACGCCCTCACGACCCCGCACCCTCAACAGGTGCAACCTCTCCGACCCGCAGCGAGCTCCTAACGATGTGTGACCTCCTTCTCCTGAAACTCGCCAACAACAAACGCATATGGGAGCAATCCGCTCGGCCAGGCCACCGCCTGGCCCACGCCGACGAACCACAGGAGGACATATCCTCACCTTCCAATGTCGAGCAGCCCGCCCCATCGTCCCCGTCCTGCGTCGAGCAGCCAGCCCCGCAACCCCCTTCCAGCGTCGAGCCACAGCCGCCGCCGCACCTCCTGCGTCCAGCCGCCGCCGTCGCCGCACCTCCCACACCGTTTCCGCCACCCGCTGCCCCAGCAACACCTCCGACAGCCCGATCCAGCACCACAGATCCCGTGCCGCCTCCGGCAGCCAGCTTCACCACAGCTTCCGCCCACCGCAGCTCCAGCACCGCCTCCGACCGCCAGCTCCAGCCCGCGCTGATTGAGATCGCAGCACCAGAAAGCCACGCGCCCGATGGCAACGTAGATATCCCCTCTCCCACGCCAGCTTCCCTGTTCTCGGGCCCCACATTAAGCAGCCCCTCCCACTTTATTTCTTGTCTCTTCCTCAATTATCTCTTCACCTGCAGCCCCATCACATCTTCCATCAGCTCTCCTCTCTCTTCCTTGAGCCTCACGCCATCTGCCAACAATTGTCTACCATACACTCTCACCTTATTTATGGTTCCTCCATTGTCTTGTCACATCCACCTTTTTGTCCTTTCTTTAATTTTTTTCTTCCAAACAAATGCACCACCACTTTTCCCTCTCGTAGCTGCCTCCCCCCTTTCCATACTCATCCAGCGCCAACTTTCACCCCCACACCCACACCAGTTGTCCCCCTTTCTTCTCACCCCACCGTAATAACACATAAAATCTCTACCAAAATTTTTCTTCCGTTTTTTACACCTCTTCGTTCATTCTCCTCATGGCTCTCACCGCCGCCACTGACAATACACAACTTCTTCCTCGTCAAAATTCTTAAAAACCCCGACAAAAGAATAAAACTCGACCTTGAGGACAAGGCCGATTTTCAAGAGCGGTATAATGTTACGCATACACTTTCGCTCACGTGGACCCCCGCATGGAGATCACCGACGTATGCTTATGGCCGCCGCCGCAATTATCTGCAGCACGTGCATGGAAGCCGCCATGACTATTATTATTTTATTGAACTAAGTGTGTTAATTATTTAATTAGTATTTAATTAAATAGTTTTTAATTAATATTAATTAGATATTATGATTATTAAATGTAATGTCTCTTTTTGTGTGCCCTCCCCCATCTATATAAGAGGGAGGGGTAGGAGTTTGGAGGGGATCTGGAATGTATGCAAGTTTTAGGGTTGCTCCCTAGGTTTCATCTTTATCCTTCCTCCTTTCTTCTCGCTCACCACCGCCGGCCTCCCGCATGGAGATCACCCTATCTCGCTCACCACTGCCGGCCTCCCATGCCGGATTCTTCCTCTCTCTCCCTATCTATTCGGTAGCAATATGAAACAAACTTATCAATATCATGAGGAAAGCCATACCGATCCGGTGAGACTCCAACATTCTTGCGGGTACTCCTCCTTACCGATATGGGAGTAGAAGTAGTAGGATGAGGAATTATATCACCTGTGAGTTCAGATGTTGAGGTGGGTTGAACAAAGATTGAGGTTGATGGAATCGGCGTTTCAGGAGACGGAGTAGGCAGTGGCAAGGGACTTAACACGCGTGACTCTGTGGGCATTGTAGTCTCATTTTGCTTCCTTCTTCTTGTATATACTCTCGGCTCCCCCTAGGTGTGTGGTCCACTTTCCACAGTTGCATTCTGCTCATGCACTGGCATCACACCTGACTCCATGCTTGGTAATACGGAATAAGGGATACTTATTACTTGCTTCTTACCACTACTGTTATCCTCCTCTTCCTACCTCGTACTATCTGTAATTAGTGAGTCCCCAAATGGTGAGTCAACTGTAGAGGAATAATATGACTTATGCTCGCGAAATGTGACATCCATACTAACAAACAATCTCCTCTTTGTTAGGCTTCAACATACATACCCCTTTTGGGTACCTGAATACCCAACAAAAATACACTTCAGGGACCTTGGATCCAACTTTCCCACATTTGGTCTATTGTTTTGCACAAAGCATACACATCCAAAGGTTTTAAGAGGAAGAGTATCTCCATTTTTTCCTTGCAGCATCTCGACCGAAAATTTCCAGTTTAAGACTCGCGAGGGCATCCGATTGATCAAATATGCTGCTGTCAGAACAGCTTGTCCCCACAAATGCTTCGGCACATTCATCAAGAGCATCATACTCCGGGTTACTTCAAGAAGGTGTCGGTTCTTCCGTTCAGCTACACCATTCTGCTCTGGTGTGTATGGACAAGTGGTTTGGTGTTGGATCCCATGTGAGGACAAGTACACCTCAAAAACCTGGTTGGTGTACTCTGTCCCATTGTCCGACCTCAACACCTTCAACACTGCACCGTATTGCGTTTGAACTCCTTTATGAAAATCCTTAAAACAGGTAAACACATCACTTTTGTTTTTCAATAGGTATAGCCAAGTCATACGTGAAAAACAATCAATAAAGAACACGAAATACCGAAATCCATTTACAGTAGGTGCGGGACATGGTCCCCATACATCAGAATGAACTAGATCAAATAAGTTAGAACTCCTTCTACCGGAACTTGAGTAGGAGTTTCTGGTATGCTTTCCCAGTTCACACGCATCACATACAAGTTTTTCTTGATTGACCTTTTTAAACAAAGACAGATACATTTGACTCAAAACAACAAATGAAGGATGACCCAGACGCCTGTGATAAAGTATGAGTTGGTCCTCCACGCTCCTTCTTACTCCTGCAGTATCCTCTATCAGTGTGGAAGGGGCCGAGTCCAAGCTTCCCATATCCAGGTACCACAAGCCCTTACGTCATGTGTCAGTCCCAAGCTTCCTGTCAGCCTCCTTCTCCTGAAAGATCACCTTTGGGATATCAAACAAGACAACACACTTTAACTGAGATATAATGACACTAATAGATAAAAGATTTACGGGAAAAGAAGGGGCATGCAAAACATTGGACATATTCAAAGTGTTGGTGCATTGTACGGAACCCTTACCAATCACAGGTTGGGCTGTGCCATCGGCAGTTTGAATATGTTCTGGGACTACTAGGGGAGTATATGAAAGAAATTTCATAGCATTCCCAGTAACATGTTGGGAGGCGCCTGAATCGACTATCCATTCTGGTGATCTAGTGATGGATATAGATGAGAGGGCACGTGTATCACATGTACCTGTGGCAGAGTGTGCAAAAGAAGCCATATTACCCATAAGCGCAGTTGGAGTGGGCGTGTCTTCCATCACACCTTTCAGCTTCCTTTGCATCAGCTGATGGTATGCATCCAAAATCTCCTGCTCTTTTGGGTGACCCATATCAGCAATACCTTCTTCTGCCCCCTCCTCGCTTATCATGAGATTTGCCTGATAGCCTCCTCGTCCACCACCTCTACGACCTCCACGACCGCGCCCACGACCTCCAAACTTTCCCTGTCCACCTGCATTCCGCTCTTTTGGTGGCTTGGGGCAAGTTAGTCAGAGATGACCTATTTCACCACAATTGTAACATTGTCGTGTCTCGTTCACGTATCCCTCGTGCCCTTGATTGGTGACCGCTAAAGCCGATTTTTCTCCCGGAAGAGTGGTTCCTCCGGAATGGAGCCTAATCCTGCTCTCCTCCTGCATCATGGCTGAGATCGTCTCATCCAGGGAGGGAATCTTTGGCTGAGCGGGCAGCATCGCACTCCTTTGCTCAAACGTCGGGTTCAACCCCCTCATAAAATGTAGTCCTCCGCTGAGCATCTCGCTCCCCTTTCGTGCATTCAGGGTCTTTGCAACATGCGGCTGGTGAGAAATAATCATAATCTGCTCATAGTCGCTCTAGATCAGCGACATACTCCTGTATCGAGCGATCTCCCTGAGTTACAGTCTCTATCTCCCGCTCGATTTGGAATACGAGCATGTTGTTGTCGACTCTTGCGTAGAGCCTCCGTGACTTCCCCCAAACATCGCTTACAGTTTCTATGTCATCCACCGTGATAGCGATAGATGCGATCATCGAATTTAGGAGCCAAGTGTGTAACAAACTATGCGTAGTTTTCCACTCATTGTACACATCTGAGTCCTTCTCTTGCTCCCCCTTCTCGCCAGTCAGATAACCCTTCAGGTTCCTTCCGGACAGGACCCTCTTTACCCGACGCGACCAGCTCAAGTATGTGGCTGGTCCATCGAGCTTCAGCTCCACATTAGGGAGATCGACCTTCACCGGAGGCGGTTGCGACTGAGCGGATCCTTCTCCTTTTGACATCCGTAAGAAGTCAAAGAACACCTTGAGGTTTGCCTCCTCCAGTTTGGCCACTAATTTCTCCATGAGCGCACGTCATCTCGCAAATTTTATCGCGCCACCTTTTCCTCTTGCCTTTGCTTCGACGCGGTTCCGCTCCGTACGTCGCTGTCGCGCGCGCCTCTGCCTGAAGCAGTGTGGTGCTGCCGCGGTTCCGTACTCTTCTGTAGCTTAGAGAGCGTGCCCTCCTTTACCGTGCAGCGTGCGCACTGTCGCGTGCCCTGCCATCGCAATTCTGCGCGTTCCCCTGTAGCGCAACGTGCGCACACTCCTCTGCCTCCGCAACGCGTGCTGCCATGTGCTCTGCTTCCACCGCAGCTCCGCGCGTTTCCCTGCAGTGCAGTGTCTGCTCCCTGCCGCGCAATCGTGCGCACTCCCCTGCCGTGCGGGATACCCGCGCAAGCCGTGCCCTGCCGCAGTGCTTTGCCGCGCAGATACCGCAGTGCTCTGCTGCGCTGATGTCGCGCAAAGCGCGTAGATGTCGTATTCCTCTGTTGCGCTGATGCCGCACAAGGCGTGTGTGCAAGCAGTAGGCGCGTGCACAAGCAGTGCGCCGCACAAGTGCTACACACCCTGCCTTCTGCGCAAGTGGTGCGCCGCACCTCCTGTGTTGCGCAAGTGTCGCACCTCCCGCGCACTGCCTCACCTCCAAGTGTCGTGCAAGTGTCTTATAATTTCTTCCGCACGCTCTGATACCAAGTAGAAAATAAGGAATTGTATTTCTCTTATCTCAAACATTTACATCTTGCCTCTATATATACACATACAACGAAAACTACAACACCGTAATAGCGGTGTGAGACTAAATACAAAAGGAGGAGACTCGCTATTGACACACCAATTTGCCCTATTTGCACTCCAAATACCAACAGAGTTCCTTATGTGAGGTCGGACGTTCACGAACGACGGTTCATAACCACCGCGTTCATGATCGCGAACCGTGCCAAACGGACCCCTAGTCAATGTTAATTCAAACAACTTTTTGAATTGGCCTGTTCAAGCTGAAATAATTGACTTCTAGTGAGTTAGTTTGCTTTGAGTTGGTTGAGTATGCGAGCTAAAGACCCGTATTATTTCCGCCAAAACAAACCCAGCATGGTTGTGAATAATACATTCATGCAAACATATACAAGTCACGGTGCACATATATAGCACGTAATACATTATACATACCATGCCAACTTAGAGAAAGCACGCATGGAGTAATTGTTAGGTTGTCTTTGTTGTGATTTCAAATTCTCTTGAGTTTATTCAGCAAGTACACACAGCACAACAATTATTTCCCAAGGCATTTGGCTCATGATTCAACTCTTAAAAATCAATTCAATTAATGACTGAATTAGAGAGTTCAGTGGATGTACATGAATAAATGGAGTTATTTCCTAACGCTAAACTGAAATAACATCAAGATTTTTTACATAACATGATAACAAGTATTAGAATTAGTAGGAGTGATAGTATCTGAATGTACCTTGGGTCCAAACTGTTCCCCATGATGAGCGTGTTCTTGGTGATGAGGGCAAGCCTCCAAAAACCAGTATGATCTGTGCCTAATCCCTTTACTTTGGTCTCTGACGCAAAGTCAGCAGCAGAAATCAAAATCCAAATTGCTATATTTTCAAAAGATGATCCTAACGATATTTTATAATTTGTTTGATGTATGATGTCCATGATATGATTTGCTGATTGAGGATCGGTCGAAAAAGTTGAATTCATTTGCCAATTGAACACGTAAAGTGGAATAATCTGATAGATTGTACTTTTGGGAGAAGAGAATTTAGCCAAGAGCACCCTCTTGGAAAGCTCCCTGAAGAAATGATAATTAGATGTGAGTACCATGATTTCCAACGCCAAGAACAGAATATTTCTAATCAAGATGAAAGTAAGTATTTTAGAAAGATGATGTGTGAGTATTGAGCACTTAGATGCCTGCTAATTTCGATTGATTATGTGACATGATAGTTAAGATCCACATGAGAGTTGAGAGTAGTTCAACATGGAAAGTAAAACAATAAGAGTTGAGCTTCTAATATAATAGTAATTACCCTTAAAAATGTATTGGCACCCCGATATGTCCATTAAATAATGTATTGGCCTCAATGGTTCAAGTCCCAAGAATCACGCCAACGACACACACAACACCCCAAACAAGGAGTATATGAACATCACCTCTAAACTTACTTTCTCAAACTTTTTGAAAATAGAAATAATGAATAAGGAAATAGACCGGTAAATTTACGATTGTCACCAATGGGGATTCAAAAGAAATGATTATGATTATGACAAATTATGGGAGGATTATGTTTTTGTATTCTTTTCTAACTCCAATTAATTGGGGATGTGTCATGAAAATTTGACGGCATGAATTCTAACCTTTCACCCACACTAAGGGCTCATTTTGATTGATTGAAATTGAAAATTGTGTTTTATAAAATTGTGTAACTTGTTAAATCCAGCATTTAGTAGACAACATTGAATGCAAACTCTACTAACCTCTTCAAAAATTCCTCCGTTTCACACATAAAATAAGTGATAATGAAATCAACATTTTCTAAAATATGTTTTATATACAAGCAAATGAAAGAACTCTACTCATTAACTAAGAAAAGGACAACTACTGAAGCAATAATCTGTATAACAACGATAGATGTGATATCAAAGAATACCATAAGCCAAAGTCACCAAGTCCATTGTGACCAACTATGAGAGAATTACAGTTTGGCATTCCTTTCAGCTCCAATATTCTAGGTGACACGCAATCCAAAGTCGGCAGCATGAACTCCTCCAAAGTTTCACTGCAATAACTTTAACATCAAAACACGGGATGGTAACCCACAAGAAAGCTTGAGACGAAAAAAATTAAAAATTGATAAAAGAAAAAGAAATCCATCTGGGAAAAGTAGACAAAATGAAATATTGCACAAAGAAATTCTACATTATTAACTAAGGTGAAGACAATGTTAACCCCATTAATATTTTGTCTACATACTGTGTAATGAGCTATGCTTGACTAAATGATCTACGGATCTACCCAGGCAGTCTGAAAATAGAAACAGCACGAACCTCCATGTCAAATTCATCACCCAAGCATGCAGTCGTCCATCCTCTTCAACTGCTATAAGATAACTTGGCTCACAAACTGATATGCAAGAAATTTTACTGACAGTGGTCAGCTTGGTCATTCTTGAAACATAACCAAAGTTTACATGAACAATTTCTATAGTCATTCCAACAGAAGACTCGGTCTTGCAGTTTGAGCACAAACAGCTTGTCTTTCGTTCCCTAATAATTTCCTCATTCATTTAGAAATAATATAAACAAAATGAATTATTAGTTATAGAATAAACTAAAAAATCAACAGCATCCATATATAACCTGCATCGGGGTGCTTTGATGCTACTGACAAAAATAAGATACTGCTGATCAGGAGTCAACTGCAATGCAGATCTTTCAAATGGAATCTACATGAAGGAAACACATAGTTCAAGTCAGTTTAAGGATGTTCGAGAACCCACTTGAAGCTAGAAACCAGCTATTAAAGGACAGATGTGAGTCTTTATTCTGTTTAAATACATACATTTATGTTCCATCGGTTTCTCGCAGCTGGTAACAAAAGTGGGGTGTAACCTAGAAAAGTAGGACAACCTCTCAGCTTTTGAAGAGAGACAGAATACATAAATAAAATTCTATTGGTCTCCTCAGGAAAACCACATAAGACACTAAGTTGTAACTGATTCATATTTGTACTTAACGTTACAGACAAGATAGGTTCTGGATGAGAATAGCAGCCTACAAGCTCCATAAATCTGCCCCCATCATACAATTCTCTAGGTAATGAACCATCAAAAAGGCTTCCCTTGTAAAACACACCATGAGAAAGATCCTTGTGACCATTGTCAGTCACATTGGCCACTTCAATAGATCTTGCGGCATTTCTATCCAGGTCCTGACTTTGAAAGGCCACAGCAGCAGCAATGATCCAGTTGGATTCAAGTTCAGAAGCATATGGATCACTTCTCAACTTGTTTTTTGGTTCATCAATCTCGGACTCATATACAGAGGTTGTCCTAGAATCTGCATTGTGATTTATACGACTAGAATGATAATTCTCAACTGTAAATGTGGACTTTCTAGAAAAGTCCATATCTGAAGCATTAGAATTATTCAGATTTCTGCACAGTATAGTTTCTGAAAGAGGAGCTTTATATGGTACTGATAGCATGCTGTTACAGTTTTGTGCCTCAATTGTGTCAACTGGAATCCCTCCAGTAACTAGCATATACTTTGTCATGCAAGGCACGGAATGGTTGTCCTCTCTGATTTGCTCAACTTTGTTGTTCTTATGCATATCAAAATTGACAACCTCAACGGGACAAAAACTTCCAGATTTCTCCTTTGTGGGTCTGAATGTATCACATCTTCCAAAAACTTCCTTAGAAACATCATTATCATTCAAATTTTTAAGGATATGGCATGGACCAGGAGGGTTCTGCTCAAAATTATCATCTTTATTAGGACACTTCCCTGGAGAAACTTGGAAACTTACCTCTTCAGCATTTTGTTCAGATTCATGATTAAAATGCTGAAAGCTATTTTGTATAAAAAAGGCAGCATCCAAGGAACTAAACGTTTCAGTTAAATTGTTTGAATACTTTTCAATGCTCTTTATGGATTCTTCATTAGTCTCTTCAGCCGGGAGGATATGCTTGTCAGGTTGGACAACAGTAATAATGGAATTAACAAGGCCATCTTTCTTATCTGGAGCAACAGCTTCTTGATTGTATGCATCATTCTGAGAAAAACATTTCAACAACTTATTAACCTCTTCCACAACAGTAATCGGCAAGCTTGAGGTATCACTGTTTCCTTTCACATTATCTTGAAGTGCAAGATCAGGTTCATCAAAACCAGTAAATGGCTGTTCTTTCATAGAGGCATCATAGGAACACATGTCATTCTCAAAGCTATCAGGAATGACAGTCATGGGATCCTTTGAATTTCTATCTCCAGAAAATGGCTCATTGGCTAAATACAGGTTAAACTCGGTAAAACCAGCAGCTTGTGATGATGACTCTGAGGCATTGATAGACTTCAGTATAGTCTTTTCTGGAAGCTGGGCAAGTGTTCCAGACAGAAGTTTCCCTGCAAATGAAGAAGTCATGTCTCACTGAAGACTTGCGCTACTCTAAACAATCCAATCAGGGCAAATCACTCACAATGGCATGCTTAGTACTTTCAGAAACTAATAAGAAGTTTACATTGTGAGTGATTCAGCCTGATCAAATTCAGTCCAAAAAGCATTACCCTACACAAGGCATAACAAATGAAGAAAATAAGTGTTTAAACCATGTTTGCCCAATAGCATGGTACCTCCGGCTGCAACGATGTCAGTACCTTGGTGAATGATGCTGTTGAGATGGTCATTCACAGCATTTGGGTCTGGAGTATTCACACTAGTTAAAGTACAGCAAGGATCAATAGCTTTCAGAAGTCTTATTCTTGATCTTCTTCTCACATAGGTTTCCTTAAGCAAAGGAACTGCTTGCGGAAGCAAAAATGCCATCATTGATTTAGCCAACTCTTGTCCAGCTAAATTCAAGTCAACCTCTTCAACACCTCGACCTGAAGATCCGGAAGAGCCAACTTCCGGAAGCGAGTCTTTAGCCACTCCCTGAAAAATAGTATCCTCCGGGATGCAGTTGCGATAAAAGGGATCATGTGGTGTTAAATGACTAGGTTCTGAATCACACAGTTTACTTCCAGTAGTCAAACCCCTCGACTCATTCTTACATACAAGCTCGAGAGGATGTTCCGAAGTTTTAGACAAACGATTAACTGCAACGAGATCATCCTTAATGCAGAGAGGGTTCTCAATTGAGGAGTCAAAAGCAGAAATCACAACTTCGCCTGTATAAATAATTTATTTGGTCAAAGAAAACATTTAGCTTCACTAAAGTTTAGAATCATGCATCTATTGGAAGAGCAGCACCTACTAACATCAAAAGATGTTCCATTGCAGTTTTTACCAAGAGCAGAATCATAAGTATCAGAAATGTAGACGTCTGAAGAACTTGTCAAAGCCATGACTTCACCATAATCACTTTTTGGTGCTGATGGGGTCCGATTCTTTTGTTCAACGTCTGCATCTGAGAACCTATCAAACTTTGAGAGAAATTAATCTGTTTGCCCAGTAGACTTGCATTGTTTGAACACAGAACGTTACATTGCAGCACAAAAAATTCATACAACTTTATAAGTACGAGTACAAGTTCTTTGATATGGCAGAATCATCAGAATTAATCACTAAAACCTATTTTAACATGCTAGACAGTCCAGGTTCAGCATATCTGAACCTATTTATAACAAAGAGAATCATTTGGTTTAAATTAAATAATACTAATTTCAATAACATGGTATCAAACTGGATGTGCCCTAGCAGTGACTCCCAGCAACCATGTTTCATTTTCATCACTAACGCCATTGCCACCTCCATTTCAAAATTTCATCTACCCTATCCTGATTGTGAGAGAGTGTCGTGGCTCCCGACATTCTAGCAAAATTGTCCATGATGTCGTTCTCCCCCAAGAACGAGTAATTATCCTATCCTCGACTCGTTCACTGCCCTACCGCCTCCTACAAGACTGAGCCCACATCCCAATTTCCTTCCATCTTGAGTCACCAGAGCCTCGAGTTATCTCCACGCCTGCTTACCAGTTTCCAGTTGTTATCCTGGTACTCCCTTCCCATGAAGCACAAAGCCTTGTCATCATCTCCTCTAGATGTCACATTCTAGTTGAGAAAAATATTTCATCTCCTCCCTCCTTGCCAAAACTACCAGCTGCTACACTCTTCTCTCCTCCGAAACTCCCAGCTGCTACACTCTCCTCTCCTCTCTCTTCTTCTCGCACATCTGCAAGTCTCAGCCATGGTCACCCTTCCTTCAGATCTCAAGCCATCTTCCGTACTCTATGCTTTCTAATGGTTGTTGCCGAGAACAAACAACTCGACATCATTTGCCTGTCACAGAAACAACGTCAGATCTCAAGCCATCTTCCCACTTCTATTGCTTCTCAATGGTCGTTACTGATGACGCAACTCAACGTCATTCATCCATCGACGATTTCAAGTAAACTCCAACTTCATGACAACGGTTGTTCTTTATTTAATTTCATAAGCACAAAATTTGTTTGGATCCTTAGTATATAATTAGATTACACATTGGTAAAGTTCAATTTTTGATAGAAAATAGGTGTTTTGAGAAAGCAATATATTGTGATTAGAGTTCATGTTTGGTATAATAGTCTGGTGTATGGATTTTACTCAGGAGAAAAGGATGGAGAGTAGTGAGTTGGTTTGGAGTTTGTGTTTGGGAAAATTGTCAATAGAAAGTTGAATAACGACACCTTTCTAAAATGGAGTGCGATTGTAGGGATTAATCCAGCAGAAAAAGGTAAAGTCATTTGACACAGGGTCAAGGTGATGTAGTGGCAGCAAGTCAACAAGCAAATCTACAGTTAACTTCTCAATGCTATGAAGATTTAAGAGAATGGTTGGCCACTTCATTACAAGACTTTGCAGGAGTTATGGAGTTTTTACAATCGCCTACTATAGTAAAACAACCTCTCTTAAGTATATTTCATTCCTCGGGCAATGTTTTGAAGTAAAATATAAAGTAGAAAAATATAAAGTAGAATATTGTCTCAATATTATGAGTTTAACAAATTATATGAACTAAAAAAATCTTTTTCATATAGCTCATCTAATGTTTACAAAATGAAGCTACACAAAATTGCTTTTTCATATGACATTTATGACTAGATTGTTGAAAGAGTTTGATGTGTTGAAGCCCCATGAGATACTTTGATGGAACTTCAATAACAGGGCTTTTCGGTCATGTGAAGATAAAAGAGTTTTCATATACAAATTAATCAGTTCCCCATTTGATAAGAGATATATTACACGGTATCGTGTATTGTTGAGAGATCATACGACATCTTGAAAGAGTAATAAAAAGCATGTTTTAGCTGATAGGAGAAAGGATTTTCTATATGATATTCACACTTGAACAAAGATACATATACAAGAATAATAAGAGGTGATCCTAACACCCGAGGTGATTATAGGCTAATACTACTACACAATATACAACACATCTAACACCTCACCCCCCCAAACTCACGGGGGATCATACACTGAGAGTTTGGACAGTAGATAGGCATGTTGGGTCCTCGTCTGCGGCTTTGTCATCAAATCTGCAATTTGCTGCTCGGAAGGGATAAAGGAAGGGGCAAGAGTGCCCCGACTATAGTGCTCACGGAGGAAGAAAGCATCCACCCCGATATGCTTGGAGAGAGAATGCTTCACCGGGTTTAGAGTAATCTGAATGGCACCGGTGTTATCACAGTAGAGGGGAGTGAGATCTGGAGAAGAGACACCAAGATCCTCAAGAAGCCAACGAAGCCAAATAATATCCTCAGCGGTGGTAGCCATGGCTCGAAGCTCAGCCTCAGTGCAGGAACGGGAAACACCAGTCTGTTTCTTGGACTTCCATGCAATAAGTGAAGAACCCAAGAACAAACAAAAACCAGTGACAGAACAACGGTCAACAGGAGTCGGAGCAAGCACGTAGCTGTAGAGGACTACTGCTGGAGAAGAATAGACCACGAGAGGTAGTCGCCCGAAGATAGCTCAGGAGCCGCAGCAGATGGCCATAATGCACAGAGGTGGGCGCACTAACAAACTGTCTGAGCACATGAACAGCATGGGCAATGTCGGACCGAGTAATGGTGAGATAGACGAGACTCCCCACGAGGTGGCGTTATCGAGTAGGATCGGAGAGTGGAACCCCATCATCCGGACGTAGCTGAAGGTGAAGCTTCATAGGGGTGTCCACTATGCGAGAGTCAGAGAGAGCAGCCCGAGCAAGGAGATCTGATGTGTAGCGTTGTTGAGAGAGCTGAAACACGCGATCTGTAGAGCTGACCTCAAGACCCAAGAAGTAGCTCAGTTGTCCAAGGTCAGTCATCTGAAACTGCTGCTGAAGGTGATGTTTGACGAAGGCCACATGAGAAGGATCATCACCAGTAATAATCATATCATCCACGTATAGTAACAAAAGGGTCCAACCACGGGAGGAGGAGTGCACGAACAGAGCTGGATCATGTGGACATTGCTGGAATCCGGCGGCTGTAATGGCTGAACTGAAATGTGCAAACCACGCGCAAGGCGCCTGCTTGAGCCCATAAAGAGCTCGTCTCAAGTGACAGACAAGTCCTGTAGGAGAGGATAGACCCGGAGGAGGAAGCATGCATTTTACCGAAAGTGACGAATCGAGAAGATCAGAGTTTCAGATTGGTTTGAGGATCTATGCCGAGGTATTGACGGTGATTCATTGACAATTCCAAAAAACTACTCGGCCCCGGCAAAACTCTTTGGATACAATGATCATTCAAACATTTTGTGGGCGGCGCACCCTTGAAAACCACGAGCAACAAGTCGAGCCTTGTACCGCTCCACAGAACCATCAGAGCGAGTCTTGACCTTAAAGACCCACTTGCAAGTAATAGGAACAGCACCGGGTGGAAGATGAACAAGCTCCCATGTACGAGTGTGCTCAAGCGCCTCCAACTCAGCAGACATAGCAACCTGCCACTCAGGTATCTGGGCAGCCTCACGAAAGGAAGTCAGCTCTGGAGTACTGCAAACGGTGGCAGAAAGGGCAGGTAGGTCCAGCGGTAGGGTAGCAAGGCTAAGACGGTCGGGAGGACGCCTCTCACGAGGTGGGTTGCGGCGCACAGGAGGATCACCCAGAGGGCACTCGCTGGAAGAGGTAGGCACTGAATCTGGGGGCACTGGAGGCGAGGAGATAGGAGGAGGACGACGAGTATAGTGATAAGGAAGAGGAGAGACACGATCCCAAGTGGACAGCT
Source organism: Dactylorhiza incarnata (assembly GCA_033032865.1). Taxonomy (NCBI): domain Eukaryota; kingdom Viridiplantae; phylum Streptophyta; class Magnoliopsida; order Asparagales; family Orchidaceae; genus Dactylorhiza; species Dactylorhiza incarnata. The sequence continues at coordinate 901,423 of JAWHQI010000512.1, forward strand.
CATCAGAGGGAGAGGAGTGAGGCGGTGACGGAGTAGACTGCGGCAAGGAAAGAGGAGGAGGCGAAGTAGACTGCGGCAAGGGAGAAGGAGGTGACGGAGTAGACTGTGGCAAGGGAAGAGGAGGGGGACATACCAGAGGGGAGGATACATGAGGCGGAGAAATGGGAAGAGTGAGAAACTGCACATCAAAGGGAGTAACGGATGAGTGTGAGGTCGAGAAAACAGGGGACACAAAGAAAGGGTGAGACTCATCAAAAGTGACATCACGTGAAATGCGAAGTCGACGTGCAACAAGGTCATAGCATTGATAGCCCTTGTGCTCAACACTGTACCCAAGAAAGGCACAAGGGACAGACTGAGCAGAGAGCTTAGTGCGCTTACGTGGAGAGAGAAGAACATAACATCGACAACCAAAAACACGAAGATGAGTGTAACGTGGGGGTCGAGAGTACAGACACTCACCGGGACACTGACCCTGAAGGAAAGTAGAGGACTGCAGATTAATAAGATAGACAGCAGTGAAAACAGCCTCAGCCCAAAAGTGAGGAGGATCGTGAGAGGAGATAAGAAGGGTGCGAGCTGTCTCAATAATATGACGATGCTTCCTTTCAGCGGTGTCATTCTGAGCATGGGCACCGGGACAGGCAAGCTGAGGGAGAGTGTCGTGAGTAGCTAGCAAATCTCGAAAAGCATGAGAGAGATACTCCCCCCTGAGTCAAAACGGAAAATGCGTATGGAAGCAGAAAACTGTGTGCGCACCATAGCAGAAAAAGTAACATAGATTTGAAAAAATTCAGATCGAGAACGCATAAAATAGACCAAAAAATAACGAGAGTAGTCATCAACGAAAAGAGCATAGTACCGGTGTTCACCCTTGGATACAAAAGGTGCGGGTCCCCAGACATCAGAATGAACAAAGATCAAAGGGACGCTGAGACCTGGACTCACTAGACTGATAGGGGAATTGTAATTATTTACCGAGCTTACAACCTGAACATGAGTGAGACCGATCAATAGAAACACGACCAAGAAAACCATGACTAATGAGAGAAGCTAGACGTGAACCACTGGGATGACCAAGACAGTGGTGCCACTGAGAGGAACCCACCGAAGGAAGACAAAGGGAGGAAGTTGCAGGTGACCACGAAGTGGATGGATGGTGGAGACGATCAAGGATGTACACCCCGCAACGACGACGACCAGCCCCAAGGAGTGCCCCAGTCAGACGATCCTGCACACGGCATGTGAACTCATCAAAGGTAATCAGACAACCATGGGATGTGAGCTGGCTGGCGGATATAAGGTTCATGGATAACTCAGGTATGTAGGCAACATCGGGAATGTGAAAATGGGTGGTGTGAAGGAGGCCACGACTGGTGATGAGGTGAATGATGTCATCTGCTACCATGATATTAAGGGCAGGAGTAATGGACTGACATGACAAAAGGTGTGTAGCATCATAGGTCATGTAAAAAGAGGCTCCAGAGTCAAGCAACCAGTCGGAGGTGGAGATACCTGCAGGGGCGGAGGCAGCCGGCTGAGAGACAGAGGCAGGAGAGCAGGCCGGAGAAAACTGCTAGACAATCAGCTGCACAAGCTCAGAGACAGAGAGAGATTGCGCTGGAGCCGAGAAATGAGCGGAAGAAACACCGGGAGCACGCTGCAGACCAGGTTGTTGAGCGCTCTGAAGCTTGCGGCACTCAGATCTGACATGAGCAAGGCACTGACAGTAGTGGCAGTGGGCAGGCGGACGGCGAGAAGCACCAGACTGAGCTGCAGAAGGTGTCGGAGGAGGACGAGCACCGGAGGCCATCGAGAAAATCAACCGAGGATGTCGGGGCTGCGGGATCAGCCGGAGGAGAAGGAGAACCAGGCCGGCGGTTAAGGTGTCGATGTCGACGCCGGATGGGGGCAAGAACATGCAGTGGCTGGAAGCAGTGATCGGGCTCCAGGAGACAGCGTCGGGCTGGAATAGGCAGCGGAGACTGCAGCGGAGAGCAGGAGGCAGGGCGTTCCGTCGGGCTGCAGGAGGCAGCGTCGGGCTGCAATAGGCAGCGGAGAGCGATCGGGCTTCTGGAAGCAGCGTCGGGCTGCAGGAGGCAGCGTCGGAATGCAGCGGAGAGAACAACGACGGATCGGGAGATCGACGGGATCGGAAGAAGCGAGTGTAGGGATCGAGCGGAAGCTTGTTGATCGATCGGCGAGATCGAACGGCGAGAACGATCGATTTGGGAGAACGATCGATTTGGGAGATCGATCGATCGGCGGTATCGATTGGGGAGATCGATCGATGGAAGCAGTAGAAATCGGGATCAATCGACGGGAAGCAGCAGTCGGAAGTGGCGAGATGAATCGATCGGAAGTGGCAGACGAGCGGAATCGAGAGGAAGCAGGCGAGCATAGGAAACCCTAAGCTCTGATACCATGATAGGAGAAAGGATTTTCTATATGATATTCACACTTGAACAAAGATACATATACAAGAATAATAGGAGGGTGATCCTAACACCCGAGGTGATTATAGGCTAATACTACTACACAATATACAACACATCTAACATTAGCGAGACAAAGTATTAATCAGTTTTAGCATGTGAACTAATATGTTCAAGCAATAAATGAAAGAACTGAGATATAGATCAAAATCTACAATGGAGTTGATGTGCAATAATAAGGTAGCTATATATATTGTCTCAAATCTTGTGTTTCATTAACATAAAACACATTGAAATGGACTATCTTTTCAAAAGAAAAGCTTCTGAAAGGTGTTATTTCAACTATGTAACGGCGAATCATCAGTTAGTGGACATCTTCCTAAAGGATTTAACAGCAGCCACATCAATTACATCAAAAATAAGTTGAAACTTCAATCATATTGTCTTTTGAAGGAAAGTGTTAGAATAATATAAATATATTTATTAATATTAAATTTGCATTGTATATATGTCTTAGGCTACCATATGGTGAAGGCATGACTTTTTGAAACCTCTAAATTTTTTCACCCTCTCACTATATTCGGTGTCTTCCTCAAAGATGTGATCAACCTTCTTCTTTGGCATCTGAATTTCATGACGATTATTAGATTATTTTGCAAAAACTCAAAATTTGTGTGTATATTACTAGTAGTCTTGCACAGGGCTTCACCCGTGTCGGGAGCAAAGACGACGCCCATGCTTTTTTGAATCTTGCAAATGCAAGTTTGAAATAATGAATGTTGCACCAAAGGCTCCGCTTCCCTTATAGATAGTGATGAGGATCATACATCATATGTGTGATGTTGCCTAATAGGGCCCACATGTGTCTATTCTCGCAGGAGTTGATCGGATCATCATCGGGATGATCTGAGTTCATGGTTGTATCCGGAGAGCCGTTTGGACAAATTTTATATGATTTCTTTATTTTTGGTGTATTATTTAGTGAAATCGGACACTTATCATGTACAACCAATCATAGAGTCCACGATGGGTGTAATTTAGTCTTACTATAAATAAGAGGGAAAAGGGGCTACTTTCATTTCATTGCAGGTTTTGGAGAATTCGTTCCAGAATCCGGCGATCTCTCGTTGTGCCGACTACACAACCTCAAGGTGTCAACTTCTTGGTTTGTATCCTTATTTGCACCTTTATTATCAGCCTTGCCACCCCTCCTTGCAGCCTAACAACACCAGTAATCACCCTCAACCTCTCCCTGCTGCAGTCGACTACCCAAAACCCTTACCATAGCCACACCTTATTCCCTCCACCATATCCCACCAAACTGAGCCCTTCCCCTGCTGTCTACGATCACCACCAACCCTCCAACAACCTCCCGGTGGCTGCGTCCTCCTCCCAGACCGCTTGATAGTGGCCACCATCCCTCCAGCTACCTCATAGTTGTTGTTGCCTCCTCCCAGCCGCAAGCCACACCCCTGCCCTTCCTTCCAGCAGCCCTCCCCACTAACTTCAGTTCACGACCAGACACTACCAGCCTCTACAGTCACCGTCCAGCACCCTGCTCCCCTCCGGGCAGTTGTCATCACCTCTACAATCATCGGATTTCCACATCCTCTTCATCGGTCCTTGTGAATATTAGTTGTTTAGTGATTTTATTCTTCTTTAGTGTATGGATTGTGATTCTTATATGATTTCGATAGTAGTTTCTTAGTGCATTTATCTTGGGACTGATAATTTCTTGCAGAACTTATTTGCCTCTTTCGCATTTGAAATCAAGCATACTCACGCGGAAGAAAGTCATACCCGCTTGCTTTTATAAATTAATTTGTTCTTTGCATTGTAATATTGCGTTGTTTTAATTGCCTAGTACTGATTTTCAATCGAATATCAGATTGTTTGTTGACTGCATACATCATTCTAGGATTAGATAGGATTTTCTACCTGGCAGTGCACCTAGGGTTGCATTATTAGATTCCATATTCATAGCCTGCCTTGCGTCAGATAGTATAAATAATTAAATATATAATGAATAGTCAGTAAAATCATTAAAGCTGAATTTTTTGAAGCTAATAAGAACTAATGCAAGTTTGAAAGTATATAAACATGAAGATTAAATGATTGCATTAAGCCAAAGATTAAAATTTTCTTGTTCTATTTAATTTTAAGAATTCTATTTTAGCTATGTAGATGGGTTATGTCCACCTCATTTTACGGTTTTATTTAAGTTAGTTTATCTTGGTTTATTTTCTAGTCAAGCATGTTCATGTTCAATAAGTTGATGTCCATGGTTCATGTGCGCCTTCACACAAAATTAAAAAAATCTTAAATCCTGATACCAATGAAAACATAAGTTCATACACCTTCAAATAATAGACTACACATCAGCCATCTTCAAAACCAGACGAATGGACCAACTGGCGCGGGACGAATCTATAGGCGGCGAGATAATCAACGACCTAACCTTACATGCTATGTGATACCGCTTGGGGTATCGGGCAGCCGGCGAGGGGAGCGGTAGCAACGGGCGAAGCTTCCGCCGGCGGTGTCGGCTAGCGGGTAGCGGTAGCGAGGGAGATAGAGAGAGAGAGAGAGAAACGGGGAGGGGGAAGGGAAGGTGGAGAGAGAGGGAGAGAGTTAGGGTTGGAAGGGAGAAAGGGGAGCAGCCCCAATTCATTCAAGTGATCCAAAGATAGTTCCAAAACAAAAGGTGAACCCCTTTATAGGGAGGGATCCACCACACACCATACAACAATAAAAATACAACATTCAAAATAAAGATACAAATTGCCACAAAAAGCCAAGGCCCGTCGCCTATTCCGCTACACCCGAGCCATCCGGTTTGCTTCGTCCGGTGTCATGCGGTTCGGTGTGCCCACCCGCGTCGCGCTCTCTCCTATCGTCGCGCGTCCTCTTCGAATAAACTTGCCACAGCGGTTCTTCTGTGTGCATGTCGGTAACAATACCGCCGTCTGGGAAATTAGCCTTGTCTTCAAGGCAGTAATCTGGAAACTAGCGCCGGAAATCATCCCGTAGTAGCCAAGTCACAGTGGAGATAGGGCGGTTGCGCCACGCAACCCGGATCTCCTCCGGGACAGGATTCCCCGACGTGTGGTGGCGCTGATCAACGATGGTCGCCGGGTAGAGGGATTCGGAACTGGAGTTGTTGAGGTCGGCCGGTATGTGGTCGGTGACAGGGTGATCGCCGATGACGCGCCGGAGTTGAGACACATGAAAAACCAGGTGGATGCGGCTACTGTCCGGTAGGCGGAGCCGGTAGGCCACAGCTCCGATACGACTGATAACTTCAAAAGGACCAAAGAAACGAGGGGCCAACTTGGGACAAGGGCGGCGGGCGGCCGTGAACTGGAGGTATGGATGAAGTTTGAGAAAAACTCGCTCACCCACTTGGAAGGAAAGGTCCTGACGCTTCCGGTTGGCGAAGGAGAGCATCTTGGCTTGGGCGCGCCGGAGGTGATGCTTCAAACTGTCCAAGATAACGTCCCGATCGTATAAATGGTCGGCCAAGCTAGCTACGGGACATTCTCCTGGAAGATGTCGGAGCACCGAAGGAGGAGTTCGGCCGTATACGATCTCGAATGGTGAGGTGTTTGCGGCGTGGTGGTATGCCGTGTTATAGGAGTATTTTGCCCAACATAACCATTTGGCCCATGACCCGGGCCTCTCTCCAATGAAGCATCTCAAGTATGTTTCCAAACACCGAATAAGCACTTCAGATTGTCCATCCGACTGCGGATGATATGTCGTACTCATCCGTAAATGCGTGCCCTGGAGACGGAACAGAGAGGTCCAAAAACTACTGAGGAAGAGCGGGTCGCGGTCGCTCACGATGGAGCGGGGAAACCCATGAAGCCACACGATCTCAGTGATGAAGTTGTCTGCCACGGTGGCCGTCGTGTAAGGATGACGAAGAGGAACGAAGTGGGCCTACTTCGTGAGACGATCGACCACTACCAGAATACAATCAAACCCATTCGAACGCGGCAGTCGGGTGATGAAGTCCATCGCGATGTCCTCCCAAACCCGCTCGAGAATCAGCAGGGGCTACAGTAGACCGTTGGGGAACATCGTCTCATATTTTACCTTCTGACAAGGCAAACAGGCTGCCACATAGGCCTTCACCTGGCGGAGCATGTGTGGCCAGTACAACGATGCCGCCAAACGCCGATATGTGCGGAAAGCCCCGGTGTGGCCTCCCGAAGGCGTGGAGTGGAACTCAGCTAGCAACCGTGGGATCCGGGCGGAGTTTGCCGCTAGCACCAGGCGACCCTGATGGAAGAGCCGACCCCCAATGAGGGAATAGGGTGGGTGTGCCGTCGGGTCGGCTAGTAAGGCTGCTCTAATGTCCTTCAACTGGGGGTCGTGGTCTACTTCTTGCTGGATAATAGAAGCATCTTCCCAAACTGGTCGCGAGATGGCGGTCAATTCCGTGGCTTGGGGGTGGCGAGAGAGAGCATCAGCCGCCCGATTAGTCTTGCCCGGCCGGAACTCAATCGTGAAGTCATACCCAAGAAGCTTGGTCACCCAAAGTTGTTGTGTTGGCGTGGCGATTTTTTGTTATAGCAAGTAGCGGAGATTATGATGATCGGTGCGGACCACGAAGCGACGGCCCAAGAGGTACGGTCGCCAATGTTGTACCGCCAACACGAGAGCCATAAGCTCATTCTCATAAGCCGAGCGACTGCGCACCGCGGACGAAAACGCCCGACTGTAATAAGCAATAGACCAACCGGTCTGCATCAATACGGCACCCACGCCGGAGCCCGACGCATCACACTCCACGATGAACGGTTGCTGGAAGTCCGGCATGGCCAAGACCGGCCCTTCTACCCAAGCCGCTTGGAGAGCGGCGAACGCCGCCATTGCAGCCTGCGGCCACACAAAGGGGCCCTCCTCCGGGGCTTTCAGCAATTGGGTGAGAGGGCGGGCCAACCCACCGTAGTCCTTGATGAAGCACCGATAATATCCGGCGAGGCCGAGGAACGCCCGAACGTCCCGAAGGGAGGAAGGGGTAGGCCATCGGAGGACCGCCTGAATTTTGTCCTCATCCATCGCCACACTGTCGGCGGAGTTGGTATTCCCCAACTAGCTCACCATGGTGGCGCCAAAAGTGCATTTCTTTCGGTTGACGGTGAGATGGTGGCGCCGAAGGGTGGTGAAGGTCTCACGCACATGGCGGAGGTGGTCCTGCCAAGCGCCACTAAACACGAGAATGTCATAAAAAAACTAGGACATGCTTACGGAGAACTGGCCGGAAGATGTCATTCATGGTTGCTTGGAATGTGGGCGGGGCGTTGGTGAGCCCAAACGGCATGACCAAAAACTCGAAGTGGTCGTCGTGCGTTCGGAAAGCCGTCTTTGGCACGTCCTCTGGTCGGACCCGGATTTGGTGATATCCGGCGCGAAGGTCCAACTTGGTGAAGAAGGCGGCGCCATGAAGCTCATCCAAGAGTTCCTGAATGACCGGGATCGGGTATTTGTCGGACACCGTGGCTTTGTTGAGCTCCCGGTAATCCACACAAAATCGTCAACTTCCGTCCTTCTTGCGGACTAATAAAACCGGGCTGGAGAACGGACTAGCGCTAGGCCGGATGAGGCCCCCCAACAACATTTCCCTCACGAGCCGCTCTATCTCATCCTTTTGGGCATGTCCATAGCGGTAGGGCCGAACAGATACCGTCGCTGCTCCCGGTTGAAGCACAATCGCATGGTCTGTCGGCCGAGTAGGCGGGAGGCACGGTGGGGGGCGAAGATATCCGAAAACTCCTCGAGCACGTCCTGCACTTCGGCCCCTAGAGGGGCGGCCGTGTCCGGTAGGGCCATCTGGAACGGCCAAAGCCAAGCCGAGAACTTGACGTCGGTGACGCAATGCATGACGCGGAATGAGACCGGCGAACGGAGGAGGGCGGAGTCACCCACTAAATGGCATGGTTGGCCCTGGTGCTGAAACGACATGGTCATGGAGGCACAGTTCACCCGCACGTCCCCCAACGTTTGCAGCCATGTCACGCCCAAAATGGCGTCGAGGCCGCCCAACTCGAACAAGTAGAAGTCCGTCGTGACCGTGCATGGGCTGAAAGAGAGGGTGACGTCCATACATTGCCCCAAGGTGGGTCGTCGACGACCATAGCCGAGACAGACGGAGAAGTCCGGGGAGGAGGAATATGGCAAATCGATGTCGCGGGCGAGTTGAGCTGACAAGAAATTGTGACTCGCTCCACTATCGATCATAACAATCACTTGGCGGTTATTGATCACGGCCGCGAGCTTCATCGTGCGGGGGCCGGTAATACCGCCTACGGAATAGAAAGACAATTCCAAAACATTGAGGGGTGCCCCCTCCGGCTTCGACGGGAGTGTGTCCGGCGGTATCCCCGAGAGTGCCGAATCCTCGGCGGAATAGTCGTCGTCCCCATCGCCGATAATTGCGTGAAACTCTTTGACAGGGCAGACATGTTGCGGTGAGTATGGTTGGCGGCATCAGAAGCATAAACCGCGGCGACGGAGATCATTGTAGTCGTTATTGGAGACGCGGTGTGGGGCGTCTGGACGAATGTTGGGTCTACCGGCCCCTCCTGGGGGAGGCCGGGAGCAGCCATCGCGCGGCGGAGGGTGGCGGGCGGCGGTGGTTCCGCCAATACGGGGTCTGATGTCTGCTTCGACCGCACGGGCAAGGTCAAGGGCTTCCGACACGGTGCGGGGGTGGTGGGTCCGGATGCGGGAGCGGATGTTGGGAAGGAGGCCCTGCAGAAAAAATCCAAGGTAGTGGTCGGGTGGGATACCCGGCACTTGCGTGACGAGCGCGACAAACTCATTGATATAAGCGTCCACCGTGGTCGTCTGGCGGGTCGAGCAAAGCCGCTCTATGGCGGAACCGGTGTAGCGAGAATCGTAGCGGCTAATCATCTCTTGTTTGAACTCGTGCCATGGGATGTCGGGTTGGATCTGGCGAAACCAGCGCGCCCAATGGAGGGCCGAGCCATCCAGGCCGACCAAGGTCGTGCCCACCTTGTCCGTCTGGGGGTGTTATGGAGGTCAAAAAACTGCTTCGCCCGAGCGATCCAGCCCATGGGATCCACGCCCGAAAACGAGGGAACATCCAAAGCTAATGGTTGTCGGCGGTCGGCAGGAGGTGCGGTAACAGCGGCGGGCGCGGTAACAGCGGCGGGCGCGGTAACAGCGGCGGTAAGCACGGGAGACAGCGGCGGTAAGCACGGGAGACAGCGGCGGTGGCATCCCTAGGATGGACGCGGTGTCATTGGATGAAGCGGATCCCGTCGGCAAGGAAGGGGTTGGTGGCGCTGTGAGGCAGGCGAGTTGGCTGCTGATGCGAGCTTGTCCCGCGAGCAGGGCGTCGACGGCGGACTACAGGCCGTCCATGCGCTCCTCATGGTGTTCGAATCAAAGGCGGTTGGTGTCCGCGTCGTCCAGGCCCTCGTGGGCGTTGGACCGAGTGTTAGGCGCCACTGATGTGGAAAGGGCGATCGGGGAGATCCGGCGGCGCTAGGGCAGGCGGAAGGGGCAGGTCGGACCAATGATACCGCTTGGGGTATCGGACAGTCCGCGAGGTGAGCGGTAGCGACGGGCGAAGCTTCCGCTGGCGGTGTCGACTAGCGGGTAGCGGTAGCGAGGGAGATAGAGAAAGAGAAACGGGGAGTGAGAAGGGAAGGGGGAGAGAGAGAGAGAGAGAGTTAGGGTTGGAAGGGAGAAAGGGGAGCAGCCTCAATTCATTCAAGTGATCCAAAGATAGTTCCAAAACAAAAGGTGATTCCCTTTATAGGGAGAGATCCACCACACACCATACAACAATAAAAATACAACATTAAAAATAAAGATACAAATTGCCACAAAAAGCCAAGGCACGTCGCCTATTCCGCCACACCCGAGCCGCCCGGTTTGTTTCGTCTGGTGTCATGCGGTTCGGTGTGCCCACCCGCGTCGCGCGCTCTCGTGTCGTCGCGCGTCCTCCTCGAATAAACTTGTCACGGCGGTTCTTCTGTGTGCATGTCGGTAACACTATGCAAAGCCCGGCGGGTTAAATCACAATGGAATTATAAACATGGCATCCCACGCAGTTAATTCACAGCAAGGCAGAATAATTTATGAGGGCAAAACAAGCTTAGACTTTCCTCCGCGTGGAGGACCAAAGCACGAGCGCGCGGCGATTAAACCCTGCAAATCACAATAATAATCTAACAAACAACTACCATACAAGATATTCAAACAAGTGCGAGATCCAATCCAATATAAATATGATGAAAATAATGATCCAATACAACGAGAACTCACCAAGTAGTGGGCTGACCAAGGCACTAAAGAATCCGGAGCCAGAAATGTGTGGGCGACAATCCGAGGTGGAACGGAAGGCGGGAAAGCGATGTAGGCGGCTGTCCTAGGCGGTGGAGGGTGAAAACGGACCGGAAGTGAGTAGATGCAGCAACATATGGGGAGATCTGGGCGGGGGAGGGTAGATCCGATAGTTTGAGAGCGGATCCGAGCTAGATTTGTACAGATCTGGACTGATCTGGACAAGGAGGGGGCTGGAGGTGGTTCCACGTAGAGGAGAGGGGTGGTGGTTGCTGGGAACAAAGCGGGGGAGGGCTGGCGGCGGGTTTTGTGGGCTAAGAGGTGGGCGGCGGCTGTAGGGAAGGAGGGGGAGGGGAGATGGTTGTAGGGTAGGCGGCTAGGCTTGGAGGAGGGCGGCGCCTTGGGCTGTAGAGGAGTGGAGGAGGGAGGCAGCTGCTGTGAGGGAAGAGGAGGGGCGGCGGTTGTTGTGAGGGGGCAGCGGCTGGACAGAGGAAGGGGCGGTTGTTGGGGGCTGCAGAAGGGGATTGGGAGAGGGAGGAAGTGGTTTAGGGTTAGGGCAACCTTGGGGGGGGGGGGGGGGGGGGGGGGGGGGGGGGGAGATACACGCCTAGGAGTCGTCAGCTAGGGTTCCACGGAGTCGGCGCCGTGGCGGGATCGCGGAATTCCGGGAATACAATTCTCCAAAATCTGCAATAGCCTCCATCAACCCACTACCTATCTATTTATAATAAAATAAAGGTTAGGGCATCCCACCTTCAACGACTATGATTGGTCGGAGGTGGGGCCACCCAAATACATCAAAACAAAGGCAAAAATAATAAACTAATATATCAAATTGATTTGCAGCGCGAATCCGAACACATCTGCGGAATCCGATCGTCGATTCGGGCACGTCATATATGGAAAGTTGTCAAATCAGCCCCGAATGGGCCCAAAACTCATCATCCACTGCAAGTCCTCGTCTATGCTCCGCGTCACCAACTCTCAGGCATTTTTAGATGTCATGCACATGCAATCATCTACATTCTTAATTCCATAGCATATCTGATGGAGATGACTTTGCACATGGGCCTATACGAGGATCAAAGCCGTTCATTTTGAGCGGATAGGTGATTCATGATTTTTAGTTATTTTTTATAATTTCCTAAATTTTATTTTGTATGAGGGCATCATGATCAAAGAATCATGACCGTCCGTGGAGGTTTCTTAATTTATAAATAGAAATAGAAGACTCATCCAGAAAACATTGAAAGTTGAGAAAAACTTCCTCCTATTGATCACCAGTGTCGAAGTTGGAGTCCGAGTGAGATACTTGGACACTATCTCCCTTCCCCTCTCCCCTTGACCGACCCCTTCATATACCCCCACCACCTTAGCCGTGTAACGCCCCGGTCTACTATGGGTGTGCTATAGGTTTGCAGATCAGTGATCCCAATCCATCTCCACGGATTTGTTTGGCCGCAGCCGCTAACTCCAATGGAGGGTTGTTGAGGTTGGTGCTTGAACCCCAAACCTTCTAAATAAGGGAGCTCTAAACTGGTCATCATCACCAACTGAGCCTCAACTGGTAACGAGGACCAGTTTAAAACTCCCTTATCTAGGAGGTATGGGGTTCAAGCCCCAGGCTCAACAACCCTCCATTGGAATTAGCAGCTGCAGCCAAATAAATCCGTGTAGATGGGTTGGGGTCACTGGTCTGCAGACATGTAGCGCACCCACAGTAGACCGAGGTGTTACAAGTGGGCCCTCCACAACCCCACCCCATTCCATTTCAATTTTCCGGTGACCACCACCTCTTTCTCCGGACACCATCACCTCTTGTGATTTGTGACCACCACCGACCACCCTTGGCCAACCACTCTTCCATAACTCTCATTCCCTTCAATTTTAATTTTTCCGGCGATCTCCGCCGCCACCTCTGGCCACCACCTCCGACGAGAACCACAACCCTCCACCTCTCATCACCCATCACTCTATAACCTCCAAGTCACCCCACTACTCCTAAATTGACCACTCCCCACTTCCTCCTAAAATTCAGCCCCGCCCCCTACAGTTACTCCCAGCCGATCCACTTCCCCACTCCTTTCCTTAATTCCGTCACGTATTCATCCCCAAACACTAATTAATTAAATCCTCCCATCCTAACCAGCTAATCCTTTAATTGCTGCCCCTATTACTCACAGTTGCGCTGCCCCTGTCCAATACCCAAAACCCATCCCCACTCCTCTCCTGAAGCCCGTTTTCCTGCTCCCCTCCTATCATCTTCCTAGCCAAGCCCCACCTCCATCCCAGGCCCCAAAACAATCATATTGCCATCCCCTACACTGCATTTAGCTCCTGGACAAAGCCCTAGCTGCTAGATCTCCCATTACAGCCCTTCCCTCCTTATTTCCAACCACTGGCTGGTATCTTCCCAGCACCCCCACAGCCCCTGTTACGCGCACACGTCCTCTTATTTTATTATTGCTTTTCTTTTAAATGCATTAAGTTGTTGTGAGCCCCTTCCCCCCTATATAAGGAGGTGATTTGGGGAGTTAGGTATCTTTGGATCTAATTGTCTTTGGCTCTCATTTGAGAGAGGGCTTCTTGGAGGAACCAGCCTCCAAGAGTTGCCCGGAGCTTGCTCCGGATTGTATCTGTTTTCTGTTAATCCATGCAATTTTTTTCTTGTTCGCATTATTTGGTCCGACCTGCCGCTCCGCCCGCTGCAAAGGCCGCCGGAGTCTCGCGTTACACTGTTCTAGCGCTCGCAGAACCGCTCGTCTCTCTCGCCCGACGATTCGCGCAGGACCGCTCGCCGGCCCCTAGTCCGCGAGTCCCGCACCGCGATCCACCGCCGCACCACACGCCGTCGCCAGATCCGACGCCGCAACTTTCCGTTCCGCCTCGCACGACGCCTGATCCGACGACGCAAGTCCCGCACAGCTCGCAGAAGCCTCGTCGCGTCCGTGCACGCCCCGATCGGCCCTGTGCAGCCCAGATCTTCCTGTGCACACCCCGATCCTCCCCTGTGCAGCGTAGATCTGTTCGGCACCGCACCGATCGGCCCTGTGCAGCCCTACTCAACCCCGGTCCGCCCTCTGCCTCCGCTGAAATAGCCCCCAACACTCATTCCGCTGGCGATCTTCCCCCGAAGGCGGCCATCGAAACACTAAGCCGCCTCTTGCAGGCTCAAGAGCAACTCGTCGCCTCCATGCACGCCTCCCTCCTCGCCCTCCATACCAAAGTCGATCGTCTCCTCGCGCTTGACAGACGGGCTCCCGCAACCCCCAACGAGGTTCCCTTTCCAAAACAGTCTCCCTCATGGCTGCCTCCCTCACCGTGCGAGAGTTTTCCTGTCATGCCGGCACCAACATTACTCTACGACACCAACGCGTCCCTCCGCCCCACAGTCGATCTTCCCGTCAAACTCGCGCCGACCGCTGTTATACTGCCTCTTACCCCGGTGCTCGTACCTCCACCGCTTCCGTAACCTTTCTGGTCAACCGCTCTGCCGCCCCCTTCGGTCATCTCACCGCATCCTCTCCCTGCTCGCGCTCCGCCGGCCCCTGCCTTGCCACTTCCACCGGCCGCATTGCTGCCTCTTCTGCCGCCATGTACCCCGTTGTTCCCGACGGATCCGTTCCTGCTGCCGATCGTCGCGTCTCTGACATCCTTATGGCTGTTGCTCACCACCGCTCCACCGACTTTGCAGAAGCCACTGCTTTCGCCGCCCGTCTTTCCGTGGGCGCCGCCGCTACTCGCCAACACCGCCACTGCTGCTACGCGCTACCTGACCCTATTCTGGAGGGAGGTCAAGGTACCAGATGATCTGACCACCCGCTTGATACACAAGCTTGAGGGCAAGCTTGTTACAGGTTCACGTGTCGCAGGCACATTCACTCAAGTGAACGGCGGGCGGCGAAACGACCTTGGGGTCAAAGTCACTTTTCTGACGGGATGTATTGTTACGCGCACGCGTCCTCTTATTTTATTAATGCTTTTCTTTTAAATGCATTAGGTTATTGTGAGCCCCCTCCCTATATAAGGAGGTGGTTTGGGGAGTTAAGTATTTTTGGATCTATTGTCTTTGACTCTCATTTGAGAGAAGGCTCCTTGGAGGAACCAGCCTCCAAGAGTTGGCCGGAGCTTGCTCCGGATTGTATCCGTTTTCTGTTAATCCATGCAATTTTCTTCTTGTTTGTATTAGCCCCCGTCCCCCACAGCCTGAATCTTCTTCTGCACCGCACTCCTCCTCCCAATCCACCAGCCCTTTTGTTTGCCTCCCCTAACCCTTTGCCCCCATCAAACACCACCCCCAGTCCCTCTGTGTTCACTGTCCGTCCATAGTAAAACTCTGTCAAGCAATCTCGAGCACCTCCGAAAGGTTCATAAACAGTTACTAGCCTCTCCTCCAACCACCGGGAACTCATTGGATACTCGCCGAGCTTTCTTTCCTGCAAGTATAGTAAGTTTACTGAGTGATTGGCCTTTCTTTAGTGTCGAATAGCTTGTTTATTCCCTATTTTTTGGTTTATTAATTTGTAATCGTTGCTCGCAAGTCTCATGGGACATGTAAGAACTTCTTTGCTTGTGTATGTGTTTTCCCACACTCTCATATATATGTTGCATTATGTGTTCTCCCTATTTGAAACTTAGTTTAATTGTGGATTGTTTTAATATTATTTATAATGTTAATTATTGCAAGTTTAGTTCGCCGACATAGTATTCTAGTTCATATAAGTCAGTTTAGGACCTACCCTGCGTCAGCTTCACTTCTTCATATCCCACCAAATCACTCAAGTAGCTATTTACTCCAATCATATGTCTGGAGGAACCACTGTCCAAATACCAAATAGGAGATTGGTTGGCCTTTGGACATACCTTCCCAGGAGAGGTGTCCTCATCCTGGATGTCTTCAGTTATGGTCATGAGGCCAATGAGTGCTTCCTCCTCAGATTCTGAGGAGCTTGAATCAGAATCACTTAATGTTCTGATTTTCTTTGCAATAAATCCTCTTTCAGTTTTCTTCTTATCCTTTGGAATTCTTCTGTCTTCAGACTTCCTTGACTCCCTCTTTTTAGAGGGGAAATCAGCTATCATGTGCCCTGTTTTCTTACAGCAATAGCACACAGTATTAACTAAATCATATTTATTAGGTTTAGACTTATACATGTCTTCCCTTGATGGCTTGGATCTATCATGATGACCAGATCTCCTGGAGCTGGATGAGGATAATATGTGGTTGTCTCTTCTCCTTCTGGACATCAGCTTTTTAAATTGTTTGGAGAAGAGTGTCAATGTCTGTGTTGTCTGATCCTGATGTGCTGGCATCAGAAGCCTCATTGCTTTCAGATTCCTCCCGAAATAAAGGAGTCTTATCTTTGGTTCTCCTGATGCTCTCTGCCTTAAGAGCCACAAACCTTTCTCTGATGCTTCCCCTTGAGCTTTCCTCTTCAGCTTTTCTTGTGTTGAGTTGAAGCTCATGGGACATAAGCTTTTCATACAGATTTTTGGGCTCCATGATGTCCAGATTTCCCATCTCCCTGATGACACATATCTTGATGTCTCATTCCTTAGTGAGGGATATAAGAAATTTGTCATTAAGATCAGAATTTGTGAACTCCCTTCCATAGTTTCTTAGGCCATTCACAATTTTGAAAAACCTCTCATAGCAGTTAGAGATGATTTCATTCTTGCTTTGCTTGAAGGCCTCATATTCCTGGTTAAGAAGGGACTTCCTGTCATGCCTTACCTCCCTTATCCCCTCCATGTAGAAAATTAAGGAGTCCCACATCTCCTTGACATATTTGCAGTGAATAAGATTCTGGAGGTTAGAGTCATCAATTGCACTTACTATAATATTTTGTGCCATTTTATCAAGGGCAACCAAGGCAAGCTCATCCTTACTCATATCAGAGTACTTCTTTGGTACTCTCTTGGTAGGATCTATGGTAGAGGTTGTCATGGGTATATGGGGACCCTCTCAGCAACAAAGACTCTGGGATCTGCATCCTCCATAAATAACCTGACTCTTTCTTTCCAAATAGGGAAGTTTTCTTTAGAGCACACTGACAGCTTCATAGACCTCATCTCTCTGCACTGATCACCTCCATCCATTGAGAATAGTTACAAGGATCTAGATCTGACTGTTAAGTCACTTTTTGACCAACCTCGCTCTGATACCACTTGTTGTTTATGGAACTATCACCTAGAGGGGGGAATAGGTGATGTGACTGTTTTTAAAATTAAACTTATAGCAATTAAAATACACAACAGCAAATAACACAACCACAAAACTCAGCACACAAAGACACAAGATTTATAGTGGTTCCCCAAAGATGGGTACATCCACTTTCCCCCAACACCTATCCAGCAAGCAGCTAGCTTAGGCAAACTCCTCCAATTTCTCAGATCTCCCCCACAGATCCTAAAATTCAGACACAACCGGCCCTACAACTCAGATCCACTTAGGATCCTACCTCAGGTTCCTGGAACCCTACAGCTCAGGCACAACAGACCCTACAACTCAGATCTACAACAGATCCTACCTTAGGTTCACACAGAACCCTACAACTCGGACTCAAAAGAGTCCTACAGAGAATGTAATGAGTTTACAAAATAGAAGAACACACCACAAAGTAAAGAATAGAAATAGCCCGGAGAGTCTTCTGAGGCCTGAAGCAGACAGTCTCTAGATCTGAAGAGAAGGCTTTGAAGAACTAGAAACTGATGCACAATAGCTTCTCTTTAATCATCTTCTTCAATCTGGAACAATACTTATCAGTCGATGGTGCCTGACTGAACCTTGGAGAACTGAGAGCGCATGAAGTTTGTTCTCGAAAATGTTCCTTCAGCCGTACTGATAGTCGTTACAATCTTTCGATTAGTCAGTCTTGTGTGTGTTTTTTAGGGCAAACATCTTATCATTATATATGACAAGGATGTCTAACGGTCTATTTCGAGGTCTCTTGATTGTCAGAAGCTCATTCCTTAACGGCATCCGCTGATTGGATCCTTAGACGACGGCATTAAATGCAGACATCGCGTTTCGAAAAGTCTTGGTTTGTTTCGACGATATGAACAATATCACGACGACAGAACTTGTCGTTTCAGCGATCCATCTTGGACTTAGACAACTCTTCAATTCTTCTGAAATTTTCTGGCGTAGGAACGCCGGGTGCCGGAGATGGAGCCTTCCGGCCGGACGTCTTCCACACGGGAAGAGGGGAAGCGAGCGGTGGGCGCGAGTCCTTCCGGACCGATGTCTCTCACACGGAGAGGGGAAGGCGGCTAGGGCAACAGAGAAATATCTTA
The DNA here is from genome assembly GCA_033032865.1 of Dactylorhiza incarnata. Classification (NCBI taxonomy): domain Eukaryota; kingdom Viridiplantae; phylum Streptophyta; class Magnoliopsida; order Asparagales; family Orchidaceae; genus Dactylorhiza; species Dactylorhiza incarnata. The sequence continues at coordinate 919,476 of JAWHQI010000512.1, forward strand.
ATCATCAAAAACTGAGCACACCCAAATAACTCCCACCTCTTATACTATGAGGGGAAGACCACGGCTATTAGCACACCTGCTAATAGCACACCACATAAAAGGTTCAAAAGCAAATACAATAGAAAATACAACTAGCATTCAGCATGAAAGAAAATTAATTAGACAGTTCGAGGCTTCCAAAGTGGGTCGGTCTTCTCAAGCCACGCAATTCCGGCCTCGCCGGGGGTTGTGTCCGTTGCGGGTGCGTCGGCTACGATACGTCCTTCATCATTCGCCCCCTCTTGGGAGGCACTCGACCTCGAGTGATCGGGGTAAAGCGGGATGTCCGAGTAGAAAGGGGACAAATCGCTCACGTTGAAGGTCTTGGAGATGTTGAGGCTCGGTGGGAGCTCGACGACATATGCATTGTCGTTGATCTTGCGGGAGATGGGGAAAGGTCCGTACTTCTTCGGCATGAGCATGTGGTGATGTCCCGCAGGAAGCCGCTCCTTGCGGAGGAAAACCATGACCATATCTCCCTCCTTGAAAACTTGTTCACGGCGGTGCTTGTCCGCCATAGCCTTGTACTTGGCGTTGGACTCAAGTAGCTTACGTCGAGTGTCGGCTTGGATGTCGCGGGTCTCTTCCGCCAGCTGTGTTGCTGAAGGAGGTGTCGCCGGTAGACGGGCTAAATCGAGCGCATGCCGGGGGGCTTTGGTGTAAACAATAGAAAACGGTGAGCGACCGCTAGAGCTGTGCACGACATTGTTGTAGGCAAATTCAGCTTGTGCGAGGGCATGGTCCCACTGCTTCGGGCGATCTTGGCAAATGCAACGAACGAGGTTCCCCAAAGTCTTGTTAACGACTTCGGTTTGGCCGTCTGTTTGAGGATGGGCGGAGCTACTAAACTGGAGGGAGGTGTCAAACGTCCTCCATAACATCGTCCAAAAGTGGCCAAGAAATTTGGGGTCGCGGTCGGATGCGATAGTGGTTGGTACGCCATGCAAACGAACCACCTCTCGGAAGAAAAGACGCGCAATGTGAGACGCATCGGATGTCTTGCGGCACGGAAGAAAATGCGCCATCTTGGAGAATCGATCCACCACGACAAACACTGAATCAACCCCCCGTTGCGTGCGCGGGAGGCCCAAGACGAAATCCATGGAGAGATCCTCCCAAACGTCGGAGGGGACCGGGAGGGGGGTGTAGAGCCCAGTGTTGTGTGCATGACCCTTGTACTGTTGGCACACATAACACTTCCGAACGAAATTTCCCACGTCCTTTGCCAACTGTGGCCAGAAATAGCGCTCTTGGAGGCTGGCAAGTGTCTTGTCTCGGCCCAGGTGGCCACTCAGTCCGCCCCCATGCAAATCGCGAATGAGCTTTTCCCGCAAGGAGGTGCGTGGGATGCACAGTCGGTTGTCCTTAAGCAAGAACCCATCGAGTAATAGGAAACCTCCATGTGAGCCGCCCAACGAGCAGGCGCGCCAAACCTCCTGGAAATCAGTGTCGTCGGCATACAAATCGGCGAGGGTATCAAAGACGATGATCTCGTGATGCATAGTGGCTAACAAACAGCTCCGCCGGCTAAGTGCGTCGGCGACCACATTTGAAGTCCCCGGTTTGTGATGAATAATATATGGAAATCGTTGAAAGTACGTGGTCCAACGAAGGTGCATTCCGTCCATGCGCTTCTGACTGTTGATAAACTTGAGAGCTTGATGGTCCGTGTACAAGATGAACTCCTTGTGCAGCAAATAGTGCTCCCAATGCTTGAGGGCTCGGACGACGGCGTAGAATTCTTGATCATAAACGGCCCATTTTCGCCTGGCATCACTTAGCTTCTCGCTGAAGAACGCAACCGGCCGCTTGTCTTGGGAGAGAACCGCTCCTATACCAATGCCGCTGGCATCACTCTGCACTTCGAAGAGCTTATCAAAGCTGGGCAGCGCCAAAACCGGGGCCGAGCTAAGCTTCTGTTTGATCAAGTCGAAGGAGCGACTGGCCTCTTCCCCCCATAAGAACCGCCCCTTCTTCAAACAATCGGTCATTGGTGCTGATATGGTGCTAAAATCACGTATGAATCGCCGGTAGAACGTGGCTAGGCCGTGGAACGACCGTAACTCCGAGAGTGTCGTTGGGGCTGGCCAATCACGGATCGCCTGGATCTTCTCTTCATCCACTCGGATGCCATCCGCCCCCACAATAAAACCCAAAAAATTCAGCCGCAGAGCGAGGAAGGTACACTTTTTGAGGTGAATGAACAGTTGGTGCTCCGCCAACACTCCCAACACAGCACGGAGATGGGACAGATGATCCGCTCTGCTCTTGCTAAAGATCAGGATGTCATCAAAGTAGACAACGACATACTTCCCCAGGAATGGTCTCAGTACCTGTGTCATGAGGCGCATAAACGTACTTGGAGCGTTAGATAGTCCAAAAGGCATTACCTTCCACTCGAAGAGACCGTCCGGCGTTTTGAAAGCCGTCTTCCACTCATCACCCGGCTTGATGCGGATTTGGTGATACCCGCTGCGCAGGTCTATTTTGGAAAAGAATTTGGAACCATCCAGCATGTCCAGCATGTCGTCAAGGCGTGGGATGGGAAAAGAGTACTTGATGGTGATCCGATTGATTGCACGACTGTCGACGCGCATCCGCCACGAACCGTCCTTCTTGGGCACGAGGAGGGCCGGGACCCCGCAGGGGCAGAGGCTCTCGGAGATGAACCCCTTCTTCAATAACTCCTCCACCTTCTCACGCAGAATGTCATGCTCTTTGGGGCTCATGCGGTAGTGAGGCAAGTTCGGAAGGCTAGCTCCCGGAATGAGGTCGATCTGGTGCTGAATATCCCGGAAAGGAGGGGGATGGTCGGGTAAATCCTCTGTCGTGATGGCTCGGAATTCATGCAGCAATGCTCGCACGTCCGGGGGTGCGGCTTCCACCTCCTGCTCGCTAGTGGCGTACAAGCCGTAGGAGACGAGGGCCACCACCTCTTTGGCCTCAGCAACGTCTCGCTCGAACAGAGAGGGGTCTTCATGCATCACCAACAGACTGCGCCCCTTATCCGAAGGCGGACTGGTTTCGGGTTTCCTCTGATACCAACTGGCGTAAGAACGCCGGGTGCCGGAGATGGAGCCTTCCGGACGGACGTCTTCCACACGGGAAGAGGGGAAGCGAGCGGTGGGCGCGAGTCCTTCCGGACCGATGTCTCTCACACGGAGAGGGGAAGGCGGCTAGGGCAACAGAGAAATATCTTAATCATCAAAAACTGAGCACACCCAAATAACTCCCACCTCTTATACTATGAGGGGAAGACCACGGCTATTAGCACACCTGCTAATAGCACACCACATAAAAGGTTCAAAAGCAAATACAATAGAAAATACAACTAGCATTCAGCATGAAAGAAAATTAATTAGACAGTTCGAGGCTTCCAAAGTGGGTCGGTCTTCTCAAGCCACGCGATTCCGGCCTCGCCGGGGGTTGTGTCCGCTGCGGGTGGGTCGGCTACGATACGTCCTTCATCATTTTCACTTGAAATAGGTATCTCGACGACATAGAATGTCTCAACTACATTTTTTGTTATGACGACATATGATCTTCGCGTTGATATCGTCGTCATCATCTTGACGATATGGAACATCTCAGCTGTATTTTCTGTCTCCACGATATCTAACTTAGTCTTCAAGACGATATAACTCCTTCGCGACGATATTTTAACTTAGTCTGAATTCCACTTCCGACTCCTGAAATATCTCTGCAAAGCAGCCTTTTCAACGATAGTCTTATACTTTTTCAATGATATGTCCAGTCTTTCTCAACGATTTTGAACTTAGAGTGATTTGAAAAGCACTGGACATACTAACTATCACTGCATTCATAAATAAGATAGAACATCAAATACACAGTGCTTTTATCATTGACCTGAGCCCTTCTTCAAATCAGGAACATTGATGGGCACTGTTCCCAACAGTTTTCCCGCACGCTCATATATATATTGCATTATGTGTTCTCCCTATTTGAAACTCAGTTTAATTGTGGCTTGTTTTAATATTATTTATAATGTTAATTATTGTAAGTTTAGTTCGTCGTCATAGTATTCTAGTTCATATAAGTCAGTTTAGGACCTACCCTGCGTCAGCTTCTCTGCTTCATATCCTACCAAATCCACTAATCTATTCCTTGGAAAAGTGTCACTGATCCCTCCATGTTTTTGGTAATTCGTCCTCTAAAATAGCAGTCGATTCCACAACAAAATCCAAATGGAAGTGGAACCGAGTACTCGATTAAGGTTCAAAAAAATTAAATGGGCTTGAAGCATTAAGAGGCAAATCCAAATATTGATATTAAAAAGTTATATTCTCTCGTGGATGTGTGCAGTCTTCAATTTTCTTTGAGGTTTGTTCAACTCTTCTGAGTAAGATACCATGGTGTTTTCCTTTTACATATAGTAGACCCTTTGGCTCCTTGATTTGGTGATCTCTTAAACTCCATTGTCCATTTTATAAATTATCGGGTGTGAGCATGAATGTGACTTCCTTCAAGTTAGATACAATCGGGGTTCTCTAAATTTATTGTAAAAGTTTTGCTCGTTATGAGATTGCTATTCATGCAAGTTTCAGGCGTTGTTTTCCATGGACAATAATTTAAATTTTCTTTCATCAATTTTTTTACCTTTAATTCTAAAATTAAATTGCTTAAGATAATTCTAATTAAAAGATTTTACAACTTATAAATTACTTTTGCTTGCATTATGAGGCCAAAACATCGTTTTGTTTTACATTAAAGACTCTAACCCCAAATTTTATGCATTACAAACATACTTAATTACATGGTATCATGAGGAAAGCAATAGCTCATAATGTTGGATTAAGTGGAGTGTATCTGTCTCTCATCAAATAGAAATGCAAAGAGCTTTTCCGAGAAGATTCTAAATTAAAAATAATAGCTCATTGATGCTTGATTTTCAGCTGAAGATCAAAGTAAATTCATAAATTCTATGAAAATTAAATCACATATAGTCTACACAATCTTCATTTCAAGCTTGCCAGAATTCCTTATCAGATAAGAAGTATTACCAATAGGAATAAAATAAGCATTTGGAAGGTGGAAAATGTCAGGTAATTGTAGTAATGTAAAGATGTCATGGCCATTACCATGATTTTAATTGAACCGTTGCTTTTATCTAGGCCAGTAGTCGCCATATAAGTTTCGGTCTCAACATAATTACTCTTCTGCTGAGAAACAATGTGTTTATCAACAAGAGATTCAGAACAATCCAAACCCACTGGAACCTTATTTGAATCCAGATTGGAATGGTGGTTTGCTTCTCCTACCCCATGCATCACTAAACCACTTGCCTCGATTCTGTTACAATTAGAAAATGAAATGATTTCAACTTCCTTTTGGTACTGCAAAACAGATGGTTCCACATGCGTCATAGGGGTAACTATGCCACTTGGTGAAGTGCTCTGATGGATGGCAATACCCACATTTGCAGAATCTTCATCATATGATGAGTCTATGTGCTTTCTAGTCAATCCCATCACGTTGTTGTCTGGAGAAAGTGAATATGAATCACTTATTTGTTGCAGAGCATCAGTCTTTGAATCAGTTTGCAAAGCTTGATTGGTGGTCTTTTTTGGCCTTGCTTCCCTTATAGTATCTTTGCTAGCATTCCTCTTCTTCTGAATTCGCGTTCGAGAGATATCTTGATCTTCCAAGGCGGAAACTAAACTGGGGTCATGGTCAGAGACTTGAGGATGTGTTTGGTCCACACTTCTTGATCTATTGGAGAATAAAGGGGAAAAGGAAATTCCTCCTTGTGCCATGTTCACATTGTTTACAAGCTCGCGAAGCAGTCGCTGGACAGAGGGATTTTTTAATCCAAAAAGCTGCACGTAGAAGAGAAAAACAGGAGAGAGAAAAAGTTATGATATATCTTAAGACTACTAAAATATTATGTTTCTTGTCCAGCACATGACCAATATCACATTCTCTTATTGTGAACTTCAGACAGTTACTGCAACATATGCATGCAATATAAAGTTCAAGAAACCACTTATATAATGACATTTTACATGGCCAGACAGCCTCCTAATATAATTGTAATGTCTCCTCATGGTACAAAATCAAAATAAAATTTATATAAATTAGATTCAAAATTGTTGCTATCTTTTTTTAGCAACAAGCTGTGTGAATTTTTTTGTTTAAAATACTGTTTTTCTTAGACAAAAAAACAGAGCTATCTTCTTGCCTCGGCACCATCAATCTTATTTGAAAACCTCTTCACACCCCAACTCTTCACTTTGGAACAGCTCCTCTGATAGTTCTCCCAAGCAATATCAGGAGTTTGACCACTAAATGAACTCCCATCAACTGCTGTGATCTGCAGAATGCAGAATTTCAGAATATAGAGTAATTCTTAATGAACACCTTTGTCGAAAGTGAGTATTTAGCAGTTCAAAGATCGGGAAAAAAAAGAAGTTTAGTCCACATACAACAAATAGAGGTCCTTTCAGACCTTCACAAACTTCCATCTGACAAATATTGTCAGCAACAGTTCGAATAGAACGATAACCAACTGGATAAGGGTAGCGGTCTTTGCCCTGTTGAAAAAAAAAACATATCATACTTTTAAGGATGATTCTACCCAGTAATATTTGATAAGTTAAATTTAATTATTAGGAAAAAAATGGATAGATATATTTTGATATTCAAATGAGAATTTGCTTGCATACTTTGAGAAATATATCCGTTGCACTTTACCAATAATGCTGGCAGTGCGAGCCTTACTTTATAGTAACAACTTATACTGCAAACTATGCATAAACATGCTATTAATTGAAGAAAATTAGACAAAGGAACTAGTGTGGGTTTTGCAACTAAAAAGGTAGATGGGTGTTAAGAAAAATTCAGGCAGAATTAAATAAAAAAAATATCCATGAATTTCAAGTAAGAAGAGAAACTCTATGAAACAAAGAGGTGCAGAGAACAAAAAGACAATGAGACTGTCACGGTACTTAGCTAGGTTAGAAATGGATATGTGTTGCAAGCCTTATTAGGCTTTGTAATAAGTGTGAAGTCTATAAATAAACATGATGACTAATAATCCTAGACATCATGACTGATAATCCTAGGTTCCAACGCTTTGTAATAAGTGTGAAGTCTATAAATAGACATGACGACTGAAAGTCCTAGGTGCCAACACCAGGTTCTCCTCTTGCTGCTGCCGCCCTCCCTCTTAGTCAACCACCAGCCACCTTCCTCCTTGTGTCAGCTTGCACAGCCCTGCGCAGCATGCACATCCAGCCACCTTCCCCAACAGTCCCTGCTCCGGTTGAACAGCCTGCACATCCAGCCACCTTCCCCTCATTGTCCCTGAACCGGCTGCACACCGCTGCATAGCCCACACAAAGAACCACCATCCCCACTCTTTTGTGCCAGCCATAGCCCTGCACAGCCTGAACATCCAACAACCTCCTCTACTGCCCCTACGCAACCAGCTCACCTCTGTGCCTACTGCATAATAATGCACTTGCCGCATAACTACAATGCCAACCCCACCTGGATGCAACTCCCTGCGGCGTCTAAACTACCACTACACAAGCTGAGCAGTCTAGCGCCAACTGCATCGCCACAACAGTTAGCCCCATCTAGACACCTCTATCTCCCACTGAACCACCACCACCAGCACCTCTTTCCACCACTAACCACCGTCAGATCTCCACCACTACTTACTCTAGGTTTCTCTATTATGTTTATGTGAGTCTCTTTCATTTAGAGTATTTTACTTTCTCATTTGATGGTTGATTTCATATGATTAGTGATTTTTGTAGCATGTCTGTCTCTTTGAATCCTACTTGCAGGGCTTAAGAAGCTATTTAATTTAAGGGCTCCAGCTGCACCTGAATTTAATTTGCAAGACTTTCTTTAAAAGTATCGCTCTCAATTGTGGTCGTGTTGTGTTAGCATATCCCCGTCACTTCATTATTAAGTTTCTGGTAGTTTATAATAAACCTCCAGCCTCACACTCCAACACAGTCCATATGAATGTAACGATCACTGATCTTAGAAAACTCATTGCAAGCATATTTTCTTTGAGAGATCAGCTGTCAAGGGGATTATGGCGATTTGGAGGGCATGTGAATATTGTAGATCTTATAAAAAATGCTAAATAGAGGGAAGGTAGGACATCAAACGTGTTTAGGGATCAGGAGCACTCTGCGGGTGTTGGAGTGCAACATGCGACCCGCTGGTCGTTGTGTCCAGTTACGGAAACTACCTGCATCCAATCGTATCGAGTCTGGTGTCGCTGAGGGTTGGTGCAGTGGAAATGGTGAAGGAATCCAATAGAGCATGGATGATGGGAAGGGCCGCATTGTGTCATGCTTCGCTGGGCGCAAAATCAGCCAAAACTTTGTTCATTAACTCCTTACCATATTGGCATGCGCCCTAGATAATGGATTTCATCATGGGACAATGGAGGATCATATAAAACAAGACGGTTCTTACCTTTTCCTTCCTCTTTGTGATATTTTATGATGGAAAACTGAGAGAAAGAGAGAACTAGATGGGAGAGAAAAGGAATTGAGAGAGAGAGAAAAATAAAAGGTAGAGAGGAATGCGCAACTAGCTCGAAAGCCTTGTGTGTGTTTGTCACCTAGAACGATAGATGGAGATGGGAAATAAAAACGACACTGTTATTAGCACCGCGCTTTTGGCTATCCGCAAGTATATATTTCATAAATCGCTATCCACAAGCACGAATGCTATCTGCAATCAAAATTTGAAGAAGAAAAAACATAAATATAGTAAATAAAGCGTTAAATTTTTTTGGATTCGGTCACTGACCTGCGAAGCGGATAGGTGAGTGTCCGAAAGTATAAATACGTAACAAAATTCAAGTTCCGATAAAGCAAAAAATCCCAATAGAAACTCAAAAGCTGGAGAGAAAAATCAGTATTATAGAATAACAATTGTTAAATATTAATGCTTGTCGTATATAAGGTTGGTTCAATAATTAAAGCTAAGGCAACTCCAAGAAGACGAAATTTTTCAGTCGGATTGAATCACATTAAATCAAGTTCCGAGAATGATTTTGTGTTAATGATTTATAACGGTGAAGACGAATTTGTCGTAATGATTTATGTCAGAGAAGAAGAAGGCTACAACCTCTTACATCTTCTTCCACTCACTATCTGCGGTCATTTCTTCATCCTCTTCGTCTTCCTCACTCTGCGACATCCACCTAGAGCATCGCTCCCTCCTCTGCGACATTGGCGAACCCAAGCCACTCCGCTGTGCTCTTCGCTCTGTGCCTTCACTCGTCGGATATCCACCACAAGATTCTCTGCCCGGCTCCGATTCGAGTGCCATGAAGATGAGTTGGATCCATTCATTTCTCCTGTCTCCTGCCTTCCCACCTCTTCCTCCATTGAGTGTCCACGTGCGGTCCTTTCCCCAAGTCCAGGTATTCCTCTGAGAGCTTCTCAGGTCTCTTCAGAAACCAGAGATCAACGTAATTCTCTGTAGTCCTGAGGGCAGAGAGCAGTTAGCCATGGTTGGACACTCATCTTTCGTTAATGGCTTCCCTCCGGAGACCAACGAAGAAAAAGGCTACAACCTCGTCACCGGCAAAGAAGGGGAAAATCGATCCAATCTCATTTTTTGAGAGCGTTGACTAAGCGTGAGTGCGGATAGTTTTTTTAGAAAGGCCTAAAAAGTTTATTTTTTGAGTGCTAATAGCCAATTTATGAGTGTTAATAACAATCCCATTACAAAGTAGGGTAAATTTTCCTAGGTTTTCATTTCACCAAGGTTAAATGTAAGCTTTCCAATTTTGCAAAACGGCTTATACGGAAGAGAAAATTGTGGAATAACTTACAAAATTAAAAATACGATCTCATTTTTTATGATTGTGTGCTTTAAAGAAAACTTGTGATAATTGGAATGTTTGGGGATCTTTTTTTATAAATAGATCTACTAGATGTTGTGATAAATTTGGGGTGATCATAGGACAACTTGTTACATCTACCTATGTATGGTTGTTTGTCAATGTTCCGAGAAAGCGGAACTATATAGACAAAATGTTTGATCATGAATTCTATAATATAGTTGTTTTCTTGCAGCATAATTTGAGAGATCCAAGCTATTCATGGCTTATGTTGGGAATCGACGAGGCAGTAGAGCACAAATTTTGGGTATGTGCGGAGCTGATTTGTCACTTGTCATATTTGGTGTCGCTCAATGGATGATCTGAGTCTGCGGTTGCGTCTGGATCGATGTTTTGACATTTTCCTGTATTTGTTTTATTTGTTTAGTGTTTTATTTAAGAAGATAGGTCAACCACACTATAGGTCCAATTATGGTCGTCCACGGTGGTTTCCCTAGGTCATGCTTTATTATAAATCCTAGTGTTTCATTTAAGGGTAGAGGCGGTCGTCATGCTCATTGCATATTTTGGAGAGCTTTTCTTCCCGGAATCCGGTGATCTCTCATGCTGCCGAGTCCACGAAATCCTAAGCGACGATTCATTGGGCTAGTATCCTTGTTTCTTTATAATCCTAGTGTTTGTTGTCACTCCCCTTCCCTTCCACAGTTCAACCTCCCCTCTCTTCTCATCCCACAGCCTGGCCACACTTCTCCATAGTTGTAGTCTCGTTGCATCTCCTCCAAACCCGTCGCTGCCCAACTGATTTTCCCATTTCAACGCCTCCAAAACATCCCTATTACCGGTATCCCTCTTTCCCCAGCCCTCCAGACATCCCCACCCCTCCCCAGCCAGCCTCCAATATTCCCCCTCCATATCTGGCGGCTGCAAAACAACAGCCTACATATCATATTCCTCCCTCCCAGGCAGCTTCTAGCTGTCCCTGGCCCCATTGCTCTTCACCCTAGCACCTAACCATCATCCAACACACCCCACAACCATGCATCCAACCACCCATCCCATTCCATAATCATTCGACATAAACTTTATCTACTCATCTAGTTGATGAATCTTATAACCCATTGCGCATGCCCAAACCATGCATTCTTTATCCGTGCATTAAATGTGTTGCATACAACATCATTTATTATTATCTCAACCTATGAAGATTGAAAGTGCAAAACAAACTCACTTAGTCAATCTACTTTATTGGGATCGAAATCGAATATGATCAAATAAAAATGTAACTAACAATTAATCACATATTTTGTCAATATGATTCAAAAAAATACTAGATCGACATGAAATCCAGATCATTTAGTCCTACTCTAACCAACCGTTAACCTTTCCTACAAGTACCATTGAACTTCGTTCAACATTTTAAGGACTTGTATTGAAACTATTCAGGTGATTGAAATGTGTAAAATTATATTGCATATTAGATGTATATGCCACAATTCACGTCATTACATTCCACCTCACAACCTTATATACTCGCATAATTTTTTGGCTGGATAAGTACCCATCTAAGAAGGGGAGCCTTGGCGCACCAGTTGAGGTGTTGTCGTGTGACCTTGAGGAGGTCACGGGTTTGAGTCCTGGAAGCAGCCTCTTGCAAAAATGCAGGGTAAGGTTTGCCTACATTTCACCCTTGTGGTGGGACCCTTCCCCGGACCCTCGCTACGCGGGGATGCTTTGTGCACCGGGATGCCCTTTATAAGTACCCATCTAAGAACGTATATGCCCCAACCCATGTCATCAAATTCAACCTCTTAATAAGTAGTATGAGAGTTTATTAGAATCCAATGGTTCATACATATGATGTCTTGGTTTGGTCTTCATAACATTTACCAAAATTTAGTACGAATCAAGAGAAGTCCATTAACTTAATGACACCTTATGGTTGAGTACATTCTCATTCAATAGCAAGACATAGATGAGAGAGTTCCAAAATTGTTTTAAATAGTTAAACATGGGAATAAAATGAGGAGTTAGAAATCTAATATGTTAGCAATACGCGGCTTTATCTTTGGTACATATAATTCATCTTTGCATGCTGAATAAAATCGGAGCTCTTGATGTTCTACCCCAAAATACTACTATGCGCACCGCCATGCATACCCCCTGTTATGATCAGCATGGTAGTAGATAATGGTCCACTACTCAATTTGGAAATAAAAATTGTATCCCTAATATACTAATAATGGCCCTTACCCATTGTCTAGAGTCATGAGGATGGTGGATGTTAATCTACAATAGTATTTGGCTCTATTTAGCCTCAATATGACCCATATGCCTAACAAGTGGTGCTAGATCCAATGGTGTGGATCGCATGTTTCATGTAATTTCTGATTTTGACTAGTCTTGGTTGCTTCTACAATAATCAAACAGAGTTCAAGAGAACGTAAATAGCATACAAACACGATATGGTTGAATACGATCTCGGCGCACTCTATGGTATATAAAGTTTCCATTTGAAGGGAAGTGATAGCAGTTGTAGAAAACTCTCTGTGGCAGAATTAATATAGCATTGGTATAGTTGTAAATATATGTTTAGTGATGTTTGGTAGGAGGGCTACAAAAATATAGCCTAATGAGCTATATGTCATATAGAGCTATTCTATAAGACCAAGAAGAATTATCTTAGTAATTCAATCATGCCCATTACAACTCATTAGACTATATTTATAGCCTTTCCACCAAACATCACTAAACATATATTTACAACGATACCACTACTATATTAATCCTGCTACACTCTCATGTAAAGTAAAATCAGAGTTCGTTTCATGGGTAGTGCTTAAGATCTGTTCTTAGTCGGTCAGGTTACCTCAATTTTGTCTTCAGTTCAATTCAGCCTTTAAAAAACAAGGATTCAGATCATAATATGATGGCAATTTTACTTGACTGCTGAATTACTCCTTTAGGTTGATGAGCATCCATCCAGTGAGGAATTCGGCTCAACTTAGGGTTCAGTATACCACCAATCTAATACACCCTCACCCCTACCCCACAATCAGTGAACTTTCCATTATACCTCTCGATATTAGGTTTTTTCTGCTCTTCTTCTGCGGGAACAACTCGCTCAATTGATCGACATGCCTGAGCAGAAACATTCGGAAACATAAAACGCCTTACTTTCATTTCTAAGGCACTATAACAAGAACACGCGGCAAATAAATCCCGATAAACACAGGATATTGAAAATAGCTACTTAATCTTCTGAACTTTTTTTATGGCATGAGCAATTACAGCATCATGGCTTCGTTAGCGTGGGAAAAAAAAGTTTAAAATACAAGTGATGGGTCACAAACCCTAGAGCAGCTCCAGTATTTCTTGTCCCAGGGGCCGGCGTAGAGGGAGCCGATGGAGGCGATCTCGAGATCATCTGGCTGATCGGCGTCGGCATTCTCCATCGGTATGAAAGACGGAGACGGCGAAGCTTCAGGGAGAAAGTATTTCGAGAGATGCGCAGCTGACCGAAAGAGAAATACGGTGGAAGCGAAGATGTGGGGGAGCCTTTTGGGGCTTTCGCACAATAATTTATTTTTCTTATGTCTTCGGAAGTTCCCGCCAAAATGTAGAAATTTTTGGATTCGTGGAGGGAGATTTTGGTCGGAGAGTAATGAGATTGCGACAAGTGGCATATCGAAAATTGAAATGTGAAGCCCGAAATATAAAAGTAAGGCAGAAAAAATGTTTACGTCATTGTTCTCTCTATGGAGATCAAAATCGAATTCTATCTCCATGAAGATCATCTTCCATAGAGTGGAGAAGACAACAAATAAACTTTAACAAAAAGTTAACATCAAAATGACCAAATTCTTAAAAAAATTAAGGGATCAACCACTGCAGTAGAGAATATACAAAAAAAGAAGATAAATTCACTTTTGTTGAAGAAGCCGTTTTCATTACATGTGGTTCTGAAACTGGACATTTATCTGCTCAAATTAAAATAATCTGTACAGGAAAAGTAAAACTGAAACGGAGTTTACTCCCGAAAGCGGCAGTTTCCAAACAAAGCATAAAATAACTTACCCTAGAGAGATCGATGAAGACGTAGAGGTATCAGATGAGCCCCTTCTGGTGTCGATGGGACGGAGAATCCCAGACTCGTCCTCTTGCGGATTCTTCCATGCATGAACGCTCGTCGGCGCCAACCCTCTCCCACTCCACCAAGGGACATCGAGAGTGGGAAGTTGTTATCTGACGCGAAGTTATTAACAACTCACGTGATTTGCCACGTGTCAGCATAGCGCTTCATCCGAACCATGATTTCGCGCCAAAATGTGTGTTATGAAATCGGATCGAGTATCGCGGTAGCGCAACGGAATAAATCGAGCAAAACCAATCGCGCAAAATAATAAACAAATCACAGAACGAGATTTCCAAGCACACACAGACGACACAAAAATATACGTGGTTCGGAGAGAAGCTCCTACGTCCACGGGGAGAGCACCGGAGAAGATCCACTATAATAATCAGAGAATTTGTAGTACAGAGATTACACTGAGATCGATAGATGTGAAATACGCCACGAGGAACACCGCTTGCGTCGCCGGCCTTCAAGGAATCTCCGCCTGAGATCCCGCCGCCGATGAGGGGATCGGTCTCGACTCAAACACCGGAGTCGCCGAAAGGATCCGCCCTCCTTGTCGTCGGATCGCCGGAACAAGACTTCGCCGCCGCCACCGCCGCTTGTCTCTTCCTCTCACGAATGCACAGTCGCACCTCCTCTTCCACTTCTTATTATTGGTTACGTGAATCATATTTTACTCTCTCTTTGGTCCTTTCCCCCTCCTCCAAATATGGAGATCATTTATCTCCTCTAAATAGGCAAGAAAAACTGTCAAATAAAAGAGGGTAGAAGAAGGAAGGACAACCTGAATATGGGCAATCAATATTCCCATTAAATAGATCATTCTATTTAAATCAGAGTGAGGGGAAATAACTGTCATAAGTGGCATCCCCGATCAAAGGAATCCTGTCTGATTCAAATATGGGCGGCACACACCAACAATCTCCACTTTGACGCCTCACACGATAAACTCCACCTGCAGCTTGGATCTTCTCCCTCCGGAAAACTACCCCATCTCCTTTGTAACGACCATAAATACTTATGCCACTTTTGAACATTTTGACATCCCCGATGATGATAAAACGCAAGGCAGGCTTACTTTTCGAATAAATTTTCGCGCTTTTTGTTTTCTCGTTTGTGTTCATCTTCGTTTCATTTTGTTTTCATTTTCGAGTTAAGTGGTTTGATGCATAAGTTTTATATTAAATGGTGGGCTGCCATTGAACATTCAAATCTGGATTGATGCTGTTATTTGGTGGGCTGATTAGGGGATTTGGGTTTTAATTGTTTGGCATTGGCATTGTTGGCTGGACATCGGCTGGACCTGATTTTAAGTGAGTTGGCATATAGTTGGATTTGGTTTTTATCGGCTGGGCTTGCTGTTAATTAGGTTGGACTTGGACTTTTGGCGCTGCTGTTATACTTAAGCGGCACCTCCTTGCCGCTGAACTCCTGTTCCGCCTCTTTGCCGCTTCCGATATCGCAGATGGCGTCAAATGGGGGCTCTGTCGCTTCCGTCGAACCGCTCTTAGCGGGTATAAATTGCAGTCGATCTCTCCTTCGATCTCACGCACTCTCTCCTGTGCTGTTACTCCTTCTTCCCCTACCTCCTCTCAGTTCTGCCCTACCTATACGGACCTCTGCCGCTGCTCTGTGCCGTCACTTCCTGTGCCGCTAGTTTAGGGCTGCCGACTGTGGTGGTGTGCGTGCTGTCCGATAAAAACGCTGCTGCCCTTGTTGTCTGCCGGCCGCCGATAGGAATCCTCGACCTTCTTCTGTGCTGGTATCTCCTTCCCTCTTCTCTCTTGAACTGGCAGTAGAAATTTCTGCTTCTTCTCTACGGATTTGCTATGAACATTATGCTGTGGGTCTACAGGGATTGCTCACTGATTTTGTGTTGTACTTACACTCACTATTTTCACTAGTTTTGCACTAGTTTCTCACTGATTTTTTTAGGATCTCCTCCCTTGCTTTTTACACCAACATAGTTCTATTGTTCCTTACTATTACGCTGTTTTAAAGAGGAGTTTTGGGACAGTTTTGGGACTGATTTTGGGTCAGTTTTGGGACAGTTTTGGGACTGATTTTGGGTCAGTTTTGGGACAGATTTTGTGATTACTTTTACGTTGTTTTCTCGCAGCTTTTGTCACTATATTGTAGCCTTGTTGGACACTACGTTACGAGGACGGGAAGTCCATTTGGAGAGAGCTGGTTTTAGAACATTTCGAGGCATACTTAGTTGTCCAGCAAGGGATACAATTCGATCTTATGTCGCTATTTTTCTCGCACTTTGTTTTCGATTTATAATTTCCTTAGTTCGCTATTTACGATTACGATTAACGAATTGTGAAGCAACCCGACTAAAGAGGTATATGTTCTAGTGGTTTCCAAGACCCAGAAAGTCAGGGATGGCTTCTCAGGCAAATCGTGGCAATACGAACAAAGGGACCGGAAAGGCGGTAGTGAGTATTCTATCTCTTGGAATTTTATCTATTCAAGTAATTTTAATATGTCAGTGTATTTTATTATAAGAAGGCTGCCTGTGCATTTGAATTAAAAATGATGGAATCGCTAATCGAATGTGGGCAAGGGAAACACTATAGCGATATATATTCTGAGGGGAATTTTATCGTAAATAACAAATCATATTTAAAAGCTGGCATGGGGAAATACGAGGGCTTTGAATCCGGTGACGTGGAGGCATCCACTGAGGATTCACCAGTAGGGGTGAGCCTACAATTATGCCCTTCGGGGGTGTGGCCAATTCAAGATATGCATTACCCAAGTATTTCCCAGTAAATGGAACCTAAATAAAAGGGGGCTTTCAAACATAGACTATGTAATTGCATTTCGTTTTCCATGTATGCATATTGTTATACCTCCTTGTTGCCTGTATACACAGTTTCACGAGATGCTGTCTCACTTAGTCATGTTTATGACTAACCCGTTGTGGATTTATTTTTTTAGGTAACAGGTGCACCTCCAGTTGCGTCTCAGAGGCCTACACCTGATGAGTTAGATCAGGTATGGATCAAAATGTACAAAGCACTTGAAGAAGGATCGGAAAGTCATCTTCGTGACTGTAAAGAAAATTATTATGTATTTTTAGAACGTTTTGGAAGTCTGTAAAACAATGTAATCTGTAAATCAGCCGAAATAAAGGTTGTTATGATTGTACTGTGATCTCTTATTGATTCTGTGCCGATCAGTTTGGGAAGACCAGTAGGGGTCTTCACATCCTTGGGGTCACCACGATCAGCAGGCACAAATGTGAGCCAAGTCAAGGCAGTGTTTGAACTTGACTCCCGATACAGGCTTTGTCAATATGTCCGCAACATTGTCTTCCGTGGGGACTTTCAGTAACTGAATATCTCCGCCAGCCACGAACTCTCTCAACTTATGGTACCGCACATCAATGTGTTTTGTCCTGGCATGGTAGACCGGGTCTTTGGCCAGACAAATTGCACTCTGACTGTCACAGTACAGCTTCACCGCCTCCTGAGAAATCCTGAGTTCTTTGGCGAGACCTTTGAGCCAGATGGCTTCCTTCGCAGCTTCCACTGCCGCAATGTACTCCGCCTCCGTCGTAGATAGAGTCACGATGTCCTGAAGAGTGGTTTTCCAACTGATGGGACCCTCACCAAGAAGGAAGATGTACCCGTAGGTAGATCTTCTTCGGTCGAGGTCACCCGCATAATCCGAATCGACGTAGCCTTCCAGAACTTTAGCATCTCCGCTCTTATTGAATAGTAAGCCGACGTTTGGCGTTCCATTCAGATACCTTAGAATCCACTTGACTGCTTCTCAGTGCTGTGGCCCAGGATTCCCCATATATCTGCTGACCACGCTCACAGCCTGAGCGATATCTGGTCTCGTACATATCATGGCATACATCAAGCATCCTACTGCACTAGCGTACGGCACCCCGAGCATCTTTTGGCGTTCTTCCTCTGTTTCTGGACACCGCTGCGCTGATAATCTAAACTGTTGCCCAAGAGGGGTTGAAACAGGCTTAGATTCAATCATATTGAACTTCTCCAGAACCTTCTGAATGTACCCTGTCTGAGAAAGCCAAAGCATGCCCCGCTTTCTATCTCGCTTGATTTCCATACCAAGGATCTTTTGTGCTTGACCCAGATCCTTCATTTCAAACTCAGCATGTAGTTTCTATTTCAAAAATTTGATCTTCTGGGCTGACTTGCAGGCAATCAGCATGTCGTCGACATATAACATCAGAATCAAAATGTCCCCACTTGCCAAGAACTTATGGTAGACACAGCTGTCGTACTGGCTCCTGCAGAATCCTTGTGAGTTCATGAACATGTCAAACCTCTTGTTCCACATTCTCGGAGCCTGCTTTAGACCATAGAGAGAGATCTTCAACTTGCACACCTTTTTCTCGTCACCAGCACAGATGAAACCCTCGGGTTGCAAAATGTAGATCTCCTCTTCTAAGTTGCTATGAAGAAACGTCGTCTTCACGTCCATCTGCTCTAGCTCCATGTCATCCATTGACACCATCGCGAGTAGCACTCAGATTGAACAATGCTTCACCGCCGGTGAGAAGATTCATCGAAATCAACTCCTTTCTTTTGCGCGAACCCCTTGGCAACAAATCTGGCTTTATATCTCCACTGATCTTTTCCTGATGCGGGCTCCTTTTTCCTGAACACACACTTTGAACTGATTGCTTTGGCTCCCTTTGGTAAGGTAACCAAATCCCACGTCTTGTTCTTCTGAAGAGACTCCATCTCTTCCTCCATGGCAGCTTTCCACTGAGATCTATCTCTGCTTTCTATAGCTTCACGAAAGGAACAAGGGTCTGAGGAGATTACCTGAAATGCGTATGCTACAGTGTCATGTAGCCTGAGAGGCAGTCGGACCTCTCTCCTAGACTTGCCTCTGGCAATCGAATACGGCTCCGCCTCGATAGGTTGCACGATGTCAGTATCCTCCGGGTCAGAGGAATTATCGTCGTCAGCTTTGTCATTTCCCTCCAGCTCCACCTCCACTGGTGTGACTGGAGTCTTCTCCACCTCTTTAGAATGAGACTGAGTTTTCTTTAGCATAGAGGCCTCGTCAAAGATAACATCGCGCTTGACCTCCACCTTCTTGGTGTCAGGGTTCCACAGCTTGAACCCCTTCGTGCCGGCCTTCTGGCCCAGATAGATGCACCTTTTGGACTTAGCATCGAGCTTCGTCCTCTCTGAGTCCTGTAGAAGGGTGTATACGGGGCATCCAAATATATGAATATCAGAGTAGTTAACAGAAGTACCTGACCAAACATCCTGTGCAGACTTCAGATCCAATGACATCGAAGGAGATCGATTCACTAGATAACATGTCGTATTAATTGCTTCGGCCCAGAATGACTTGGGTAGGTCGGCGAACAATCACATGCACCGAGCTCTCTCCAGAAGCGTCCTGTTCATTCTTTCTGCAACGTCATTTTGCTGCGGTGTGCCGGGAATGGTGAGATGGCGAGTGATGCCCTCCTGATCGCAGTATGCCTGAAACTCCGTTGAGGTGTACTCGCCGCCATTATCAGATCTGAGGTATTTCACCCTCTTCCCGGTCTGCTTCTCCACTTTCGTCTTCCAGATTTTGAACTTTTTGAAGACTTCAGATTTATGCTTCAGAAAATAAATCCAGACCTTCTTAGAGAAGTCGTCGATGAAGGTCACAAAGTATTTGGCGCCTCCAAGTGATGGCTTTGGGGCTGGCCCCCAGACGTCTGAGTGTATATACTCCAGTGCCTGCTTGCTCCGCTTCGTAGATGTCACGAACTTCACCTTGTGCTGCTTCCCGAGAACACAGGTCTCGCAGAAGTCCAACTTGCATGTCTTGACCCCTTTCAGTAGGCCCTTCTTGTGAAGCTCCAGCAATCCTCTCTCGCTCATGTGGTCAAGTCTGGCATGCCACAGCAGAGAGGAATCCTCATCCGTTATTTCAGAAACCGCCGCGTCGCCAGCAATGGTAGTGCCGATCAGCTTGTAGAGGGTACCAGAACGCTCTCCTTTCATGACCACTAGAGCTCCTTTCTTGACCTTCAGATATCCGCATTCGCCAGTGTAAGAGCATCCGACTGCCTCAAGAGTACCTAGGGAAATCAGACTTTTCCTGAGATCGGGCACGTACCTTACATCTGTAAGGGTTCTGATTGTTCCGTCGAACATCTTGATTCGAATATTGTCGATCCCGAGCGTCTTGCACTCTGAGTCGTTCCCCATCAAGACGCGACGCCGTCACATTGCCTGAAGCTGGAGAACCATTCTTTGTTTGGGTGTTGAAACCGACTACTCGGTCTCCGTGGAGTTCGGGGTCCCAAAAAAGGGGTGGTCTCACACCTACTTCTCTTGAGCCAACTCTCTAGGCAAGAGCACTTGGACTTGGAAACGGACCCTAGGCTACAACGAGGAGGTCCCACCTCACACCCGGAAGACCTGAGAGATCTTCCTCTCCCTAGCCAATGCTGAACCAGAAGCACCAAAGGAGAGCTCTAAGGGAAGAAGAAGATCCGAAATTTGGAAATCTAGAAGTCCTCTCCTTTGGTGCCCCTTAGGGTCTATTTATAGGTTTTTCAAGTTGGGCTGCAAATAGCCAAAAACTGATCTGCCAGATTACCAAAATACCCTCGGATCTGGACTGCGAATAGCCAAAACTGGACTGCAAATAGCCAAATCCCGCTGTTATGAGATACTAAATGCAGATCAACCCCCCCTCCTCTGGAACTGGGCGAGAGAGGTTACCCTAGCTGGGCGCGGGCGAGAGGGGGGGCACCCGCCCCTCCCCTCTCGCCCCTAGCTGGGCGAGGGCGAGAGGGGGGGCACCCGCCCCTCCCCTCTCGCCCCTAACTGGGCGCGGGCGAGAGGGGGGGGGGGGGGGGGCAACCCCCTCCCCTCTCGCCCCTAGCTGGGCGAGGGCGAGAGGGGGGGCACCCGCCCCTCCCCTCTCGCCCCTAACTGGGCGCGGGCGAGAGGGGGGGCACCCACCCCTACCCTCTCGCCCCTAGCTGGGCGCGGGAGAGAGGGGGGGGGGGGGGGGCACCCGCCCCTCCCCTCTCGCCCCTAGCTGGGCGCGGGCGAGAGGGGGGGCACCCGCCCCTCCCCTCTCGCCCCTAGCTGGGCGCGGGCGAGAGGGGGGGCACCCGCCCCCTCCCCTCTCGCCCCTAGCTGGGCGAGGGCGAGAGGGGGGGCACCCGCCCCTCCCCCCTCGCCCCTAACTGGGCGCGGGCGAGAGGGGGGGCACCCGCCCCGCCCCCTCGCCCCTAGCTGGGCGCAGGCGAGAGGGGGGCACCCGCCCCTCCGCTCTCGCCCCTAGCTGGGCGCGGGCGAGAGGGGGGAACCCGCCCCTCCCCTCTCGCCCCTAGCTGGGCGCGGGAGAGAGGGGGGGCACCCGCCCCTCCCCTCTCACCCCTAGCTGGGCGAGGGCGAGAGGGGGGGCACCCGCCCCTCCCCCCTCGCCCCTAACTAGGCGCGGGCGAGAGGGGGGGGGGGGGGCAACCCCCCTCCCCTCTCGCCCCTAGCTGGGCGAGGGCGAGAGGGGGGGCACCCGCCCCTCCCCTCTCGCCCCTAACTGGGCGCGGGCGAGAGGGGGGGCACCCACCCCTACCCTCTCGCCCCTAGCTGGGCGCGGGAGAGAGGGGGGGGGGGGGGGGGGGCACCCGCCCCTCCCCTCTCGCCCCTAGCTGGGCTCGGGCGAGAGGGGGGGCACCCGCCCCTCCCCTCTCGCCCCTAGCTGGGCTCGGGCGAGAGGGGGGGCACCCGCCCCTCCCCCCTCGCCCCTAACTGGGCGCGGGCGAGAGGGGGGGCACCCGCCCCTCCCCCTCGCCCCTAGCTGGGCGCAGGCGAGAGGGGGGCACCCGCCCCTCCCCTCTCACCCCTAGCTGGGCGCGGGCGAGAGGGGGGGCACCCGCCCCTCCCCTCTCGCCCCTAGCTGGGCGCGGGAGAGAGGGGGGGGAACCCGCCCCTCCCCTCTCGCCCCTAGCTGGGCGAGGGCGAGAGGGGGGGCACCCGCCCCTCCCCCCTCGCCCCTAACTGGGCGCGGGCGAGAGGGGGGGCACCCGCCCCTCCCCTCTCGCCCCTAGCCGGGCGCGGGCGAGAGGGGGGCACCCGCCCCTCCCCTCTCGCCCCTAGCTGGGCGAGGGCGAGAGGGGGGGCACCCGCCCCTCCCCTCTCGCCCCTAGCTGGGCGAGGGCGAGAGGGGGGGCACCCGTCCCTCCCCTCTCGCCCCTAGCTGGGCGAGGGCGAGAGGGGGGGCACCCGCCCCTCCCCTCTCGCCCCTAGCTGGGCGAGGGCGAGAGGGGGGGCACCCGCCCCTCCCCCTCTCGCCCCTCCCCTCTCGGCGGATATAGGGTTGTACAGACACGTCTCGGCGGCCCTCCACGCCGGGCCTCACTCGATGGATATGGGGGTTGTACATTGGGCACATGTGATACGAACACCAGTATCCATAATCCACGCGTCTGCGGTGTCGAGAGTGGATTGTACATGAAGTACATCAGCGTCACTCTCTGGGTCTGAGGCCACAGCCGCCTTTTTTGGTTCCTGATTCTTCTCTTTCGCCTTTCTCTTCGGACATTTGTTTTTCCAGTGCCCTTCTTCCTTGCAGTAGTGACACTGTTTCTTCTTGTCTCGAGATTTAGACCTAGCCCGATTGAATTTCTTCCCTCTGTCTCTCGATCTCCCTCTGACCGGTTCTTTGTTCTTCACGAACAAACCTTCGCTGGTGCTGGGACCAGGTTTGCTCCGCGTTTCGTTCGACAGCAGCGTCGTCATCACCTCCTCCATTTTGAGCGTATCCTTTCCGTAGAGGATAGTGGTGACCAGATGGTCATAGGATTTCGGTAGGGAAGACAATAATAGGAGCGCCTGGTCTTCCTCTTCAACTTTTACGTCCATGCTCCGCAGCTGGGAAATCAGTTTGTTGAACGCATTCATGTGTTCCAGCAGTTTATTGCTCTCAGACATTCTTAGGCTGTATAGCTGTCTCTTCACATAGAGCTTATTTGTGAGAGATTTTGACATATACAGCTCCTCTAATTTCTTCCATAGGTCTACAGTGGTGTCAGCGTCGACCACGTTGCACATGACCTCGTCGGCGAGACTTAACTGGATTGTGCTGACGGCCTTCAGATCCAGTTCCTCCCATTCCTCGTCTTTCTTCACGCCGGACTTCTCCTTGCCGAGTAGCGCCTTGTGGAGTCCTTGCTGGACGAGAACCGCCTTGATCCGCTTCTGCCATAAGCCGAAAACGATCTTGGCGTCGTACTTGGAAATCTCGAATTTTGCCGCCATTGATTTGCTCGCAGTGCTACTGGGCGATCTGAATAATGTTCACGGATCAGATCTGAGAAGGTAGGGAGCGGACCGTGTCGTCACCTACCGTTGACCCAAATCAAAAAATCGGAACGTCCAGACGATCACCCCCGCGGAACCTACCTCTGATACCAATTGTTATGAAATCGGATCGAGTATCGCGGTAGCGCAACGGAATAAATCGAGCAAAACCAATCGCGCAAAATAATAAACAAATCACAGAACGAGATTTCCAAGCACACACAGACGACACAAAAATATACGTGGTTCGGAGAGAAGCTCCTACGTCCACGGGGAGAGCACCGGAGAAGATCCACTATAATAATCAGAGAATTTGTAGTACAGAGATTACACTGAGATCGATAGATGTGAAATTCGCCACGAGGAACACCGCTTGCGTCGCCGGCCTTCAAGGAATCTCCGCCTGAGATCCCGCCGCCGATGAGGGGATCGGTCTCGACTCAAACACCGGAGTCGCCGAAAGGATCCGCCCTCCTTGTCGTCGGATCGCCGGAACAAGACTTCGCCGCCGCCACCGCCGCTAGTCTCTTCCTCTCACGAATGCACAGCCGCACCTCCTCTTCCACTTCTTATTATTGGTTACGTGAATCATATTTTACTCCCTCTTTGGTCCTTTCCCCCTCCTCCAAATATGGAGATCATTTATCTCCTCTAAATAGGCAAGAAAAAACTGTCAAATAAAAGAGGGTAGAAGAAGGAAGGACAACCTGATTATGGGCAATCAATATTCCCATTAAATAGATCATTCTATTTAAATCAGAGTGAGGGGAAATATGGGCGGCACACACCAACAAATGTGGATGGTCAGGCTTTCCCATTTTATTATTTCAATTTTAATCTTTATACTTTGTTTTCTAAATTAATAATGGGGGCAAGTGGGCAAGATTGTGGCGATCAAATGAATAGTATTCATTTGGTGGTCAACTAATTTCATTCTTCTATAATTTTTATATATAAAAAAAAATGTATACCCTTAGATAAATAAAAATAAAATTTTGACCATCAAATGGATACTATACATTTGGTCTAAATGAAGAGAATCTCGATCCATGGTGATCAAATCGATAGTATTCATTCGGTGATTAACTAATTTCATTCTTCTATATTTTTTATATATACAAAAAAATTTATATCCTTAATTAAAAAAAAAGAGAGAGAATTTGACCACCAAATAAATACTATACATTTGATCGAAATAAAGAGAATCTCGATCCATAATTGTGGAGGCAATGATGCATAATTTTCATTCCTCATCCTCTCTTGTAAACTCATTTTAATGATGCATAATTTTCGATATATTATTTTGTTTATCATGAGTTCATGACTGTACTTAATATGCAACTGAAAATATTTTTAGAAAATGCACATTTTTTGGTAAAGCTTTTGTTTAATTTATTTTTAATATCTTTTTATTTAATATTTCCTATTTAATTTAGTATATATATATTATTTTATTTTCACTTGATTATTTCTATTTTTATGTTATTTTAATATCTTTTATGTTGATTGAACAATTCATAAAACTATTATACATAGGGTCTGTTTTGCGTGGTATTTTTGCTCCTAGGAGTTTGAACAAAAGCACCACCGTTATAAAAACATGTGTATAATACTATAATATGACCGCGGTTATGACCGCCACACAAAAAAACTAACTTTGAACATAAAAAAAGAGAGCATAATTTTAGATACTTGGTTGGAAGTAGACAAATATTATTTGCCATCAACTTCTCAATGAACAATTTAGGAATGGAAGCATACAAAAACATTTTCTACTTAAATTTTATACTAAAACCCCTTTTAGTACACGTTGATGGTGGATTCGCGGTCATGAACGCTGTGGCTGATTATGAACTATATCGTTACGAACTCACCTAAAGAACTTCATCCACTTTTATGTTCATTCTTAGTGGCTGTAAATATTGCCTTGCCAAAAATTAAATTTTCTCGAGCTTTTGAAAACCGGACTGGACCGGCCGGTCGGACCGCGGACCGGACACCCAGCCGGTCCGGCCTAGGTAAGAAAACCGCTTCATCCGCGAACCACTTAAAAACCGCGGAACCGGGTGGGCGGACCGGTGAGCCGGGAACGGGGCACGGTTCTAGGCAACCGGGCGGGCCAAGACCCAAAATTAAATAACAAAAATTAACACAAAGGAGGGTTTTGAACCCGCGCCCATGCAAGTTTAAGAGGCGCTATCCACCTCGCCAAATGATTTTTATGATTTTTAGGCTATCATATATTATATACCTATAAATATTAATGTATGTATTAAATAAAATTTATAATTAATATATATAAAATAAATATTTTCTAGATATATTATTATATTAACAAATTAAATTATATTTTAAAAATTAAAGTGGATGATATATTTTTAATATATACACACATCTATCCTTCAAATAAAATTTAGATTCGGTTTGGCACGGTGGTGGTGGTCATGAATACGGTGGTTATGAATCGTCATTCTTGAACGCCCGATCTTATTTAAGAAACTTCATCCACTTTTATGTTCAAAAGTAAAAAAAAAACTAGTTTTTTTTCTTGATTGTGATATTAACCGTTGGCATGCCAAACATCAATTCTATTACGATGGTGTTTTTGTCCAAACGCCACGCCACGCCAAAAACGTCATGCCAAATGAAGTCTTAAAAATATACGAATATAGTGATAATGAATACATTATTTTTATTTGTATCACAATATAATGATAATAAATTACTCATTTATGTGCAAATTTTTAATAAAATGTTAATATATATCGGACCGGTCCGTCGGACCTTGAACCTTTTCCTCCGCCGGTTCGATGTCCGGTCCGGTTCGGACCGGTCCGTCGGACCGGTCCGTCGGACCTTGAACCTTTTCCTCCACACCGATTCGATATCCGGTCCGGTTTCGAGAACCTTGAATCGACGGACCGGTCCGTCGGACCTTGAACCTTTTCCTCCACACCGATTCGATATCCGGTCCGGTTTCGAGAACCTTGAATTTTCTGATCTTATTTCTCTCGGACCGGTCCGTCGGACCGTCGGACCTTGAACCTTTTCCTCCACACCGATTCGATATCCGGTCCGGTTTCGAGAACCTTGAATTTTCTGATCTTATTTCTCTCCTCAATTTATTTGTCTTATCTTACTTTTAATTAAATTCATTTATTTGATTTTATTAAAAAAATCCTTTCTTCTAGGGCATAAAATGGTATTATCCACAGAAAATTGCAATCCCCGTCTTTACCGGAGCGCCCTCCATATCTCTCACTCGCAGCAGTCTCCTCCGCCGGCTTCCCCATGACCGAGAAATAATGGTTAGCAGCATGAGCTCCTCCCCATGGGATCTCTCCTCCGCGGTGAGTTTACTGTAATTTTGTTTCGTTTCCAGTGTACCTCAACCGGCGCCGCTCCCGCGGATGCTCTCGGGAGAAGGTCCTTCTTCTTCATTTCCCCAAACACCTGATTCTCAATTCTAGTCCTTACACGTACTATGTGTATTACTGTTAGCATAGAGAACTGATGAATATGTGGGGAGAGGTAGAGAGATTTCCATGATTAATCCGAATGAAATACATCATTTGACTGTAATTGATTGAGACCGAAAGCAGAGAAATTTGTACAGTATTGTGCACCACCGAGAGCTTGCTCTGGGTCGAGCGTCTTCTGCGTCCAAAAGTAGATTGTGTCGGAGTAGCTCTGTTTGTTTGTGCGTTTTGCTCCATCTTCATTGGGGAAAAAATGACAACGCTAAACAAATCTGTTTGTAGCTCTCCAATTCTAACTGTCACCGCTTCAAAATGTTATTTTTGGCCACTTTTGAGACCGCAGTCAACCCCTCTCTTCCGACTGCTCCATTGTCAACGCTCTCATTCCCAAGGTCTCATGTTGTGTACATTCTTCCAAAGTTCGAGGGTACAATCCGCGACTGCACTTAAGCGCCCTCCAACTCTTCTCCTATGTGCTTCTACAAGACCAAGAAATGGGTAACACGAGCTCCAAAAGCAGATTGTGTCGAAGTAGCTATGTTTGTTTGTGCGTTTTGCTCCATCTTCATTGGGTAAAAAACGACAACGCTAAACAAAATCTGTTTGTAGATCTCCAATTCTTACCGTCACCGCTCACCAAAATGTTATTTTTGGCCGCTTTTGAGACCGCAGTCAGACCGCTCCATTGTCAACGCTCTCATTCCCAACGCTCCAATTCTCACCGCCGAAATAAATAGACCCGAGGTCTCATGTCGTGTACTTTCTTCCAAAGTTCGAGGGTACAATCCGCGGCTGCACTTAAGCGCCGTCCAATTCTCACTCAGAGTCTTCTCCTATGTGCTTCTACATGACCAAGAAATGGGTAGCATGAGCTCCTCCCCATGGGATCCTGCCTCTGCGGCGAGTTTACTCTAATTTTGTTTCATTTCCATTTTCTCACAACCGGCGTCGCTCCCATGTCCTCTCGGAGGAAGACAATTCTTTCTTTCTGAATTGCTTTGATGAAGGATAAGGGAATTGCTGTTTAAAGAGAGAAATAGTGAATCTGTGGGGAGTGGGAGAGAGTTTTTCATGACTATCCAGAATGAAATACATCATTGTGATAGTGTGATACTGTGGTAAACTGATAGTAAACACAATAGTGTCGGTTTACCCGTGTTTAAAACTTTCGCGACAGCTTTGTTTTCTCCTAAATTTCACTTTTTGGGGTCGGGCGTTCACGTCCGCTAATGCTCGACCACATTCGCATGCTTGCGATGACGTTTTGACCTCAAACGTCATTTTCGGAAAATAACATTTGTGACCGCACATAATCTAACACTGCCTACATCTTTTATAATTGCGCTCACAATTACCACCGCGCGCCCTACTAGGCCTCAATCTATGAGGCAATTCAACAAACTGAATAGAAAATGAGAGCACTTCAGATTGAAGACGACTGCTATAGAAGTTTGTAGGCGGATTAGACAATGGCTTTGTTTGTTTGAGCGTTTTTGCTCCATCTCCATTGTTGGGAAAACACCATTGCTAAAAAAATCTGTTTTGTAACCCTCCCATTCCCAATGTCACCGCTCTAAAACGTCATTTTAGTCTTTTTTGAGACCGCAATCATCTCCCTCCATTTCCAACGCTCTCATTCTCACCGCTCCAAAATAAACAAACCATGGATTTTATTTGTATTCGAAATCATCCAAATACAACGATGATAATTTAAATTCCACTAGAGTTTGAGTCCAGCCCGCCCACAAGTAACCCTAAAAAGTTATACAAAGGCATAGGGTGTAGATAATTCTGATTTCATATTTAACCAACACTTTTTCACAGGCAAAACTCAAGCAATTCTCGATCGGTCTCACGAGTTCCAGGCGAAATCCATCAACTGTGAGATCATTTAGCGACAAAAACTTTCTCTGCACTCCAGCATTGTTATCATACGGATCGTGGGAGTCGAATAACGAGGTTAGATGGAGTAGAATTGCCGCTACAGATGACACCGGGAGCACATCTGCTGAAGTAAGCAGCTCAGAATCTGTTCCTACTGAAAAAACAACTAACCAGCTTCTAGTGAAAGGCATGGAAGCAAAACCAGTGCTAAAAAGAACACCTCTCACAGCAAGGGAGAAGCTGAGAGCAGCCAGGGTTCTCTCGAAATACGCTGAATCGAAACCCGCAAAATTGGCGATGGGAAGCACGGTTCTGGATGCGCTGAGGGAGACGGATAAAGGCAAGAGGCGCCCCGGCCTCCCCGAAGCTCCCATGAACATGTTCGACGACAGGAAACGCGGATTGCCGAAGGAGGGCTGGAAATTTCAGCTTCCAGGGGGGAATGATCTCTTCTTCATAGCCTTCTCCTTCGTCTTCATCAGCACGATAATGTTTGGTACAACTTATGTTGTCTGGAAAGCAGGCGCTATACATTTTAATGAATTTTAAGGAAGCATGAACCCTCTAAAATTGGTGCCTAAAGGGTATTTTGGATATTTACTATTATCAGCTTGTGTGTTTATCCACAGTATAAGAGGGAAGTGTGATCATCTAGTTCATGGTGATTTCCCTTATCATTTCTCTCTTGTGTTGGAATCTCTTTCATTGAAAACTTGTAGGAAAATATGAAAATTTGTGTTTATTTGGATGTTCTTCCCATTTTTTGGGATGTTCTTTGATTTTTTTTTGGATGTTATTGTTCCTTTCTCAACTACTTGGGCACAAAAGAATGCTTTCTATGCTCAATATGAATAGGGTTTGTTCGGATCAACGGAATTGATTTTCAGGAATTGAAATTGAGCATGAGTAAATCAATTGCGATGTTCGGTAGGACGGAATTCGGTTAGAGTAAATCCCAACTCCAACTGATTTCAAATAGATCTAGAAACAAATGTCTCAATCCTTACCTAATTCTCCTAGGCTCCGTTTGGTACTGTGGTGGCGGTCGTGAACGCGGTGGTAGAACCGTCATTCATTAACGCCCACCTAAGGAACTTCATCCACTTGAACATAAAAGTGGATGAAGTTCTTTAGGTGTCCGTTCACGAATGACGGTTTTATCACCGCGTTCACGACCGCCACCGTCGTGCCAAACGGAGCCCTAGTTTTGCGCTTTTTTCCCTACTGTCGCCCCCCCCGGTCGAGCCTTACTTCAGTCGGACTGAATGTATTAAAAAAATATTTTAAATATATGCAGCCTCTTATTTCGTGTATAATAGCAGAAAGAGCATTTTTTGCCTGCAATCTCTCATCTTCACTTGTCCTCCTTCGCATCCGGCGCTTCCTCCGCCTCTACGGTGGCCGAGTGCGTCCAACACTTCATTACTGCGATGGATTCACTCATGCTCAACATGATTGCGGTGGACCAGGTGCATCCTCTGCTCGCAGATCTCTCATCCTCGCTCGCAAAGCTGGTAACGGGAATCCTTCCGTTGGATTTTGAGGGGAAGGCCAAGACGAGGGAGTGCATCACGAGGCTGGCGAAGATGGGAGCGGCGGATGAGCTCACGGAGCAGCAATCTAGACAGCTGCTCTTTGATCTCAGTCATCTTACAGTGCCTTCATGGCGGTGCCTCCCAACGGAGGCTCCTGATTCCTGTGTATGTCATCTCTGCTCTTCGAATTTGGTGATGTTTTGAGGGATTGAATTTACTCCTTTAGATGAGAGCATACCTGTCTTATATATATATACAAATTTATATAGTAAACATTTGTGATCAGCCATTGTTGGAGAAGAAGTTTACTGAATCCTCTTGTAGTTAAAGCCTGTACACTGGCTTTAGATCTCGGTAGAAGGGTGGTGTTTTCTTTTGCAGGGTTTACTTATCATATATCTGAATTATTTATACTTATAAATATATTTTTCATCTTGATTTTAGTTCTTTCTGTGAATATTTCTTATTCAGTAGATTGACGAAATTTTTTATATTTGTTAGAAGCTATCATACTTATTATGCAGAATTGAAACAAAATATGTGACCATGGTCATCTACTGATTCCTGGTGCATCAACTAAATAGATTTTGTAAAGTAAATATCTAAACTAAATAGTTTGAGCTTTGTTAATATGAACGACACTTGATTATTTGAAGAAGAAAGAGAAAAGGCATTGTGTTTAGCTTCAGTGTGTATGTGACAATAACAATGTCTCTTTTGTTGTCACAATAAAGTGGGATATAAAAAGTAAGAGAGGCCAAGTCTCTAGATTTAGGGATGGAACCTTTGCGATCATGACGCGCGACAATCTGTAAAGAAGCTTTTAAAAACAGATATGACACCTACTTTTCACGGAGATCAATTTTGCTCGCTCAAGATAACATTTCTGCTGCTCACAATATCATTCCTGCTCGCCCGGGATATCATTTCCGCTCACGAGGGATATCATTTTTGATCTTCCGGGGATCATTTCATTTCTGCTCGCCTAACAAAAATGATATACCGAGCAAACAAAAAATGATATCTTGGGCGAGCAAGAATGATATCCTAGACGAACATAAATGATCTCTATGCAAGCAAAAATAATTTCCAAGGCGGATCTCTCAGAGATGATCTCCCTCTGAACAAAAATAATACCTTGGGCCATCAGAAATCATCTTCAGGGAAAGTAGATGTCATATCTGCCTTTTAAAAGCACATTTATAAGTTACGCGATCTGGACGACTCTATTTCTTGATTTTATGGACAAAGCTCATCCCCAAAAATTTCGTGTTTGTAGGATATGCGGATTCATTTATTTATTTTCTCGCACGCGAACACGCTATTTATCAAACTTATACTAATATTTAGTCCATGAGATATTGTCCGCTCTCGAGGAATTCGCACGGCAAACGTATTCGTATCTGTTGCGGGTCGCTCGACGATCTTTCAGACCGGGCGAGTTGAACCGTCTTAGCCCGAGGGTGAGCCGAGCGCGCAAACAGTCACAGAGAGAACATACAGATGGCAAGAGAACGTTTTTAGTATGGAAAATCCGGAAAGGGTAAAAAACCATGTGGTCGGATCTGCGCCAGCCAAATTTCACTAGATGTTGGAGTGTTACAAGTAGAGTTGCGAGAACCAAGAGCGATAGGCCGCTTTTCGTTACAGTTACAGCTGAAGAAAAGTCTCTGAGGATGACAGGTCACCTCTCAGAAAAACTAAGTATTTTGCTGTCACACGAGGTCTTCGAGGTCTGAAGGAGATCTTCAAGCGACGAAGGAGATCTTCGAGTCGCGAAGGAGATCTCTGAAGGAAATTTTCAGGAAGCTCTCTCGTATGCAGAAAGCCAGATTCTTTCAAATGAGGGTTTAGGTCCCCTTTTATAGATTTGGCCGGGGCGGCCTGATAATTTTGCCGTTGCAACCACCGTAACCACCCGACGGGCCGATCTTGACCGTTGATCGAGAGCACACAGATCGCCACATTCTGAATATGACGATTTCGCGCCCTGGTCAGTTCGGGCAATTTGGGCAGTTCGGGCAGCTTCGTTGACGATCCTGATAGCAATGTGCGAATCCTGCAGTCTCAAGAGGGAAAGTGGAGTTAGCAACTGCGCGCACTATGAACTTTGCAACGTTCAAGTGCGTGCGGATCAAAAGCACGTTATGAACTTGACGGTGCTAAGTGCGCGTCGAGCATCGTGCGGGAGCGCTGTAAAGGCACGATCGGAGCCGTGTGAGGATGACGCAAAGGGGTGGCGGGCGTGTCGCGCGGCGAGAGAGATCGACCGGTACCGCGCACGCCGTGTGCGGTTGCACGCGGCAGCGCCGCGCGCGGGAGTGTGTGTCGTGCGCGGTAGCGCGCGCGGGTGTGCGCAGGCCGCACGCGGGATCGCGCGGGTGCGCGTAGGCCTGCGCGCGGTAGTGCGCGTGGTACCGCCGCGCGCGGTCGCACGCGTGGCACTGCCGCGCGCGGTTGCACGGGCGGCTGCGCGCGGTTGCACGGGCGGCTGCGCGCGGTTGCACGGGCGGCTGCGCGCGTTACCGCCGTGCGCGGTTGTGCGCGACACCGCCGTGTGGCGCCGCACACAGTTGCTCACGGTCGTTATGTTCAGGATTGCGTGTTCTCATGGTGGTTATGTACACGTTTCGTTGCAGAGATATTGAGTTTGATTTTCTCTTGGTTAAACCCACTTTCTCATCGATGGCCTTTGCTTAACCGTAACCCGAATTTCTCTACATAATAGATGAGAACTCATCGGTATCTACTATAATGTAACTAACAATGTTTCATTCCTTTCTTTACCACCTCCTTTGTATGAGGTGCTTATTTTATGATTCGAGGAAGATTGAGATTTCTCAATGTAATGCTACTTTCATTGATGCATTTTAATCCGCAATTCATTTCACAATTTGAATCGAAAGAATTTCAAAAATGAATTTCCCGACAAATCTAGACGCCAATAGAATCATTGACAATCTTATACTCTTAGGCTCCGTTTGGCACGGCGTTTTTGTTCGACAAAAATGCCACCGTCGTAGAATATATGCTTGGCATAACAACGGTTACGGCCGCCACCAAGAAGAAGAACCAAGTTTTGAACATAAAAGTGGAGGAAGTTCCTTAGGCGAGGTCGGGCGTTCACGAATACGAACGACAGTTCATAACCACCGCGTTCATGACCGTGAAACTCCGTGCCAAACAGACCCGCATTAGCTCTGTAGCATGCAATCCCTGATATATGGATGCAGAAGATCAATGTGGCGCCACCAGAGATTCCTGTACCGACTGATTCCCATCTTCATCCATGGCTTCATGTTGCCGTTAAAATGTACGGCGGCTGCGCTCTCTATCAACCTATCGTCCACCTCCGAGTCGTGCCCTAATCCAAGAACATGCCACCTCCTGTCGATCGGAACCATGAATCCGTAAAACACGAGGAGCCATGGCGTCAGACTCCCCTTCTTCCAAAGAACGCCGCCTTCATTCATCCGGAACCAGTGGCGAAATCTGCCGGTCACATTCGCTTTCTTCCATGCTATCAAATCCACGACATTGAGGCCGACGGCCCAGCCGCAGGCTTGCGGATCGAATGCAGATCTGATCGCCGGGTTGGAGAAGTTGACGTAGTTGTGAAGCCGGTGGAACGACTCGAGGCAAGTCTCCACCGCTCCGATCACGCCCCCGTGCATGTTCAGGGAGAAGAGCGGCGTCAGATCTTTTTGGACGACGACGTCGTCGTCGATAAACACTATCCTCTCCAGCAATGGATGCATCTCCGGAATGTAGAACAGCAAGTATTTGAGATGCGGAGGAGAAGATTTATTCAACCGGGAAAGCTCTTCAATGCTCCTCACCACCACCGTACACCCTTTGAAGTTGTTCTTCAGAAACCAAGCCGCCATTGCTCGGTAATTGGCGTCGTCGGTGACGACGTGAAAGACGAGAAGCTGCGGGTGCTTCACATTTGCGACGGTGGAATTCACGACCACAGAAACGGCGACCACGTTGTCGGAAAACACGCAGAAGTGATACAGATTTATGTCGGTGAGACGGAGGGAGTTCTTCTGCTCCTCCGCATGTTCTCCGAGCGTGCGATCTTCAAACCAATCCATCGTGAGCTTGACATTAACACATTGGAGATTCTTGGGCAAAGATTCAGCAGCCAATCTACCAAATGCCGCACTCTGCGCAGTCGCTGCAATCACACGATCTTCGAGAGCTCGGACATGGCTCCTCAATATTGAGATCGTCGTGCTGATGTCGTAGTGGTAATCGAGGGCTTTGGATATTGATTTTGACATTTGGCTGATGATCGGCTGGGCTTCGACGAGCGTGATGCGAGTTCCGCTGACTTCTGATTGAGAAAGTAATCTTTGGCAGTTTCTGATCAGCGAGCTAAGCTGAGCGGCGAAATCAAAGTCGCCGTGCTCCTTCGCCATGACTAAGTAAGCTTTTGCTAGCGTCATCTGGTCGACTAATTGCCGGGTAAGTGATGTGCTGCTCAACAAATCTTCTGTAAAGTTTAAGTTCTCAGCAATAACATCCTCGTATCCTGAACTTTTCTATAGAGAAAATACCAAAAGAAGACAGATAATTGATGAGCCATGGATAAAAATAGAATCTTGGACTACTTAAACTGATAAAAGTCAAATTCTCCCAGTAATGTACACTAGCCAATAATACTCAAAGTAGATGTGAAATGGATACACAATTAAACCCTAGATAACCAATATATATATGTATCTCTGTATACAGAGGGCATGCATATCACCAAAGCAAACAGATTATGCCAAGGTTTTTGGGGGAAATCCAGGTTTCAATAATAATTAAGAAAAGGAACATCACATAATCACACACAACACAAGAAATTAATTTAGGCTCCGTTTGGCGCGGCGGTGACGGTCTTGAACGCGGTGGTTTGCTCCACCTCACCTAAGGAAATTCATCCACTTTTATGTTCAAAACTAGTTTTTTTCTTTCTTGGTGGCGGTCATAACCGTTGTCATGCCAAACATACATTCTATGATGGAATGTGTGATGGTGGCGTTTTTATTCAAACTCACCGGAGCAAAAACGCTGCGCCAAACGGAGCAACACATACCGTTTCAAGGGCATAAACCGATGGTGGTCAATTGAACAAGCTTCAAACTGATTAAGATTCAAGGCAGCTCAACAAGAGACTACTAAGAATTTCATCATGACTTGTACACCATTTACAATCGTTCTTTTAGCCCTGATAATTCTGAAAGGACCATGCAAAAATGAATTGGCAGGACGGGTTTAACTCCTCTATTGAGACCTTATTTGGGAGAGCAGTGGGAGAGTAGTGGGGCTGTGGGGGTTGTGAACACGGTCATTAAAACTCATCTAGCATTGGGCTAATTGCGACCACAAATGCAATGATAGCGATTTACTTGCATTTAAAATGTTCACGACAACTCTTTTTGCCCAAATTCCGCTTTTTGGGGTCCGAGTGTTCATGTCCGCTAAAGCTTGACTCCACATGCATATCTATGGTAACATTTTGGCCTGAAACATCATTTTGGGAAAACAACATTCATTGCTGCACTTACTCAAATGCTATCCACATTTTTCATAACTACATTCACAACTGTTACCACATTTACTCAAATACTAAGTGCATTTTGTTGTGAGACTATCTAAAACTTAGACCAATATGTTTAAGACTTATGGAAGAAGAATTTTAAATTATTTTGAATTGGTCTTGATTTCCCCTCCCTCTCCATCTCTTGCTCCACCAAAATCTCAAGTGCAGGAATTCTTCCAATCTGTTCAGCTCTTGTTGGGGTTTAGATGAGTTATCTTATTATCCTCCTTTCTTTCCTCATTCCTTTTTCTTCATTACTCTTAATTCCTCCAAGAATTAAACCCAGGTTAAGGCTCCAATTTTATCATAATTGGCAAACATAGAGATTATAGGAAATCCTCCACAGAATCAATTCCTAATTCCTTTTCCTCCTTCAAACGTCGCCCCTTGATTAGATCCCAAACAAAAGATCATAATTAAGTATCAAAGTGAAGCATCATGGGGGATTCCGTTGATCAAGAGAAATAAATTGTGGAGTTAATAAAAAAATCACGATTCAGCAAGGCGCAATGAATGCTCAGAATCAAACTGTAATTGTTAGTCTCTCTACACTAATTAAGGACTCGCTCCTCCTTCGAAGACCATCCACAGTGGATTCAGAGACCAAGCGGGAAATAGCAACGACACACAACCATCTTGTGATTTCGGAGGATTCTATCCAGGAGGGCGCCCGAACCTATGTATGTTTCACGCTACGCAAAACTTGAAGCGAAGCCGAGATAACAAAATTAGTAAGGATTATAATGGTGTTAGTGTGGAAGAGAAAGAAATTTGGTCTCCATTTAAGAAGAGTTTTTTTTTTAATATGAATGTTACCATTGATGAACATTTTATGGTTCATATGAAAATGGAGCCTGTTATTTCAGAAAGACGGATAAGCAATATTAAGCAGGTGGAGTTTGAAATAACTCACAGATCAGGTTGATCATTCACTACATCTACATGTCAATTAGATTAGTGAAGATGTTCAATATGATCTTATACAAGAATAAGTTAAGAATCAGGAAAGAAAACAATATAAAAAACAATATTATGCAAAATGACCTCAAAGGCAGATTAATTCTCCTCGGGGATATGACTATGAGGATATGGTAGTTTACGCATTACAACTAACAAAAGAGGTGGATCCTAAACCAACCACCTACCTAGAAGTTCTCGCATGTACGAAAATAGATTTCAATAATGGTCGAGGAGATGCAATCCCTTCATAAGAACAAGAAATGAAAGTTGATCAAATTACCAAGGGGAGATGGGTTATTGGTTGGAAATGAGCTTTCAAGTTGAAGACTTGAACTCCCGGTAGATGCGAGATACGAAGCACATATAGTTGTTAAAGCTTCGGTTAAAAGGAGGAGTTGACTAAAGTGAGATATTCTCACTTGTTGTGCGACATAACTTCCATCAATGTGCTACTTGCCTCTGATACATCACAATTTGGACTTAAAGCAGCTTGATATAAAGAATGATTCCTTGAATGGAGAGTTTGAGGAGGAGATCTTTATTATTCATCCCGAGGGGTTTAGTATTTAGGGAAAGTACTATGTTTACAAGTTATAAAGGTTCTTGTATGGACTAAATAGATCTCGAAACAATGAAGCAAAAGGTCTAATAGCTTCATCGTGAAACACAACTACAACATGGGCGCGTATGGTTGTTATGTGTATCACAAGAAATTTGTGGATGGCTTACTTATCTATTTTCTCTTGTACATAATTTGATTTGTAAGATTTTGGTTATGGAGATTTTCAGAAATCGCAAGCATTAATGTTTTTCCTTGTTCAACTACAAAACCGTTGAATACTACATTAGCCGTGCACTTTCATCCTTCCACAATATTTGCTTTGAATGCTACCTAGGTTGATGCAAAGAATGATTCCTTGAACGGAAAGTTTGAGGAGGAGATCTTTGATTCAATCAGAGGGGTTTAATATTTAGGGAAAGAAATACTATGTTCACAAATTACAAAGGTTCTTGTATGGACTAAATAGAACCACGAGACAATTAAGCAAGAAGTTTGTTGAGATTATTATTACTAGTATTATTTCCTGTAAGGTGGCTTAGTCCCACATTGTCTGTCCGTTGTCAGGCTCTCTCGTATCCCTTTATATAAACCCGCTATGGATGAATAATAAAATATGAATCCTTTTTTCCCTTTCAACATGGTATCAAAGCCGTAGGGTTTCTCTCACGGGCTCTCGTTTCCGATCCGCCATCTCCTCTCGCTTACGCTGTCGTCGTCGATCCCTCACAGCCACAACGAGCGTCTCCTCTGGCGTAGTCGATCGTCTGACCTAGTTGATCGTCGATCTCTCCCCGTCCGCGCCAGCAGCTTCCGCTTGCGCCAGTCGATCGTCGATCTCTGGAGTAGTCGATCGTCGATCCCTCACAGCCTTTCGCCAGCAACTTCCGCTTGCGTCTGCCCGTGCGCGTTAGCGTCCCTTCCGCGTGACATTTTTCTTCCGCCAGCCACAGCTCTTCTGCCAGCAACACTCCCTTCTGCAGTCCTTCCGCAGTCCTTCCAGCAGCACTCCCTTCCGCTTCCGTCCGCCGGCAACAACAGGGCTCCTATTTGCACCGGAAATGCGGCCCTAATCTGATGGCATTTCCGGTGTCGCCCTATCTTGGAGGCTCCCGCATGACCTTGGTGTCGTTCCTCACCTTATGAGACAATCCTAGTTTCTATCTAGGTGTTTGTCGTGTTCCTTTCTTGGCTCCTTGATTTCTATTCTTGGACCATTTATGTCGGGGAGGGACGACTCTACCTCTCTCTCTTCCGGTGCCGGCGTCTCCTCAACCACTGTGATGTCTAGTGGATCCACTCGGACCGGTCATGACCACAATACTCCCTCAAATCACGACAATACGTTTAGACGGCTCCAATTTTCTTCCGTGGTCTCGGGCTATTACTCTCGCCTTGAAGAGCCTGGCGGTTGTTCGGTTATGTTCAGGGCACGATTCCGGCACCTGCCCCGGGTTCTCCTGACTGGGCCCAGTGGGAATCTGAGAATTCCCTCGTTATGTCTTGGCTGACTAACTCCATGATTGACTCTATTGCCAGGAACTATCTCTTTTTAAAGACCGCATCAGATATTTGGAAGAGGGTCGAGACACTTACTCCTGTCGGGCAACGCTGCTCAGATTTATCAGCTGCGGCGGAAGATATTTCTCCTTCGTCAGGGTGATCGGCCTCCCTCTGTCTACTACCTGGAGTTCACTCAGCTGTATCAAGAGTATGATCACTTCGACAATCTCACTCTCGTGTCTCCTGCAGATGAGCTCCTTGTCCGAGCTCGTGAAGACATGAACCGCGTTTTTGAGTTTCTTCATGATCTGCATCGGGACTTTGATCAGATCAGTGTTCAGATCCTTGGGTGCACCCCTGCCTTCGCTCCGAAGGTTTTCAGTCTTGTTCAGCAAGAATTTGATAGGCGACAGACATGGACTCCTGATATTGCTCCGGAAGGATCTGCCCTGGCTGTTCAGTTTGACAGTTAGAGCTCCTTGAGACTCTAGGCCCAAGTCCCTTGACAAAGATCATTTGCTCTGTGATACTGCAGGAAGTCTCGTCATACCCGGGCCACCTGTTTTTGTCCTCCATGGCTTTCCCACGCCCCGTGGGGGTTCTCTACGCGTGGCGGTCGTGGGTCTGGTCGCTCTCAAGGTCGCTCTACTCAGTCCCGCTCTGCCCCCCCATCTGATGCATCGGAGGAGACTCCACCTCTCCCTGTCCATCCTGTACCTCCTCTGGCTCTGTCTGCTGATGAGATCCATGCCTTCCGCCGCTGATGCAGGGCCAGGTCTCTGGAGTCTTCTGTGTCCTCGGTATGCTCAGCAGGGGCTTTCAGGTGCTCATAATGCATCCTCTTGTCCCTCTACTCACTGGATTATTGATTCTGGAGCCACGAATCATATGACCGGCTCTCCTACAGGTTTTGTGTCTTACCTTCCTTTGTCTGGTAGGACAAGGTGAGCATTGCGGATGGTTCCTTATCTCTGATTGCTAGGAAAGGAACCATCTATTGCTCCTCTCTCACTCTTTCTTCTGTACTTCATGTACCCAAATTTACTCGCAACCTTCTCTCCATTAGTCATTTGACTAACTCTATGAATTGCTCTGTGACATTTTCCCCCATCCTGTGTTTTTCAGGACCTGAAGACGGGCACGGTGATTGGCTCTGGTAGTCTGGTGGATGGACTCTACGTGTTTGATTCTTCCACTCCGACTTCTCCTCCTAAGGCTCTTCATGTTGATCAGGCGGTCACCTTGAAGTCTTGACATT
This sequence comes from Dactylorhiza incarnata, assembly GCA_033032865.1. Lineage (NCBI taxonomy): Eukaryota > Viridiplantae > Streptophyta > Magnoliopsida > Asparagales > Orchidaceae > Dactylorhiza > Dactylorhiza incarnata. Next base: position 959,576 of record JAWHQI010000512.1, read on the forward strand.
GTCGCCTTGGACATCCTTCTATTATGTCTATGAAACGTTTATTCCCTACTGTCTTAGTTGATAATTTTCATTGTGATATTTGTGAACTTGGGAAACATCATCGTACTTCTTTTACTGATGTTTCTTCTCCTACTTCTGCACTTTTTCATCTTATACATAGTGATGTCTGGGGGCCTTGCCCTGTTGCTTCTATTTCTGGTTGTCGTTGTTTGTAACTTTCATTGACTATTCTCCCGCACTACATGAGCATACCTAATGAAGACTAAAAGATGAAGTTTTCTCTCTATTTCAGCGTTTTCATAAAATGGTCTACGCAATTTGATGTCTCTATCAAAATTCTTCGCACTGATAATGGCCGCGAGTACATGATTCTAAATTTGAACACTATCCTTGCTCATCATTGTTGAAACCAGCAACTGGTCTCTTGAGTTCGGACCCACTGGGGTTGTAGCCGATGCTTATTTCTCCCTCACTAGACTCTCCTGACGGTGGATGCTGGAAACGGAATAGACCCAAGGCTGAAGCGAGGAGGTCCCCGCCACTCACCCGGAAGATCTTTAGAGAGCTTCCCCTCCCGAACCAAAGCTCAACCGGGCACCTTGGAGGGCACTGGCTGCCAACCAAAACTGGCCTAGAGGAGAGGATCTCTCAAATCGGATCTCCTCCCAAGGTGCCCTTAAGGGTCTATTTATAGTTTTTCCTAGGCTGGTCCTGCAAATAGCATGAATCCGCCTTTTAATTTTACTAACTGCACCCCAAATTGGTCTGCTGATAGCCTAACTCCGCTGTTCCGAAGGGCTATTTGCAGCCCACCAGGGGTATCATGGTCATTTCCTCCTCAAAGCCTTCTGGGGCGAGTGGTCCGTGAGGGAACCACTCGCCGAGTTCCCGCTTGACAGGGCGAATGCTCGAGCCCCCCATGAGCGAATGGTCCGTGGAGGCACCACTCGCCGGGCTCCCTCTCGCCTGCAGCCTACCCCACTAATCTGAGGACCCTTTCTCCTCTCTCGGTATGGGCGAATGGTCTGGCCGACCCCTGTCCTATCAACTGACTCGAGGGACCCACTCGCCAAATACGGGTTGTACACAATCCCCGCTCTTTGCGAGTGGCTCGTCCACTCGGAAAGAACAGTCCAACCCCTATTCGGTGAGTGCTTGTTGAGTGGACCCCGCAAGATTCTGTGGGTCCCACCGTTATCCTATATATATACATCCCGTGTCAGGTTTTTCTGGACCACTTCCACATTTCGGCTCAAGATTTCTTCTCTCTCTTGACCTTTTGCCACTTCCAATGTCTTCTCATAAGCCTTCCGCGAAACCCCTTTCGCAAGAGATGATCGAGCGCCTGGCCGCGGCCCAGGTTGCAACCGCCCCGAAAACTGCCAGATTCGCTCCCTGGCTGACATCTAAGCGAGACCCGAGCGTCCCGTACGTCTCGCGGCGAGCCAAGACGATTCGGCTGAATCGTCAGAAAGGCGAGACCGTGTCCGAATCTCCGGCGCGTACTCCTGTTGACCTCGGGACCCAGGTATGGGAATTCCTCCCGCCTTACCTTTTAGTTCGGACCCTTATTCCAAAGTTGCTTTGACCACTCGCAGGGGACCTCGGTGCCAGAGGACGACCACGCGGTCGTCTTGAATAGTGTCGCGGCGCCACCCCCCGAGTCTGAGGGGCCTCCTCCAGATCTGGACCTAGCCCCTCCCCCTAACCCGGACCTGGCTCCTCCCCCTCCTCCGGGCGAGACCGTGCTTCAGTCCAGTAAGTTTTGGAATCCTTCCGATTTACCTTTGAGACGGCTCGTTTCTGACCCCCAACTTTTGCAGCCCTCAACCCAGACGTCTCGCTACGGGATACTATTCTTCCACCTTCCCCAACCCAGCGGAACCTTTCTGTTACAGCGAATGAGCAGAGGGTCCACCCCGAGCGGGAGCCGGGTCTGCACCTCCGTGCTGAAGATAACGCGAATCCCCCGGCGGATGATCAGGCTCCTCCTCCCCCGCCTTTCCGCCCCGGAAAAGGGAAGGTTTTCCCCCCTTTCGCCGGTTTGCCCGAAGTACACCCCCATACTTCTCGCCCCTCAGGCCACAGGGTACCTGCCCCAGGTGAGGCCTCTATCTTGTCCTTGCCGCATTCGCTAACTTCATCGTATTGATCCTTTTATAATCTCGTAGGGTATCGGGAGGTCTCCCCCCCTGAGTCCTACTATGAGGGGGAAGACGGGGTGCTCTCGCCCCTTCCCTCCCCAGGTGATCTCGCTGACTTCTTGGGTGACTCATCTGACCACGTGACCCTGAAGGAGCGAATCACGGAGATCTTTGGGAAGCTTATACACCTCCAGCGAAATGCTGCCGGTCAGGTGGATGAGGAGAAGCTGGAGATCAAGCGCGAGCTGAAGGAACTCCGGAGGGACTACTCGCGGCTTCTCGCGACAGTGGAGCGACTGGGGGGCGAAGGTGGGGAGCTGTCGCCTGAAAGGCACGCGGCGAGAGCCCGGGACCAGCTCCAACTGGCTTCGCACGAGATCACCAACATAATGACCTACTATCGTCAGCGAATGCCCCCAGAAGCCGGGTCGCGAAAGCGAGGTCGATGGGTTTGGGTGGAGTACTGACCCAGATGCCATAATCTCTTTCTTTTCCTACCCGCCTCGCCGCGAGTGTCGAACATTAATATTTGTCTGTAATAACTTTGTATATTATGATTCTGAGAATGCTCTATTTATCGCTATTTACTTTCCTCAGCCTATCTGATTGTCGCCGAATGATATGCTTTGCGAATGCTTTCCTGACCATTTTGCTTCTTTCATAACCTGCCTTGGTACTGCCGATTGATATGCTTTGCGAATGCTTACCTAACCCTTTTCGCAAGGCCGTTGAGCGAATAGTTATAGGTCACTCGTCATTAATGGGCGAGAGAGACTTGGACCGGGTTTCGAGGCGCCGGACTGCCGCAGATTGCTATCCGCACCCCCGTTGCCTCGAAAGCCCAAACGCCGTTTAATGCCTCTATAAATAGGCCCTTCAACTACCGTAATAAATACATCACCATTCGCTCCCTCTCTTTCCTTGCTCCTAGCATTCGCACCTCTCCCTTCTTTGCTGCTCCTTTCCTTTCCCTCATTCGCGAGATGGGTGCCGATGCCGAAGGAAGGGGCAAGTGTGCCAGCGCATTCGTCAATCATGTGTTCGATTCCTGCGACCTCTCCGAAGAGGCCTACTTGACGGCGGTTGCTGACTACGTCCCCGGGGGGTTCGAGGGGCGAAAGCCCAGGCCTGAAGAGCGCCTGAACTCTATCTCGCCTTGTGCTCTCGCGATCCCGCTAGAGCACTTCGAGGTGGGCTTTCGCCTCCCCATCTGGCCGGAGTTGCGCCAGACTTTCAGGTACTATGGGGTCGTGCCCGCCCAGCTCAACCCCAACTCCATAGCCATGCTGGTCGGGTACGCGAGCTACTTGCGAGAAGAAGGGATCGAGTTCTCGCTGCCTGTCTTCCGCAAACTCTACACCTTCCGCTGCACCGGCGGCATCTCCTTCTTCTCGGGTTTAAGCCCTCTCAAACACTACGGGCTCCCGAACAAGAACCACGAATGGGTTCGCCGCTTCATCTTCGTCAGCGGGAGCCTAGGTAACACCCTTCTCGCCCCGGTGCAGGAGGAGGAGTCGACCTTCCGCCCCCCGACCCTAGGGGGGCATGAGGCGAAACTCCATCAATACATTCTTCAGTACGGGATGGACCTTGTCTATCTCCGGCGAAACGTCAACACGCTCCCGTTCATTCCGCAGGGCGAGGGTAAGATTCCAAGACTTTTGAATTCATTTTGGTTGTGATTCTTACTCCATTCGCCTAAACCACTCGCAATATCATGCAGGTGTGCGTAATCTTCCCGTTCATCCGCCTCGCCCTCCTGGGTTTTGCCTACCTCTCGCGCAAGCCGCCGCGGATGCTTGCCGGGAGGAGCCGTCCTCTTCCAAACCTAGTAGCCGGAAGCGAAAGTTGGCGAAGGCTTCTTCCCCTCCTCCCTCGAAGTCGCCCTGTCCTCCCGCGGCGAAGGGCAAGGGGGTTCTGGGCGAATCCTCTGGGGCGGGTGCTCCACCCTCAACCCTGGGGACCGACGCGCCTGGCGCGAATGCTCCTCCGGACAAATTGGCGCTGCCGCCGCCTCCGTTGCCCCGGGACCATCGTAACTTTGCGAACGGCGAGAGGTACGTGGACCCTTCCGGGGCTCCTTTGCTGAAGTGGGACAGGAACGCGAACAGGGTTTCGCTATCCACTCTCCATCCCTCCTGGGTGGAGACCAACATTGCTAGCGGCGAGGCCTATGCCCTGGCGTATGCCCTTTATGGCCGGGAGGACGCCGAGGTCTTCGATTTGGAGAAGACTCAGGTTCTCGCCCACGAAGCCGCCCGGGCTATGCTGCGCGCTCTCGAGCTCTCGCATATGTCCTCTCGCCGAAGCCTTGAGGTTTCGCGGAACCTGGCCAAGGTCGAGGAGACCAGGGCTCTTCTATCCCAGGAGGTGAGTGATCTCAGGGAAAGACTGAAGACCGCGGAAGCTCTTCTCGCCAACCGCCGGTTGTAGAGGTACATTTACTTTTACTCCCGCGAATGGTTATCACTGACCGTCCCATATTCCTCTCATCATGATCACTTTATTTTTTCAGGATGCTACAAGTGCGGGATGCTCCGAGCGCGGGTGGACGACTCGAGGAGAAAGTCCGTCTCGCCCAGGCCGAGACCCAGCTACTGCGAGAAGCTGGAATGACAGCCACTCGCCCGGGTGATGGGGGGCACTTTACCCCCATCACGAGCTGGAGCAACTGCTTCAGGAGAATGCGCAACGCGCCGTCAAGCACTCGTTGCAGGTGCTGCGGCGGGCTGGGTATTTGAAGCCGGAGGCCGAATGCCTCACCACTCGCCAAGTAGTCCCGGAGCTTTACATTCCGATTCCTTTCCCGGAGGACGACGACGTCGCGCCGCGAGAAGATGCCCCCGACCAGGATGAGAGCGAAGATTCTTCGGAGGAGTCTGGTGACCCTTGAGGGGGGCCCTCTGTATTTCCCCCCCCTTTTTTTTTTCTGTTTTTACCTTTTCTTTTTTCTGATGTAACCATGAATTGGGCGAATGCCCCTAAAAGATATATCTATGGTTTACAATTTTTGTGCTATCTCAATTCTGCGTAATCTCAGTTTTTATGTTATCTCAAACTTTATTATCATTCGCTGCAACGTCTCGCTAGGCTTACCAGGACGTTAGGTCGTAGAGTAACCGCCCCGGCCACCCAGCGAGTGTTCGGAGATGACTTAGGTGTGTTGCCCCTCTTCGACTTCCGCTACCCGAAACACTCGCGTACCCTCACCATTCGCTCGGACTGGGATTTCGCCCGGGCAGTCAGGAAGAGAGGTAGGATTATCATTCGCTTGGGTGGTCCCTGCGAATGCTCCTGGATCCACCTTAGAGAATTTGGATCCTGCTACCAAGTGGACCCTCCAACCTGCCAGCTGGATGAGAGCCCGGACAGCGGGTCTGCTCGGGGCCATTTTCTCATCACCTTGGACCCTGCCACCGAGTGAGCCTTCGGACCTGCCGGCTAGATGAGAGCCTGGACAGCGGGTCTGCTCGGGGCCAACCTCTGGAACATGGAACCTGCCACCGAGTGAGCCTTCGGACCTGCCAGCTAGATGAGAGCCTGGACAGCGGGTCTGCTCGGGGCCAACCTCTGGAACATGGAACCTGCCACCGAGTGAGCCTTCGGACCTGCCAGCTAGATGAGAGCCTGGACAGCGGGTCTGCTCGGGGCCAACCTCTGGAACATAGAACCTGCCACCGAGTGAGCCTTCGGACCTGCCAGCTAGATGAGAGCCTGGACAGCGGGTCTGCTCGGGGCCAACCTCTGGAACATGGAACCTGCCACCGAGTGAGCCTTCGGACCTGCCAGCTAGATGAGAGCCTGGACAGCGGGTCTGCTCGGGGCCAACTCTGGAACATGGAACCTGCCACCGAGTGAGCCTTCGGACCTGCCAGCTAGATGAGAGCCTGGACAGCGGGTCTGCTCGGGGCCAACCTCTGGAACATGGAACCTGCCACCGAGTGAGCCTTCGAACCTGCCAGCTAGATGAGAGCCTGGACAGCGGGTCTGCTCGGGGCCAACCTCTGGAACATGGAACCTGCCACCGAGTGAGCCTTCGGACCTGCCAGCTAGATGAGAGCCTGGACAGCGGGTCTGCTCGGGGCCAACCTTGGAACATAGAACCTGCCACCGAGTGAGCCTTCGGACCTGCCAGCTAGATGAGAGCCTGGACAGCGGGTCTGCTCGGGGCCAACCTCTGGAACATGGAACCTGCCACCGAGTGAGCCTTCGGACCTGCCAGCTAGATGAGAGCCTGGACAGCGGGTCTGCTCGGGGCCAACCTCTGGAACATGGAACCTGCCACCGAGTGAGCCTTCAGACCTGCCAGCTAGATGAGAGCCTGGACAGCGGGTCTGCTCGGGGCCAACCTCTGGAACATGGAACCTGCCACCGAGTGAGCCTTCGGACCTGCCAGCTAGATGAGAGCCTGGACAGCGGGTCTGCTCGGGGCCAACCTCTGGAACATAGAACCTGCCACCGAGTGAGCCTTCGGACCTGCCAGCTAGATGAGAGCCTGGACAGCGGGTCTGCTCGGGGCCAACCTCTGGAACATGGAACCTGCCACCGAGTGAGCCTTCGGACCTGCCAGCTAGATGAGAGCCTGGACAGCGGGTCTGCTCGGGGCCAACCTCTGGAACATGGAACCTGCCACCGAGTGAGCCTTCGGACCTGCCAGCTAGATGAGAGCCTGGACAGCGGGTCTGCTCGGGGCCAACCTCTGGAACATAGAACCTGCCACCGAGTGAGCCTTCGGACCTGCCAGCTAGATGAGAGCCTGGACAGCGGGTCTGCTCGGGGCCAACCTCTTGAGCATCCAGGGTCTCCCCTGCGAGCTGCAGCATCATTTTCATTCACATGGTTTAGAAAAAATGCTTTTATTCAAAAAACATCATTATTACATGGTACTAAGGATAAAAGCGTTTAAGGTCGTCGCCACTCCATGTGTGGCTGAGGAGCTGGCCCTCCGCATTCTGAAGGCGATACCCCCAGACTTTAGTGCTTCTTCCACGACATAGGGGCCTTCCCAGTTGGGGTTAAGCTTTCCCACCGCGGCGGATCTCCCAGCCGCGTCGACCTTCTTGAGTACTAGATCCCCCTTCTCGAACTGTTTGATCCTGACGTGCCTGTCAAAATACTTGGCCATCCGCCGCTTGACCTCCTCTTGATGGATGGCTGCTCGATCCCGAGCTTCTTCGATGAGGTCGAAGGAGAGCCGCAACTCCTCCTCGTTCTCGGCTCTCCAATCTTCCTCTCCATTTGTGGCGACCGTGACCCGTGGTGTTGTAATCTCGAACTCTATGGGGATGACCGCCCGCAGCCGTGAGAGAGCTGAAAGGGGTCTCTCCGTGGCGGTGTTGGGGGTGGTTCTTAAAGCCCATAGGACCGAGGGGAGCTGTTCCACCCAATTGCCTTTGAGATTTTCCACCTTTTTCTTGAGCAAGTTCACGATGACTTTGTTCGCTGCCTCTACCTGCCCGTTGCTCCTGGGATGGTGGACGGACGCAAACCTAAGGTCTATCCCCAGCTGGCCACAGAAGCTGATGAATTCCTCGCTTGCGAACTGCGGTCCATTATCCGTGACTATGGCCTGCGGAAGCCCATGTCGACAAATGATTTCCCCCCATACGAAGTTGCGGATTACCTGGGAGGTGACCTTAGCCAACGCCTTGACCTCCAGCCACTTTGTGAAGTAGTCAATCATGACTAGGAGAAACCTCCTCTGCCCGCTGGCCTGGGGGAAGGGTCCTACCAGATCCATTCCCCATATGGCGAATGGCCAGGGCGCCGTGATACTCTTCAGCCTCTGAGCTGGCACGAGCTGAAGCGGGGCGAACATTTGACACTTCTGGCATCTCTTTGCGAAGGCTGCTGCGTCTTTGCTTAGGGTTGGCCAGAAGTACCCCTGCCTCACGATTCTTGCCTCCAACATCCTGCTCCCCGAGTGGCTACCGCACTCGCCGGAGTGGACTTCCTCCAAGATCCTTGGGACCTCTTCCTCCGAGATGCATCGGGCCAGGAGGCCCGAGAGGGTCTTCCGATACAAGTCACCCTCATGGAGCACATAGTAGGCAGACTTATACCGGAAGCGCCTCTGGTCCGGAACTTCTTTCGGAAATTTTCCCGTTGCAAGGAAGGTGACGAAAGGATCCTTCCAGGAGGGCCGTTGTTCTACTTCCATGAGCTCTCCTTCTTCAATCGAAGGACGGAATAGGTCCGTCAGGGTCCCTCCGGCTCGAGGACCAGATTTTGCCAACCGATCTGCAGGAGTGCTCTCCTCTCGTGGGACATGCTGAATGGAGAAAGTTTTGAACGTCCCCACGAGACCTTTGACTTTTGCTAAATACTTCACGAGCACAGGTTCCCTTGTTTCGAACTCTCCCCTTATCTGAGAAGCTATTATCATGGAATCCGTGAGGACCTCCACGTCATGGACCCCGAGCTCCCGGGCAACCGCAGGCCGGCGATTACAACCTCATACTCTGCCTGGTTGTTGGTGATTGGAAAGTGTATCACTAGCGTCTGCTCTATCTTTGCTCCGTGGGGACTCTCCAGCACTACCCCTCCTCCAAGAGAATTCTTGCCCGAAGCTCCGTCCACCAGCAGCTTCCACGGAATGTGACGAGGGCTCCGTCTTCCTTCATCTCGGCCACGAAATCTGTCATGAAATCAGCTACTACCTGCGCCTTCATAGATAATCGGGGGACAAAGGTAATGTCGAATTCACTTAGCTCGATCGACCATTTTGCGAGTCTTCCCGAGTGCTCCACTCCTTCGAAGATCTGGCGGAGTGGATGGTCCGTCACTACTTGGATTGAATGGGCCTGGAAGTATGGCCTGAGCTTCCTGGCTGCGATGACCAGGGCAAAGGCCAACTTTTCTAAAATTGGGTACCTGAGCTCCGCTTCCCTCAGGACCCTGCTTACGTAGTAGACTGGTAGCTGCTTCTTTCTTTCCTCTCGAACCAGGACGGAGCTTACGGCCTCCGCCCCGACCCCGAGATATAAATGTAGAACCTCCCCCTCTTTGGGACTTTGCAGTAGCGGAGCCTTGGTGAGTTGGCTCTTCAAGGCCTGAAAGGCTTCCTCGCATTCTCTCGTCCATTCAAACTCCGATTGCCTCTTAGCGCCTTAAAGAAGGGAGAGCATTTTTCCCCTGCCCGGGATAGAAACCTGTTCAGCCGGCGAGTCTTCCGGTCAAGCGCTGAACTTCCTTGGCGTTCCGAGGCGACCCCAGCTCCATTATAGCCCTAACCTTGTCCGGGTTAGGTTCTACCCCCCAGGGGGTGAGAAGGTGCCCGAGGAACTTCCCTTTGCTGCCCCGAACACACACTTCAGGGGGTTCAGGCGCATCTTGTACTTGCGTAGGGTGGCGAAGGTCTCCTCGAGGTCCTGGATGTGAGAGCTCACGCACTTGCTTTTTATCATAAGGTCATCCACGTAGACCTCCAGGTTCCTTCCCCTTTGTTTCTTGAATATCCGATCCATCATCTTCTGGTAGGTTGCTCCTGCATTTTTCAGCCCGAAGGGCATCATCTTTATAGCAGTAGCATCCCTCCCTGGTGATGAACGAGACATCTTTGACGTCTGGTGGGTGCATTCTTATTTGGTGATAACCTGAAAAAGCATCCAAAAAACTCATCACAGAAAAACCGACGGCTGAGTCAACCAGCGCGTCGATCCGAGGCAAGGGATAACAATCCTTAGGACAGGCCTTATTAACAATGAAAAGTCCACACACATACGCCAGCGGCCATCGGCCTTTTTTACCATTACGACATTGGAGACCAGCCTGGATACTGGATCTCCGTTACAAAACCTGCCTCGAGGAGTTTCGTCACCTCCTCGCGGATTGGTCCTTCGAGCTTGTCAGCTATAGCCCTTCTCTTCTGCCGGATGGGGCGGGCTTCTGGATCGAGGTTGAGACGATGGCAAGCCACGTCCGCCTCGATGCCCGGCATGTCCGCTGCGCTCCACGCGAAGATGTCCATGTTCTTTTGGATGCACTCCAGCATCCTTTTCTGGTCCTCCGGGCCGAGGCCCCCGCTGATCCGCACCTTCTCCACCCTTCCTGCCTGGGTGGTAACCTCCATCTCTATCACCTCTTCTGCCGGCTCGAGCCGGGCTGGCTCGTCCCACTGGCCCTTCGCTTCTCGCCCCTCCTCCCGGGCCTTTCTCCTGCAGCTCCTTCTGCCTTCATCGGCTCGACCTCCTGCTCCTCGCGAGCGACCTCCAACATCTCAACCTCCTGCTCCTCACGAGCGACCTCCAACACTCCTCTCGGGCATCGCCCTCTCCCCTCTTCTTCCTTCTCCTCTTCCTCTCCTGGCCCCTCCGGCCTCTCCATCTCTTCATCCATCTTTTCGGCATCCGCCATCCATGAGATGGTGTTGACGGCAGTTACGTAGCATTGCCTCGCCACCTTAGCATCTCCTCGGACGCGGATCTGGACTCCTCCACTATGAAGCTTTAAGCACTGATGGTACGATGAGGGCACGCACCGGAAGGCGCTGATGAGGGGTCGGCCGAAGATGGCGTTGTAGCTGCTCGGAGCGTCAACGATGACGAACCGACAGTTCCTGGGGACCCCTCCCAACGTCACTTGGAGACCTATGCCACCCTCGACCTCCTTCCGCTCTCCCGAGAAACCAAACAGTGGTCCGTCGGAGGCCTGCACTCTCTTCTTCTCTACCTCCATCGCGTCGAAAGCCTTTTTGAAGATCACATTCACCGAGCTCCCGTTGTCCACCAGGATCCGAGAGACCGTGAAGTTTTCTATTGCCGTCTGGATCACCAGGGCGTCGCAGAATGGGTCTTCGTAGTTTGGCATATCCTCTGAGGAGAAGGTGAGCTTCTCGGAGGGGGGTGGGGTCTGGGAAGTTGACGCGACGTCCCTTCGGAACATGGCCTAGAAGCTCCTCTTGCGAGAGGCCTCTATCCCAACCCCACCGTGAATCACCCCGATTCCCCCCCTGGTTCTTGTATCTGCCCTATCCTCACACCGGTCCTCTTCTGCCTCTGGAAGCACTTCCTCAATTCTGGCATGCGGCCGCCGTGGCCGTCCTCTTTCCTCATTTCCAAGAACTCTGGGCAGGTGGCGATCGCGTGACCTTCTTCCTGATGGAGAAGTCACAGTAAGGCAACGCCACCCTGTCTTCTCTTCCAGCTCTTCCTCTTCCTCCTCTCGCTCCTAACCTCTTCCCTCGCGGCTATCGCCATGGCTTGCTCCCTTGGGGGGTGAGGGGGTCTGGGACCCTGCCTCCACCCTGATTCATCCTCCTGCCTCCCTCCCTTGGTACCTTTCATCCGACCTCGCGCTGGTCCTTCCTGGTTCCTCCAGCCCAACCTGTTGTTGGGTTCCTGGTTCCTCCAAACCCGAGGTGGTCTTTCGAACCCTGGCCCCTGGGCTCCTCTCGCCTTCTTCCTTCTGGCTGCCTCGCCTCGGGCTCGCTCATCTTGGCCAACCTTTTATAGAATTCGGGGTGGCCGCCTCCCCTTCAATCTCCTCCGCGGCTCTCTCCATCAACTCCTCGAAGGATACGGGAGGTCTTCTCTTCAGGTCCATCTTGAAGAACCCCTCTCGCAGCCCTACGATGAATGCCATCTGGAGGGCGAATCCCGGCACCTCCTGCACTAGGTGTATCTCCTCCTGGAACCTGTCCACGTACTTAGCCAGGGATTCTCCCTCCCTCTGCCGGATCTTGAAGAGAGCCTCCGCATCCTTCTTCCTCTCTTTGACGTCGAAAACGTAGTCGGAAGCTTCGGCGCAGATCATCGAACGCATAGATGGAACCTGTGGGAAGTTGGTGGAACCAGTCCCTTGCTTTCTCCTTCAGGGTGGTCGCGAAGAGTCGGCATTGGAAAGAATCTGACATGGGAAGGATTGAAGTCATGTCCTCGAACCACTGCAGGTGCACAACTGGGTCCTCCTTGCCGGTGTAGTAGGACATCTCCGGCCCACGAAACCCTTCTGGCACTGGGGCTGAGAGGATCATCTCGCAAAAGGGGCTCCCTTCCCCTGCTCGGCGAGTGGTCCTCTCGCGGGGACAACTAACACACACCATCGGCACTCGCCGGACTGCTGAACACTGCCGTCCGGGGAGGTCTCGCGCACTGCCTACTGCTGGCACCTCCTTTCCAGTCGCTGCCCCGGGGCGTTCTCCGCCAATCTGCAAAGGCGGGACCACTGGAACCACCGGGGTCTCGCACTCGGTCCTCGCGCGAGAACCGTCTGCAGGACCTCTCGCTTGAACTTCTCAAACATCTCCAGCCACTCGCCCGCCGCGGGTGGCTGCGAGTGACCTGAGTCAGAACCATTTCCTCCATCTCCTGTCATCGAAACCAGCTTGGGATTTTCTTTCACCGGCTACGGTCCACGCTCACCGCACCAAAAATGTTGAAAAACAGCAACTGGTCTCTTGAGTTGACCCACTGGGGGTGTAGCCGATGCTTATTTCTCCCTCACTAGACTCTCCTGACGGTGGATGCTGGAAACGGAATAGACCCAAGGCTGAAGCGAGGAGGTCCCGCACTCACCCGGAGATCTTAGAGAGCTTCCCCTCCCGAACCAAAGCTCAACCGGGCACCGGAGGGCACTGGCTGCCAACCAAAACGGCCTAGAGGAGAGGATTCTCTCAAATCGGATCTCTCCAAGGTGCCCTTAAGGGTCATTTATATTTTCCTAGGCTGGTCTGCAAATAGCATGAATCCGCCTTTTAATTTATAACTGCACCCCAAATTGGTCTGCTGATAGCCTAACTCCGCTGTTCCGAGGGCTATTTGCAGCCCACCAGGGGTATCATGGTCATTTCCTCCTCAAAGCCTTCTGGGGGCGAGTGGTCCGTGAGGGA